>CM076584.1:571517491-571567491 GCA_034641835.2 Pinus albicaulis | reverse complement strand
AGAAACTATTGTGTAGAGGGGAACAATGGAGTGATAGCCCACTGTCACCTCAACTAAGGCTCTTTGCTCTTTACAAACTTTCACCAATGGGAGGTAAGGAAAATTTTAAGGATGGAAAATTATCTTGAAGTTTAAAAACATTGGCGAATCTCACTAGTCCCTAATATGAAAACTATAAAATGTTTATTGATATATTTGTAAAATTATTCAAATATATAATGATTATATATATGTTCTCTATATAATGTTGGCGATTTTTAAGGTAGAATAATTTTATATTGTAAAATTTGGGCAAATGATTTTTAGAAAAAATGGAAATTGTCGAATATTTTTTTTGGAAAACTCATGGAAAATTAGCCCACCTACGAATATTAGCCCCTAAAATTTTCCATGATGGGAGGATTCCTAGTACATGTGGAATCACGAGAATATATATAGTCAATGATAAGATAAGGAAGTGATTCTTAAGCCTATTCGTAAGAGAGACTCAGTTAAATGGGGTGATTTCTTTAGAATCAAGGTGATGGGCTCTCTAGGAAGTGCTAAGAGGGATTTTTAGTATTAGGTTTGAGACTATGCCTTGTTAAGGAATCCCCTAGTCTCAAAATTCATTATGGATGCTTTCTTCTAAGTGATCTTTGTGGAATTGGAGTCAACAAGTTGTGGGACCATAAAGGGCCAAGTGGACTTGAAATTAGGTGAAGGATATGGAGTTGATAAACAAGGATGTACTTGACCTGATTAGGGAAAGGAAGGGGATCAAAGAGGGAATGATTTTATGTTATGATCCCAATAACGTCACTAGCTAATGGGAAACCAAGGGCAAGAAATTATCTTCGAGCTAGGGCTTGAAATATCTCAAGATCCCACCATCGTAATTTCGTGAAATTTGGAGGGCTCCTTAAGGACACACCAGCACAGTTGTGGGAAAGATATCTATAATTTTAATGGCTAACTCATGAGAAAGGTTATTTCCTAGGTTACCTATGGAAGCTAGGCCTAGAAAAATAGAGGAGGGTGGGAGGAATTCTCTTTGGAAATGATCACCTGTGGAAGGATCAATGCCTTATCATTTTGGGAAGATGGAGTCAAGATCAAATTTGTGATTTAGAAGAACTACACCCAATCAAGGATCTTGCTAGACAACAACGCATGGTAATTAGGGCATGGGAGAAGCTGTTAGAAGAATTTATACTTAAATTTTCAATAATTGATGACTTATCAAGATATGTTCAATATAAAAAATCTCTAGGAACATTCACACTTTCAGACATGATACATGAGATGATGCAACGCCACAAAATATTAAATTTCCATAATTTCGCATAATAAAAGTAGTAAATTTCAGATCTAGTATAGCAAAATCCCAACAACATTCATGTATTAAATAAAATAACAGAAATGGACATGAAAAATATTACTTACATGTCTAAATAGTATATCCAAACACCAAGTTATGCCAATAATGAAGCTCCAAGAAAAGAGAGAGATATCCAAACATCAAAATTCATCCATTACATCCAAAATCATCCTCCAAAAGGAATAGCGAAAATATTACAAGAGATAAGAACCGAATCCAAGTGATTACGATGAAAATGAATCATCTCACTTCTATTTATACACTTCTATAATGAATTTTATTTAGCTAAATTGGCCTAATTGAGCCCCTAAAATAAAATAATATGCATAATAACAATAGTTTTGGTGAAAATCCCACCATATAGCTCAATAATGTAAATATAAGCCTCTCAATAGGGAATAATGATCAACATAGTGAGTAATTGGGCCTTTGAGGAGGCCTAATGAATTCCAAGGGTTTGGCCCCTTTCTTTCCAAGCAAGAACCTGTGGTGCTCCCAAGTGGGTGGGGGGTCACAAAGACATCCTCATGGGTCTCCAAGTGGATCAAAAATGCCTATATATCATCTAAAATGATTATGATAATGGCATAAACCCTCCCTCTGTAGCGGGATATATATTTTGGATCTTGGAACATTGGCCAAGTGTATGGTACATATGTGGAGCCGTTTGGGCATGGTGAACCATGTGAATCATCCTCATCCAATAGGTGGAACACGAGCAATCAATGAGTTGTGGTGGGGATCTATGAAGTGCACTCTACTATGGTGGAGTCACATGGCTCTACATGCTCAGCCTAAAAGTGCCAATGTAGCCATCTAGAGGGTTAGGACCTCGTATAAGGAGACCAACCCCCAAATGGAGACCCACCTGCAATCTTGCATAATATCTAATGCATCCCCTTACCTTTCAATACAAAAAATCATTAGAATAATCAATTAAAAGCACTTACAAGTCATGGAATCAATGGGGAAGTTCATGGTGGCATGCACTTCCATATTGGGCTTTGGCATGTACAAGTGTCTCTAAGCTTAATAAGGGGTTAATCAAGGACCCTATTAGGTGGTTTAAACCTTTAAAGGGGGTGACATGTCCATGGTACATCCCTCAAGTGTTAGGTGGAAAATGATAGAGTATGGAATGGAGTGGGGATCATGGGAATCATCCAGACCACATGTCATGGCACAAGGGTGGTTATAATAGGGGAAGCCCACACTTGGGTATATGAGTATAGGAGGGAGAAAATAGTGGTACATGAGTTACCCCATCCTTTTTTTTTCCACCCTTATTCATATGCATTTTGGCTTTGATTGTTTTTTCTCCATAATTGCCCAAGGCTCCGGGGGATGAGAGCATGATGTGTAATACATAGTATTGGATACCCCTTAAGGTTTGGCATTTCATTTCCCAATAGGGGTTAGGACAATCATGGTTTCCTTAATGATTGAGGGGGCTCATATAGGGCCCATAGGAACTAGGGTGATGGCCATAGATAATGGGTAGATCTCATGTTTATATTTTTCCCATGTGTTAAATTTGTATGTCTCAGACATCTTTTGCATTTTGTGGTACATTTCCTGTTGAGAGTGGCCAAATTATTATTTTTATTTTCTTTTAGCTACATCAACCTTTGGGGCATCATTCTAGGACCGACCCAAGGTGTGGACAAGGGGAAGGGGAGGCTAACACTATGTGGACCCAGTGGACACATGTGGACCTAGATGGGGAAAATGATGAATGGGGTTAAAATGAGTGGAAGGTGGGTGATGTATATGGAGTCAAGAATCGAGACCACGCAACCAAAATCGGGATTTCCCATGTAGTGCCATCCATAAATCTAATGGTTGGTAAAGGAGATCCCATGGGACTAGAATACAAGGGTAACCACAAAATCGGTCAATGGAGACAAGAAAATAGACCTAACCCACTCTTTCCGTTGAATCCCCCCACCAATCCATGCCCAAAAGTTCCCATCAAAATTAAAATAAATTACTCAACCAAACCAATGGAAATTCATACCTTTGAGGTTGGGTGACCCACCTTCAAACATCCATTCATAAAATATGGGTGAGATACCACATGGCTAACTCAGGTGATAGAGAAAATGGCACATAGACCTATCTAGGGGATGCAAGGCTTTGTTGGCTACCGGTTGAGGACCATCTATGAGAAAAACTATTCTCCTATGCATACTACCCACAGGTGGTGGGTAACATCTGGCACCAACTAGGACATGATCTCTCGGAACGATGCGCAAATATACTTGGGCGGGAGGTCATGAGAACACTAGCAATCTCTTGGTACCATAGACTATTTACCTACACATATCAAACACCAAGTGCACCGGAAACATGTTTTTGTGGTGTATTATGATCACCCATGGTTAGTATTAGACCATATAAATCAACAAGAAATAAAATTCATTTTCAATGCAAGTTTAATCTAATTGCAGCTAATATACCATGATAATATCATATGATGTTATTTATAATGCTAAAAATAAATATTTAATGCATCCTACCCTAACATGCATATAGTAAGGCTCATATTAACTATAATCATAAATCCAGTGTAACCAACATATCATCATATCAATAAACATATGTCTATCAGTATGATTACTCGTGTAGAAAATCCCAAAGCAAATGCAAACACAATCACATGGAGGATGAGGTGGGTGGGAGGTGGGAAAATATGATCTCCATTTGAGGTAAAAATAAGCCCTAGGAGAAGGAAAATAATTCAATATAGAAGTGTGGGGATTTCCCTATAAGTACACAATGGTGGAATCAATTATCTCTCAAGTACTCATGTTATTATTTGTAGGTGCCACAAGTTCATGATGGGAGGAGAAAGGAGACTTGAAACACGAAAGGGGAAAACAAATTCTTTGTAGGTTCCACAAGTTCATGATGGGAGGAGAAAGGAGACTTGAAACATGGAAGGGGACAACATATTGGTTCCTAAATGGAGTGATTATATCCACAATCTTGAGGGTAAGAGGGGGAAGGAGGCATGCAACTAGTGGATGGTTCTTACTCAACATCATACCTAGGAATGTAAAAGGGCCCATGTTCACTACAGATCATATAAAAAAGGGTGAGGGAATCATTTGAGGAAGACTCAAGATGATGAACAATAGGAAAAGGAAAATGGGACAGTGAAGTATTATATTAAACGGGTTTTTCTTCACCAAAATCATAATCTAAATGCTTAAGTGATTTGAATATAGAATATAGGAAGGATAGGTGGGATCCTTATCAATTTCCTCATTATTAGTATTGAAGATACGGTCTCCCCTTAAATTAGAATCAATTACTTACAAATTACCTTCTTCATGCAAGGGAAAATACTAATTTTCCTTCCTAAGGGTATCAATGTATATGTCATCATAAATAATTCCCGAGAGAAACGGAATACCAATCTCAGCCTCATCCTCCTCGTCGGTTTCATAAATGGGAGCACAACCAAATTGAGGACCAACAATTTCCCATTTCTCCTTTTCAATATGGAAGTAATCTCTAATGTCATCTTCCAAGGGCTAATGGGATCACCTTCATCAAGGTTCTCAAAAGGAGATTCATCAGGAGTAATATCCTTGAGAAAGGTAAGGTTAGCCTCAACTTCACTCTTCACAACCTCATTTTTCCTAGTACATGTGTTCACAAAATCATCCCTTTCATCATGCGGACCCAAGAAGGACTCATATTTTTTCCCATTATTTAGGTTCCCAAGTTCCTCTCCAAATTCTTTAGATTGATTCCACTCTTACATACATTCCTTACTTTGATGATGATCCTTCACACTTGAACTTTCTTCAATACCATCTTGATCATCCAATTGATTACATTTTGTGTCGCTTTGTGACTGATTATAATATTTTTCATTGATTAAGTCAGTTGGAATATTAAAAATGTAGGTTAGGTCAGCAACTTCAAGAAGACGACTAGGATCCTTCTCATAGGCACACTTTATGACATAGAGTTTCTATTTTTTTGACCCCTGAAAACTGAGCATGAATTCCTTATCCATATCCTCCAATAAATCTTGATAAAATTCAACATATTTATCCACACTATTTTGTATTTCTTGAAGGTCTTGGTCATTGAGTTTTGCAAATTTCAGACCAATATTAATCTCTATTTTAAAGTAGCCCATTTCTCAGGATTTTTCATATTAGGATTAAAATGGAATCACTAGGGTGAATTGAAGTGCCTTGATAGATTCTTGTCTGGCCCAACAACCATTAACTTTTAAGTTAAATGAATAACTAGGGCTTGGTTCTTCCGATGGAGTCACCAATAATTATATGTCAATATATCTTATGGGGAACAAAACACATGTCTCATATCCCCATAAACGACACTAAAATGTTACTACTCAAAATAGAAAGGGTCCTAGGAGGGGATCATATAGAGAAACTACTAGGTCGAGGGAAATAATGGAGTGATAGCCCATTGTCACCTCAGCTAAGGATCCCTGCTCTTTATGAAATTTCATCGATGGGAGGAGTCTCAGTATATGACGAATCACCATAATATATATAGTAAAGGATAATACAAGGAAGTGATTCTAAAGCCTATTTGCAAGAGAGACTCAATTAAATGGGTTGCTTGCTATATAAGTAAGGTGATGAGCTCTCTAGGAATG
Organism: Pinus albicaulis; assembly: GCA_034641835.2. Lineage (NCBI taxonomy): Eukaryota > Viridiplantae > Streptophyta > Pinopsida > Pinales > Pinaceae > Pinus > Pinus albicaulis. The sequence continues at coordinate 571,561,483 of CM076584.1, read as the reverse complement.
GCTAAGAGAGATTTTGAGGATATGGTTTGAGAGTATCCCTTGTTAAGGAATCCCATAGCCTTAAAAGGCCTTATAGATGCTTGGCTTCTAAGTGATCTTTGTGGAATTGGAGTCAACAAGTTGTGGGACCATAAAGATCCAAGTGGACCCAAAATTAGGTCAAGAATATGGAATTGATAGAACAAGGATGTACTTGACCTAATTAAGGAAATGAAGGGGATAAATGAAGGAATTATTTTATGCTAATATCCCAATGAGGTCACTAGCCAATGGGAAACCAAGGGCAAGAATTGATCTTTAAGTTAGGGCTTGAAATATCTCAAGATCCCACCATCGTAATTTCATGAAATTTGGAGGGATTCTTGAGGATACACCAGTGCAGTTGTGGGAAAGCGATATAATTCTTTTGATGGATAAATCATGAGAAAAGTGATGCCCCAGGTGACCTATGGAGGCTAGTCTTAGAAAAAGAGGGGAATGTGAGAGGAATTCTCTTTAAAAATGATCACCTATGGAAGGATCAGTGCCTTATCCTTTGGGGAAGATGGAGTCAAGATTAAATTTGAGATTTAGAGGAACTACACGCAATCAAGGAGCCTTCTATACAACTTCACATGGAAATTAGGGCATCAGATCAGCTGCTAGAAGAATTTTTACATCAATTTTCAATAATCGGTGACTTATCAAGATATGTTCAATAGAAACAATCTCTATGAACATTCACCCTTTCACATGTGATACATGAGATGATGCAACACTACAAAAGATTAAATTTCCACAATTTCGCATAAGAAAAGCAGTATTTCAGATCTAGTATATCAAAAATACCATCAACCTTCATGTATTAAATCAAATAACAGAAATGGACATGAAAATTTTTACTTACATATGTAAAGATCATATACAATCATCAAGTTATGCTAATAATGAAGCCCCAAGGAAAGAAGGGGATATCCAAACATCAAAATTCATCCATTACATCCAAAATCCTCCTCCAAAAGGAATAGCAAAAATAACACAAGAGATAAGAACCCAATCCAAGTGACGATGATGAAAATGAATCATCTCACTTCTCTTTATACACTTCTCTAATGAATTTGATTTAGCTAAATTGGCCTAATTGAGCCTCTAAAATAAAATAATTTGCATAATAACAATACTTTTGGTGACAAGCCCACCAAATATCTCAATAATGTAAAGAGAAACATCTCAAGAGGGCATAATAATCAACATAGTGAGTCATTAGGCCTTTGAGGAGAGACCTAATGAAGTCCAAGGGGCTCCATGATGAATAACTAGACTCCAAATATAATAAACGATGGGTTGGCCCCTTGTTTTCCAAGCAAGAACCTGTAGTGCACCCAAGTGGGTGGGGTGTGTGGGTGGGGGGGTCGGGGGGGGGACAATGACATCCTCATGGGTCTCCAAGTGGATCAAAATTTTCTGTAGACCATCTGTAAGGGCTAGTATGATGACATAATCCCTCCCTCTACAGCGGGAGACATCCTTTGGATCCCGGAACATCTAACAAGTATATGGCACATATGTGGATCCAGTTGGGCATGGTGAACTAGGTGCATCAACCTCATCCAACATGTGGAACACGAGAAATCAATGAGTGGTGCTTGGGATCCATGAAGTACAATCTGTTATGGTGGAGTCTCGTGGCTCTCCACACACACCCTACAAGTTCCAATGTGGCCCTCTTGAGGGTGAGGACCCTGTATAAGTAGACCAAGCCCCAAATGGATACCCACCTACAATCCTGCATAATATCCAATGCATCCCCTTATCTTCCAATACAACCAATCATTAGAATAATCAAGAAAATCACTTACAAGTCATGGAATCAATGCGGCACTTCATGGTGGCATGCCATTCCATAGTGGGCTTTGTTATGTACAAGTGTCTCCAATATCAATAAGGGGTTAATCAAGGACCCTATTAGCTAGTTTCAAACTTTAAAGGGGCTCACATGCCCATGGTACACCCCTCAAGTGGAAGGTGGAAAATGATATAGTAATGGAACGGATCAGGGGAAACATCTAGACCACATTTCATGGCACGAGGGTATATATAATAAGGGAAGCACACACTTGGGTATATGAGAGTAGGATGGAGAAAATCATGGTACATGAGTTTCCCTGGCATTTGTTTTTCCACCCTTATTCATATTCCTTTTGCCTTTGATTGATTTTTCTTCATAACTTCTCGGGACTCCAGGGGATGAGAGCATGATGTGTAATATATAGCAATGGATACCCCTTAAGGTGGGGTATTTCATTTCCCACCGGGGGTCAGGACAATCATGGTTTCTTTAATGATGGAGGGTACTCATCTATGGCCCATAGGAACTAGGGTGATGGCCATCGATAAGGGGTAGAGCTCGTGTTTGGATTTTCCCACGTGCTAAATTTGTATGTTCGGGCCATATTTTTCATTTTGTGGTAAATTTCTTGTTGAGAGTGGCCAAAGTATTCTTTTTCTTTTCTTTTTAGCCACATCAACCTCTGGGCCATCGTTGCAATACCGACCCAAGGTGCGGACAAGGGGAAGGGGAGGTTAACCCTATGTCGACCCAGTGGAAGCATGTGATCCTAGATGGGAAAAATGATCAATGGGGTTAAAATGAGTGGAAGGGGGGTGATGTATATGGATTCGGGAAGCGATACCATGATACCAAAATCGATATTTCCCATGTAGTTCCAGCCTTAAAGCTAATGGATAGTAAAGGAGACCCAATGGGACTAGGATACAAGGCTAACCCCGAAATTGGGAAATGGAGACATGAATACAGACCTAACCCACTCTTTCCATCAAATTTTCCCTCCAATCCATGCCTAAAGTAACCATGAAAAGTAAACAAAATTACTCAACCAAACCAACAAAAATTCATATATTTTGGGTCGATAGGCCCACCTTCAAATATACAGTCATAGAAAATGGGAGAGGTGCCACATTCTCGGCTCAGGTGGCAGAGAAAATGGAACATCGATCTATCTGGGGGATACAAGGGGTTGTTTGCTATCATTTGAGGACCATCTAGGAGAAAACAAAATCTCCTATGCATACTACCCATAGGCGGTGGGTAACATGTCTCATACCATAAATTATCAGCTTTGAAACATACCATAATACATGTCCAACCTCTATATAGCTCAAAGAAAATAATGCAAAAAAAGAATCCATCTATTTGTTAGCACATCATTGGATTCCATCAAAATTTTATATGAAGAGGAGGCTCTGTCAACTACTTTAGTATAAACCATTCCTAAAATCAAGCTACGCTTGACAAGGAAGTCATTATCATCTCTTTTTTATATTTCTAATCTCAGGAAGTGTATCATCAAGGGTTAACTCCCTTTGGAACTGAATGCTGAAATACAATTAATCATGTTAGAAATAATATGTTAGTTTATAAAACCAAATATCATATGCATACCTTTAATAAGAGATATCATGTTATGATACCAACTCAAAAAATAGAAGAAAAGAGAGATAAACGCCTTAGAAATAAGCAACTTCGAGGAGGCAACCTCCTTTACATTACATAAATGAAAAATTCTTTGATGATACAAATGATAAAACCTCCTTCTATATATAAGAGTCCATGGGATCACAATATAATCCTAGCTGACCTAACAATAATAATGTAAGGGCACAATAATAACAATATTGGGGTTACACGTGTACAACAATAACAATAAGGGGGTTACACTAACAACAATAAGGGACTATACTAGTAATAAAGGGACCTAACATGCCCCTCTCCTTCAAAAAAAATTTGTCCTCAATGCTTGAGTAGCTCCAGATGCCTTTGTATAAAATTCCCATCCTCCCATGTAGAACCTTCAGTGGGTAAGTTCTTCCATTTGATGAGATACTCTGAAATTGATTGATTTCATAGCTGTCGAGTTCTTGTTTCCATGACTGCTTCAGGTTCCAATATGATTTTTCCTTCCTCATTAAGTTCTGGAAATATTGTTTGAACTGGAATTTTGTCCCCTAAAAACTTCTTTAAGCATGAAACATGGAAAAATGGATGCACTCGCGAAGAAGCAGGAAGCTCCAATTTGTATGCCATAGTACCAATCTTCTGCAACACCTTGTAAGGACCATAGTACTTTGGAGATAATTTATTATCCTTCTTAGCTTGCTTGAGGGACATTTGTTTGTATGGCTGTAGCCGTAAAAATACCCAGTCTCCTCAATCAAAACTTCTCTCGTTGCGATGTTTATCTGCCTATTGTTTCATTCGATTTTGTGCCAAATTTAGGTTATCCATTAAGAGTTGGAGAACTTCTTATTGATTCTCGATGTGATCTTCCACTGCTTGAACCTTAGAACTTTCTCTTAAAGAAGATGTGATGGATGATGGATGATATCCATAAAGTGCCATAAATGGGGTCATTTTTGCTACAGTATGGAAGGAAGTGTTATACCACCATTCAGTGAGAGGTACCACTTGACCCATTGATTTTTCTTATTAGATAAAAAAAAACAAAGATATCCTTCCAAACATTTATTAAACATCTCAATTTGACTATCAGATTGAGGATGATAAGATGAGCTATGATCTAGTTGAGTACCCAAACAAGAAAATAATTCCGTCCAAGAATTTCCAGTAAAAATGGGATCTCTGTCACTTACAATAATCTTTGGGTTTCCATGTAGCTTTTGAATTGTTTCCATAAATGTAGTAGCAACTGTAATTGCTTTAAATGGATGAGATAATGCACAAAAGTATGCATACTTGATAATTCTATCAACTACCACCATGATGACACTCTTTCCTTCGGACTTAGGTAAACCTATAATAAAATCCATTGAAATCTCCTCCCAATGTTGACTTGGAATGGATAAAGGTTGTAGAAGACTCGGGGTCTAATTGTCTCAACTTTATTTTTCTTGCAAACCAAACATTCCGCCACAAAATTTTGAATATCAGATCTAAGGCCATCCCAAATATAAAAAAAAAAAACTTCACTCTGTGGTAAGTTTTTAAAAATAATGAGTGTCCTCCTAAAGGATAAGTGTGCAATTCCAAAAGAATATTTTGTTTTAGTTGGGAATTCTTGCAAATATATAAGTGGTATTTGTACCATAAGGAATCATTTTTTCCAACTAAATGTATCAGATGTACTAGGATCTTGCTGCAGCTTTTGAATGAGTGTCCACACTTCTTCATCCTTCTTCCATTCATCCCTTGCTTCGGTTATCCAATCTGGCTGGATAATAGAAATGGCACAAAGCAATGCTTCCACCTCTTCATCCTTTCTTGAGAGTGCATCTACAACAACATTTAGCTTCCCTTTTTTTTAGATGATTTCAAAGTCATAACCCAGCATCTTTGTGACCCTTTTTTGTTTCTCTTCTGAAGATAGTCTTTGTTACAAAAATTGTTTAGGACTATCATGATCAATTTTTACCTTGAAGTGTCTTCCCATTAGGTATGGTCACCATTTCTTTAGTTCATGTAGTATTGCCAACATTTCCTTCTCATAAATAGCTTTCTGTAAATACTTTCCTTTGATTGGACGACTTTCAAAAGCAATGGGTCTTTTTTCTTGCATTAAAACAGCACCAATTCCATTTTCTGAGGCATCACATTCCAAAATAAAGTTTTTTGTGAAGTCTAGCGTAGCTAATACTGGTGCTAGGCACATTGCCTCTTTAAGATGTTCAAAGGCCTTATTTTCTTTAGGAGTCCACAAAAATGCATCTTTCTTCAATAATTTTGTTAGAGGTTCTTCTATTCTCCCATAATTCTTAACAAACTTAGGATAATACCATGTTAACCCGAGAAATCCTCGCAACTGCTTTATGGATGTGGGGACTTTCCATTCCTTAATGAATTTAATTTTGTTAGGGTCTACCTTAACACCCTCGTGATACTAGCAAAAAAGGGTCTATTGTAGATTAGTATGTCATCAAAAAATACTAGCAAAAATTTTCTAGGGAAGGGTTTGAAATTTGAATTCATCAACCCTTGAAATGTAGAAGGTCCATTGTTAAGGCCAAAAGGCATGACCAAAAATATATAATGACCCTCATGAATTCGAAATGTTGTTTTCGGAATATCTTCAGTCTTCATTCTAATTTGATGATATCTTGAAAGAATATCCAACTTGGTAAAATAAATTTCTCCATGTAATTCATCCAATAATTCATCAATCACAGGAATGGGAAATTTATCTTTAATAGTGATCTTATTGAACTCCCTATAATTCGGACACATGCGGCATGAACCATCCTTATTGTGCACCAATACTACTCGAGCACAGAAAGAACTTTGACTAGTTTGAATTATACCAGCCTCTAACATTTATGCAATCATATGTTCAATTTCGCTCTTTTGGACATAAGGATATCTGTAAGGCCTGATGTTTGGAGGAAGACTTCCTAGAATCAAATTAATAGCATGATCATGATCACGAATAGGTGGGAGTCCTTTGGGAGTTTCAAACACCTTGGAATGATTTCCCAAGACTTTTTGACGATCTGGAGAAATAGATGATTTTGATGTTGGAACTTCTAGTGAGCATAATTGTGCAATTACACCTCATTGTTATTTTTTCAGAATATTTGTCATGAAATTAGAGTTTATTATATTTCCTAGCTTCCCTGCGATACCCCATAATTCGATTTCCTTTCCTTCCGAAAAAAAATTCAAGAAAAGTTCTTGAAAATTAAAAGCTACGATCCCCAAAGATTGTAACCATTGTACTCCTAGTACAACATCAGCACCTCCCATTGAAATGGAAAGCATTGGACTATTCAATACATATTCCCCCATCATTAGTTTGATATTATGGCATTTTCCAGAGAAATTTATAGTTCCCCCATTTGCAACCATCACTTGACATTCTAGTGTTGGGTATAGGAAACAATTCAATTCCTTGGCTACCTAACAATGAATAAAATTATGGGTACTACCCGAATCAATCAACATTATTACCTTTTTCTTCTTGATATGTCGTTCTATCTTGAGAGTTTGAGGAGTGGTAATTCCTGCCAATGCATTACACGATATGGTCGGACTCATTTTTTCTTGTTCTAGGATTTGTTCCTGGCGTATATCCTCTTCTTTTGAAGTTTCTTGTTCATTTTCTTCCTCCTCTTCACAATCTATGTAAAATATTTTCTTCTAAACAAACTTATGACCTTTAGTGTATTTGATATCACAATTGTAGCAAAGCACTTTTACTCTTTTTTCTTCCAATTGTTGTGGTGTCAACCTTGTAGGTTGTGGAAGTCTAGGAGTAGCAACACTTCCATCTTTATAGATGTGAGTGGTAGGCTTCCTGGTCGCCATAATTTTATATTCAATTTTTCTTGCCAACCTGAATGCCTTCTCCAATGAATCAGGTTCCTAAACGCGAACTTCATGTTGGATGGTATCCTTTAAAGTCCCTATGAAGACATCAATCTTGTGTTCCTCTGGAATATCAGTTACCCTAATATTCAATTTTTGGAAGTTTCAATGTGCTCCACCACTGAACCCTTTTGTTTGAGATTTATCAATTGGCTAAATAAGGTGTTGCTCTTTGTATCCTCATAATGTGCTATTAGTTCCTCCGTAAAAATTGACCAAGTGAAAATTTTTCTACGGGATAAAAGTCATCGATACCGTACAATTGTATTTTTTTCTAAATGTAAAGTTGCAATGCGTACCTTTTGCGTGTTTTGCACATTATTGAGATCAAAATATTGCTCCATCTGTAGTATCCATGTTATGGGATCCTTGCCATCAAACTTCCTCATATCCATCTTTGGAATATGGTGGTTCTTAAATCCAACATTAGATTTTATGAAATCACAATTAACATTTATTTTGTTATCATCGTGAGTTTCCTCTACTATATTTCCACCATTAGGAATAATTTCTTATATTAACCTTGTCATAAAACATTCCAATGTCTGTTTTTAGATCATTATTCATGTCTTCCATGTTGTCTTTCATTTTTCATCGATCTTAGCTTCCATGTCAGCTTCCATGTCATTATTCAAACCATCCATCTTATCTTCCACACATTTCTTCAAACCATCCATCTTAGCTTCCACACCTTTCTTCAAAACTTCCATTTTCATTTTTTGTTGCTCTTTGCGAGAGCGAAATTTGGTGCACTTGCTCTTGTAATTTTGATATGTCATGATGCGCTTCTTCCTCTTCATGAGTCATAGTAGAGCCTTATAAAGGATTGATGGGTTTTAAATTATTTTTAGGTGACATTTTAGAACCCAATACTGATATCTATGCTTCAAATATGCCCTTGGAATCACTTCAAACTGATTTTTGACACAAGACTTATGAAATTCAAAAAATATATATATACATACATTTTCTTGCTTTTGAGGAGCTCGATATTGAAACTGAATTATCTCTATGATTTGGAATCTTCAATATCTGAAATTTGGCCCTGTAGTATCCCTCTGAATTTTCTTTCGAATGCCACGGGTCTGACCTGATTTGGATTCTTCAAGGAAAATTTACGCCCAATCTCCCACAATGACCTAATTATGGACTGGTTCAATAGAGTGAAATTGTATGATGTGCCATGTGTCATTGTTTCCTTCTTCGGCTCTAAAATTTATATACAGGAAACTACAGTCCGTGTTCTTGCGGCCAAGTTTTAAAAAATTCCAATCCGACACTCAGAGAAAGAGTTATGATGATTTTCCCATGGTCATCTCTTTGAGATGAAATTCGGGAGCCTGAAAAAACCCTAACTTCTATAGATTACATATCCGACAATATTGTGAACCAAGATCTGAAATTTTTACAAGAAGTTCCTCAGGATTTCGTCTTTTCTCTGTAAAAATTTTAGCTTTTGAATCTTTGTAGAAAAAAAATTATAGCGCAAATTCCACATTCACCTTTTTTAGGTGAAATTCGAGAGCCTGAAAAAACCCTAACTTCCACAGATCATATCTTCGAAAATATTGTGAACCAAGATCTAAAATTTTTGCATGACTTTCCTTAGGATGTCAGCGTGTCTCTGTAAAAATTTCCACTTCTGAACCTTCATAGAAAAAAAATTATAACGAAAATTCCATGATGGCCTGTTTGGAGCAGTGAAACCCTAGAATCCAAAGCTCTGATACCAAATGTTATGAAACCAGTTCCAAAAATAGAAGAAAAGAGAGATCAATGCCTTATAAATAAGCCACTTCGAGGGGGAAACCTCCTTTACATCACATAAATGAACAATTCTTCAATGATACAAATGACAAAACCTCTTTATATATATAGGAGTCCATGGGGTCACAATATAATCCTAATTGACCTAACAATAATAATGTAAGGGCACAATAATAACAATATTGGGGTTACAAGGGTACAACAATAACAATAAGGGGGTTACACTAACAAAAATAAGGGACTATACTAGTAATATATGGATCTAACATATCACAGGTCACATCAAATGTTCATCATTCCATCTTGTCAAGCCTAGGGAACCTATTAGAGTCTAGGTGGAGCTTTCTTCAATATGAAATCCTGATTCCTTTACTCATGCACCTCAAATTTTTTCATGTACATTAGGGGAATATCACTTCACATATTTCTAATACTTTAGGAAACAAGAGCTAGGATCTCATCTTAGCCTTATTTCTCACAATCATAACGTGGAAGCCTCAGACACTGCTATATCTCAAATAACAAGAATATTCCTTTCATGAAGGACATATTTCTCTTGTCATAATATCATATTGTTGCCCTCAATCTACTCCCTCTGAATATGAAGGTTCTTCAATCAACTAATGAGACTGCAATTCTTCCTAAAAGAACAATAATATCCAAGTGAATAATCATAATGAAAGTGTACCTTGTGATGGGGAAAGATCGTCTTTCTTTTCTAGATGTAAGAGTGGCTCCTGCATTATCATTCTCCAGGTCCCTCTTAAGTTTCTAGCACCATCTCCCTCTAGTATATTCCTCTTCTTGTACTACTCTGCATCTTGATGATCCTCAACATGGGTCACATCCTCATCCAAGAATTTGGTGAAACAAATAAAATACTCATGTAGGAAGAATCACCAATAACCGAAAAGAATAAATTAAAAAGAATATTGACACAAAGAGATGACATGAGTCTAGAAAGTACTTAACTTTAAAATGGATTATAGGAGGCTCTCAACTCCCTCTGAGTGTTAAACCTTCCTTCAATGTTCCACATCATGATGCTTTTTTAGAAGGATCATCTTTCCTTATCTAAGACGTTAGTAAAATAAGTATTCAATTATTTGTGAAAGAGGACTAAACAATAGTCCAAAAGTGACACATATAAACAATAACATAAGTCGTGAAAATACTAACCTTTAACAAGGATTGTAGGAAGCTATATTTTCCCTATTGATTTGATCTCCATAAGTCATCATTTTCCGTCAACCATATGTCAATTCCATATTCAAAGGATATGCATCCTCATGAATACCACCTATATCCTTCATCTTCATTCATTAGAAACCAAGTCCAACCATCAATGTATATGATGACCACTGAATCCACATCATACACTTATCCTATGTTTTCTCTAAATATTTCATGGCCTTCTCATTGATCATGTCATATCAAATGTTTTCATACTAGGGTTTCTCTGAATCTATCAACAACTTAAATAACTGAATAATTATGAATCATATCAGGCCTTTTCAAAAATCACAACCACTCCTAGGGTTTCTCCAAACCCTAGCTTCTATATTAAAAGGAATTCCCTTGGGTTTCCTTCAAACCCTAACATTATTTTAGGTATATTCCATCTTCTCTTGTTTCCACCATCGGTGTCTTCAAGGGGGGTGGTCTCAATGAATTTTCTTCAATACATCTCTAAAACCATGTTAATTTTACTCAGGGCTATATTGTTATTTTTTGTAGATAATTTCATTTTAAACTTTTTCATTATACATATCACTTTCACACCATAACATCTTAAAATCATTAGAAGTTAAGTAGAAAGAACAATAACATCAATAGTGCATTGGAACAGAAAATATTAATAGAAGAAAAACATACACAATAGAGACAACAGGAGTTTGGATATATATCATGGAAAAACTCCACAAGGGGGAAAACCCATCCAAATTATTCTTCTATTATATATTAATCAATTGTTCAGCTGAGATACAAAGTACATCCATAGAGAGATACATCATTACGAAAAGCCTCATTGGGCTAATTCAAGCCATTTCACAACCTCGTTTGTGAACTAAACAATATAGAGAGTTGTCGCCATATCATACATCTGAGATACAATGTTTGTCCCTATCATACACAAGGTTTCTTCCAATAAAAGAAATTCACATGACGTATATAGCCATATGTACAAGGTTACGCCCATCATATAATAATTTTATCATTAATGTATCATAAAATACCTTTGTAATATGCACTAAAGAAGGAAAATATCAAATGTCTCAAAGAAAGAACTCGGTCTTATGTACTGAAAAATATCACTATTATCAAGGTCATTGCTATATTATTGTTATTAAAGTCCTTTCCATGCCATCCATTAGGGTTATCGTCATTCTGTGTTAAAATCATATCAAAGGTTATTGCTACCTTATAAAAACAGGGTCATTGGCATTGACTATGTCATATCAAGGTTACAATGTTATTTTCCAAAACCAATTATCATGACAATGTCACTACATCTCAGTCATTATTGAGAATTTACAAATTAGATCGATGTGTCAATATCTTTTTCATGTGATAGTAAAATTTTCATGTGAATTCATTAGGACATTGTCACATTAACTGTTATTCATTATGGATATATCCATACATCAATAGGTCACGGTAATGTAGTTGTATCAAGGTTATTAATATTAATTCCACCCAAACATCATATTATAACTATGCATTAAGGTCATTCTCATATTCTAACTACCATCTCAAATACCTCAAGGTTTCTAGAACTAACATACATCAAGGTCACACATATTGTAGTCACTCATAAACTGTCATCACAATTAATCTACATGGGATAGAAAGGAATTCGAGCCACTGTGAAAGCGATCCTCATATGTATGTTACGATTCATAGTTCATATATATATATACACCTTGTGATCCAACCTAATGAATTATAATGAAGTTGGGTGCAAGTGACAACAGAGACTAACCATAGAAGTACAAACCATTCAAATACTACTACGTGTAACAAAGGATAGTGATCGACATGATATGGGTATGCGAGTTATCATTGTAGAGTGCAAGCCTTCACAAATGTGAACCATTGGATGATAATTGTGATCCACTGCAGGGGCTAACCAATGAATTGTAGAGATTAATACAAGTCGATGTAATGAAGAGAAAGTGAACCACAAAGTAGAATTCTTGTTGAGAAATGTGAGCCATAAGAAAATAATACGAGCCACCTCAAATTGATGCAAGTCGTAGAAACCTTACATGAATCACAGATATCTCCATTGAATTTGATGCATTAAATGGTGGCGACTTGATCTTATTTTAATAGACATTCTTATGATCGAACAAGTATAATCCTTGTTGGAATCAACTCATCAGTTTTGGAGGGAACAAATATTTAAATTTAAATTCATTCAAAATAACATTTAAATATATTATCCAAGAGGATTGCTTAAATAATTTTGTTACATAATTAATAATATTTCTTTTTGAATTTTCCTTTTGACCCATATGAATTATTCTTAGGGGCAGTTGGGATTTTCTTAGGACTTTAGAGTTTTTCTTTTGGGAAATTCATCCTGACGCTACCCAAATTTCAACATGTGTTAGGGGGTGATTATGTCAAGGTTTATAGGGATTATGAGATATGTTAGGTTGAGGGTCATAGTTATTGGGGAATATAGCATATTAGAGGGCTAAAGTGTTCAAATTCATAATGTGTTAATATTGATTCCATTAAGGGCCATAGTCATTGTATGAAGGGATTAGTGTGTTCAAGTTTATAGCATATTAGGGCATTAGTGTCTTTAGGGGAATAGTGTCTCAATGTATGATTATTTCAAGTGTCATAGGGATTAAGGATTATATTGTGTTTGGTACCATAATGATTATGGATGTAATATTAATATTAGGGATTAAATTTTTTGAATTCATGTGTTAGGGGGTGATTTCATTATAAATCATTTTGTTAAGTATCACAATGTATTAGATGGTGTGTTTCGATTCATAATGTATTAATGGTTTAGTGTCTTTGGTTCATTGTGCATCAAGAGGTGATTATGTTGGCAGGGATTATTTATTAGGGGATTAGGGGCCAGTCCAAACCCATGTCGAGTGCACCTATGTCTTGCCACGTGGTTAAAATTATATTGATTATGTAGGTGACCTTAGATTTGTTGCAATATCCCTAAGATGTCTCTCATACATGGTAGTCTAAAAGTTAGAAACATCTCATGCTTCCCAAGGTAGTACACATTTCCCAATCCAAAGTGATCCTATAACTCGAAAAGTCAACTTGGTCATTTATTTCAAATCTTAATGAGAGAATGACATCCCGCATGGAATTTTTCCATTTGGTGAAGCCATGCTCAACTTCTGGTTGGTCAAAGTTGGTAAACATGCACTACATATTTATAGGAAGGGAAAATGGGTCAGCATTGAGATCTTTTTATATGCATTACATATAAAATGGTCTATAAGAAGAGAGGAACAAAACCCATGTTTTATTTTCTTTAGTTCCTCAAGGATGCTAGATATTTTTTATGCAAACGTGATGAGGTGGAATTAACCAAGTTTATGTGGCAGCACTATGGACATGTGGAGCTAACAGGGTATATTGTAGGTCAAGAAATGGAAAATAGTACCTAGATGAGGTGGAACACTTGTCCAAATCAGTTAGTTGTCAGAGAACTAGAGAAAGGTGGTCAAGTTTGAATTACTATGCATGCTAAAATCAATTCAATGGATGAGAAAGTTGTTGGAAAGTTCAAAGATAACATTGAAGGTATCTTAGACCAAGAAAATAAGGTTGTGGAAAAATTAATGGTTGTTACAATTCAAACGATGAGTCTTCTTCAACAAATTTGACTTCCAAGGCTATCACATCAAATTGCAAGGTCAATATGAGTGACTAGGTCATCTAGTGGAATGTTGGAGCACTAAAGGCTTTTATTACTCATATTTTTTACTTTTGGATCATTTATTAGTGGAATGTTGAACTTCTTTGGGATTAGTGAGGTAAACTGACCCCACTTTGTGGGAAAAATTTATGTAAATAAAAATTTATTTTATGAAAGTTGACTTAGTCTCCAACTTGTGGATAACAAGTCAAGAAAATATTATTTTAATAGAAGGGAAAAACTAATTGTTAGCAAAGAAAGTTTTAAAGTTTTGTGCTAAGGGATAAGTATTGGAAAATCTATTGACTTTCATATTATAACTTATTTTACTTAGCTTGATCATTACTTGTGTTGTTAGATGTTATTTTATTACTTCTTTAATTATGTTCATCAAGTAATTACCCAAAAACAAGAATATCATCAAGGACATCAAGGACCCAATCAAATGTCTGTAGCAAGTTGGATCTACCGGAATAGATTCTAAACTCCTCAACCTTTTAAAATTTGAAATCATAGGATTCATCATGGTCTTGCAATCCATCATGCAATATTTCTAAAGAATTTTGATAACATACTTACCTTAAACAAGATATATCTCAAGTAATTTTTCATACTTCTAGTCCCAAATAATAGTGCATAATCCCAATATCCTTGATATCGAATTATGTTGCTAATTTCTTCTTGCATTCATAAATACGATGCTCTACACATGTAACTAGTAGTTCATCCACATATAAAAACATTATAATTTCCACATCATGTACCACTCAGATAAAACCAATTCTAGGATCTACAGTACTCTTGGTAAAACCAATTCTCAAGATGTATGCATTCATTCTTGCATAACTTTATATCGGTTTTTTCTTTAAGCCATACAAAGCCTTATTCAACCTGCAGACATGAGTTTCCCTCTTATTTATTTCAAATCCTTGAGGTTTTTTTAATATGGACCTCCTCACCAATGGTCCCATTCAAGAAATTTATCTTGACATCAATTTGATGAATGTTTCAACCCATAGAAGTAGTCAACTAAACAAGTATTCTTATTGTTGTATACCTAGTTGTGAGAGAAAAGGTTTCCTCATAATAAATCCCTTATTTCTATGAGAAGCCCCTTGCTACAAACCTCGCTTTGTATTTTTCTATGCTCCCATATGCAGTGCGCTTTATCTTACAAATCCATTTTGAAGTGACTATCAATTTGTCACTAGGCCAATGAAAATTTCCCATACATCGCTCTTCATTATGGATTGGTATTACTCCTACATTGTTTTCCTCCATTCTTGATGCTTAGCTGCATCCTCATAGGAGGAAGGTTCTGCCTCAATCATCCTTATCATGTATGAATCATATCCAGAATACCTCTTTGGTCTCTTACTTTCCCTACATGCCCCTAATGTTATATGTTATTGCCTCTTGAAGAGTAGTTTTCAACTGAACATGCCTCTTCCAATTTTCCGGAACAATAAATTGGTGTATAGGCTCATGAGAACCTTCAACATATTCTTTAGTAGGTCTCAGTTCTTAACCATAACTATCCCTAGAGATATCCTCAAAGATATTAACTTATTCATCAGGGTCAATCAGAACATCCTTTGATTTCTTATACCTGTGTTTCCATTAAAGATGACATCTCTTCTTACCTTAATTCGAAGATGACTATATATGCTTTAGATGAAGCACTATACCCAACAAAGATGCCCCTTATACTAGTATGATCTAAATTCTTCCTTTTATCCTTGGGTACATGAATATAAACAGGACACCCAAATATACGAAGAAGATCCACACTTGGCTTCTTTCCTGTAAATGCTTCTTTCAGATTCATGTTGTTGAGGATGTCGTCAGGACTTCAGTTTTGCAAGTAAATAGTTGTCATACATGCCTCACCCGACAAGAATTGAGGAATATTCTAATCATGCAACATAGCTCTGACACATTATTCAATATTATTATTCTTCCTTTCTTCCACACCATTTTGTTCAGGATTATAGGGAACAATGAGCTCCCTCTTGATTTTTGCTTCCTTGTAGAAATTTATTAATTATTTGGAGGTGTATTCTCCACCATTATTTGACATTAGAATTTTTATCTTTCTCTCAGTTAGATTTTCCTCTTCATTCTTAAACTCCTGGAACTTATCAAATACCTCATCCCTGTTATTGAGAAGGTATAGCCAAGTATTTCTTGAGTAATAATCAATGAAAGTTACATAGAATTGATGCCCGCCAAGATACTTAACTATCATAGGTCCACATACATATAAGTGTCTGGGATCCAAAATTTCTTTAGATATGGTTTCACTACTTGCAAATGGTTTCTTCACATTCTTTCCTAGATCATGTCCCTTACAGGTTCCTTCATGATCATCCTTTATTTCTGGGATTCCATTGAATATTTGACTCATAAATGGAAAAACATTATAATGAAGGTGCCCATACCTTATATGTCATAGTTTGTAAGTACTCACTTCTAGGTGAACTAGGGCTTGAGCAAGAGGTTTATAGAGTTTATGCAACATTCCCTCACAGAACCAAATTACCCTTGCTTCATTAACACTAGATCCCTTATCCAAAACCAAAACCTTTCCATAAACAAAAGCAACTCTATTACCCGTATCCTCTAGACAAGAAATAGAAAGTAGATTTTTCTTCAAACCTAGAACATATAAGATGTTGTTGAGGTGTATGTTTCCACTTGAGTCAAGCTTCAGCGATGTAGACTCAATTCCTTTCACTGGATAGCAATTTTTTTCTCCAAGTTCGATAAAGTGAGAAGATATTCCCTTAAATATGGTTTGGATTTGACTGCATTCTCTCGTCATATGTCTAGAGGCACCACTATCAATAACCCTTACATTCTTTTCCTTGAATGTGTCGGATAAAGCAAAGAAAAAACTTTCATATGTTACTTCCTTTCCAAGTTTGCATATGATCTTCGATATGTTGTTCTTGATATAGATAGCGATATTTTCAAGAATATTGAAGCCCTTCCTTATAACCCTTTTCCATAGTACCAACAAAGATGTGATATGCAGTATCCTTCTGTACCTTAGTTCTGATAACATGTTGGAAAATCTGGAGACTTGCATATTACAACTTATTGTGACACCATTTTTTGGTCATCTAACTTGTTACTATTAGATGGACCTAAGTACACCATGTAAGACCAATTTTACCCTACGTAAAATTGCTTTAGCTATGAAAAATAACTTAGTAAACCACCTTTATTAAGTTGTTTATGGTCTAAATAGGAAACCCCATGGGGAAATATTAAATAAATCTACATTTGTTTGATTTTCCTCAAGGAATAATTAGTTAAACAGTAGTTCAATTAATATTCCTGGTCATATTTAACCCAAAACAGGAAAATTAGTTAGATAAATCATTATTTATCTTATTATTTTCTAGGAATAATTATTTAAACCTTATTTAAATAATATTCCTTGTTAAATATGACTAAATCATTTATAAATAATTAAATAAATCATTATTTATTTGATTATTACTCAAAAACATCCTTAAAATAATAAATAAATCATTTATTTATTTATTATTTACAAATAAAGGGATTTGACCCAAGTCAAATTCTTTTTCCCTCCAACAAATATAATAAAATATTCCATAAAAGTTGGATCTTGGTTTGGTTAATAATATTTTAATTATGCACCAATATCTAGACTAACTCAATATTTTGTTATAAATAGAAGGGTTTTTCCATTCACTCACTACCTTTTCTTGCCTAAAGATCACTCTAGATCTATACTCTTGGTCTGACTTTGATGCACCATCATTGTCATATTTTTCTATCTTTTGCTTGTGAGCTCCCTTTGAGTTCCATTTTTGTCTAGATTTTCTACACAATCAAGAGAGAGGAATTTTAGATCTGAAGTGCTGAGGACTTACAAGAACCCATCCCATTGACGAGAACTGGTAACATCCTTCTATGTTTTCCTCCCAGGTGCCCTTAATATAAAATTCATTCAACATATTCTTGTCTTGTCAATTGGATGCATGGAGTAAATCTTGTTTCTATTTACAGCTTAATGTCTTCTAATGCATAGATCTAGATTTTTGCAGCATTTATCTTGATCATCTAATTGCAGATCTAAAGATATTGGCAATCATTTTGCTGTTAGGGTTGTTTGTTATGCACAGCTAAAGTGGTCTTTTTTCGTACACTTGCAATTAAGATTCATCCTAATAACTGGCGACTCCACACGAGTTTACAATTACGACCACTGTCGTTTTTCATATCTCTACATATCTAGCTACTTCAAACCCTGGGATTTCTTTTCAGATTCTTGTTTTGCCTTTCTTGATGTTGTTTTTAACCTATAAAACCCTAAAACATTAAAAATTCTAACTTTCGTGTGTTTTTGGACCTCTTGCGTAGGTGACAAACATCAGCCGCAAATGAGATGAAACATTCTGCTAAAACCTGCTCCTGAGAGTTTCGAAAGTGCAGGTCACACTTTTTGGCCCTAAACCTACGACTTGGAGCTTCAGGACGCAAAAATCTGCCCAAAAACTGCGACCTCAGCAAGAAACAGGTCAAAAACTGCGACCTGGACTTTTTGCGGGAGTTTTTCTGAAAGCTTTCTCGGTTTATCTGGGCCTCCGTTCAAGACTGTCTGACCTCTGTCTATGCCTATTTTGGACCTGTAATTTTTCTGTTTTACTCATCTAAGTGGGAACCTAGACCCCTAGGGCTTCAGTACCCTCCACACTTTGTGGAAGAGTTTTAGCTGTTGCAGGTTGTCTGAAATTTTCAAAGTGTTCAGCCATTTTCAAATCTAATACCTCACCTTCAAATCCACTACAGATTGGCTATTTATCCATCCAAATCACCTCATTTAGTTTTTTTTGGGTTTTCCTCTAGGGTCCACTATGTTTCCCTCCAAGAGATAGCCTTTCGCCACCTCATTTACAACAATTTTTCCTCTGATTTTTTGTTGTCTTTCTACACCTATTTCCAACAGATTTGACCTTTAGATCTCTGTCCCTCCTGACCTTAGATCTATTGGCTATTTTGGTGTGTTTTGACTAGTTTTTTTCCCACCTATAGACTACTTGTTGAAAAGCCTGCCTCCTTGGGTTTAGATTATTGCATTATTAGTTGTATATTTGATGTTATTTCAGTTTCATATACTATTATCTGCAGGTTTATTTACAGTTATAAAGCACATTTTTTCTTTTTCTCTACAAACTTCTGGGTTTAAAAATTAAAATTTACACACTTTTACACACACACCCTAAGTGAAGAAGAGCTTGGTTAACACCGCCAAGCAAAGACTTTAACATTGAAATCAATTGATCCTGCACCTCTCTGCCCTTGTTTCGACATTGTAATAAGTTGATCCTGCACCTTTCCACCCTTTTTTTTCTCTCTTCCCCTTGTGTCGTGTTTGTATCGTCATCATTGCACCACCAAGGCATTTATCCCGGAAACTTTTTGGCCTTCATCCTCAGTTTCTGGTAGGAAGACTTACTCCTTCACGTAGGATTCGAGTTAGTCTTCCACTGAGTCTGCACTCCGACTCCTCTTTTGTTTCATTAGGTTCTCCTTCTGGTTCTGCCCCCAGTTCCCCCCCTGTCACCTTCACCATGTCTGGTTCAGGACCTAACTTTGGTGGTAACCCCAACCCTAATGTTGGTAATAATACTAGTGGGACCGCAACAGGAACTACTTTGGCTACTCCCTTGCTCCCCTATATGGCAGGCCTTAGTCTTCCTGATTTTAACCAGTTGATCAATGACCCTATACACCATGATGCTAGTTGGCCTGCTATGTTGACCAAACTCCCTTTCAACATCCCCAAGTTTGAAGGCCTTTCTGGAGAAGATCCTACAAATCACGTTCGATCTTTCCACATGTGGTGTTCGTTTAACTCCATTACCGATGACTTTGTCCATCTTCAGTTGTTCCAATGTACGCTTACAAGTGAAGCTTCTAAGTGGTATGTTGATCAGGCCTCATCCTCTCATACCACCTTTGTGGCTCTTGCTTGGGATTTTCTGTCTTATTTCCAGCTTCCCCTTCATTATGACACTGGTACCGAACTTCTGACTTCTTTCTGTCAATCGTCTGCGACCTACCTATCCGATCATGTCCAGGAATGGCGGAGAAGAAAGAGCCTATGTCGAGCCCCTACCTTCGAAGACCGTGTCTACATGGACTCATGCCTTAGATATCTCTTGTCTGCTATAGGAAAAGATGTCGCATTGCATTTCCCTCAAACCAAATAAGCCGCTCTCCAAATTGTGTTAAAATATGACCTGATCTACACTCTGTCGGGTTATGTTTATACCGTTCTACCTGATCTACCTAGACCCGGTGGTGCCAACACATCGGGGGCATCTCATGCCTCCGACGATATCATTGGAGCTCTCTCTCATCCATACGCTCAGCCTCCCATGGGCTATGGTTTTCCTCAGGGGGGGGCAGCACCTCCTTGACTTTTCCCCCTCCCGGTAGCATGTATCCAGGATACGGCATGCCTCCTCCTTTTTCCCAACCTCCTGTTTACCACGTTGTTACCCAACCTCCTTATTATCTGTATCCACAGCCTAGTGCTCCAATTCCTCCAGCATTAGCATCTCCTCCTCCCTTGCCTTCTCAACCCCCACAACAACAGCCACTTCCCCCTTAAGGGTAGTTGTATGCACAACAGGGCACGACTAATCCTCCTCCTTCCAAAAAGAAGAGGAAAGGCACTCAAAATCAATTTTCTCCTGGTAATCCTGGACCTAATCCGCAAAATAATGCTCCTAACACTGCTAACTAGCAACAGGGCACTCAGCCCAAGCAGGATAGGCATGTTCGCACGAACAAGCCTTGTTCTTGTTGTGGTGTTTATGGTCATTACATGCATGATTGTCCTCTTTTACCATAGATGAAATAGATGTGGGAGTCTCGAGCAACATTGCGAGGACAGCAAGCCTCCCCTTCCGTCCCTCCCAGTGCTGCACCTAGTCAACTGGCTGTGTTTACTAATCCTTTCCCTCAGCAAGGATTTGTGGATACCCAACCACCTGAAGGTCAGGTGGCCACTCAACCTCTTCTATCTGGTACCTCTGATTACCAGATTCTTATGATGAATTCTGACCAACCTCTAACTGTAGACATCAATCTTCAGACTCGGTCTCGTCAGTACAACAATCCTCCCGCTACGTCTGTCCCCGAGCCACCTCCCTCAATATCTATAGAGCCTCTTTCGACACCTAATGGTCCCTTGCAGATCCCTCAGCATAAGGCGGAGGTTCATACCAAGATCCCTAAGGTACCACTACGCCAAAACGTTGCTTCTGGAAAAACTACCCATTCGTATAGTATAGTAGATGATTTGGTGCAATCTCCTGTTGCCATTTCAATGCTGGAACTCCTCCAGTCGTGCCCTTCACAATGAAAAGCTCTACTATCTGCCATGGGCGTTGTAGATCCTTCTGACGATCGATTGATTGTCTTCGATGTTGACCGGTTGGAACATCCTCCTCTCCCTGCTTTTGTCACCTTCCAAATCCCAGTCAAGATCCAGAATTCCAATGTTTCCCAGTGCATCATTGATGAGGGGGCATCCACCTATGTGATGTCCGCTTAGGTTTGGAAGAAACTCAGATAACCTGAGTTGGCTCCTTTTATGATCACTCTCCGAGCATGGGATGGCCATGCCTCCCAGCCCATTGGCCTATTCTGCAACTGCCCTATTACTCTTGCGAGCAAGACTGTTCACGTTGACGTAGAATTCATAGATGCCCCCTTAGATTACAACATTCTATTGGGTTGTAGCTAAAATTATGCAATGTTTTTTGTCCCATATGCGGTTCACCACAAGATTTCCTTCCCTAATGAGGGAAATATAGTCATCATTGACCAATTGACATATTACAAACCGAAGTCTTAGACCTCCCCTGATTCCATCATCTCTTCAGTGGCCAATAAGCAAACTGTCGATCCTTTGACCAGTGTCTCACCCGGATTCTACAAAGACTCCTCATTGCTTGGTACATTCCCTGGTCTTCCTCCTCCTGTCTCTGATCCTAGCTCATCAAATGTTTGCATGATGCAATCATCTCGAGCTGCCCTCAAGCGGCCCGCTTCAGCTAGTCAGCAGCCTACTCGTAGCCCTTCGATTCAGCCTTCTAGACCTCCTCCTCCTGGCCCTTCACCTACAGCTGGTATCCATGAGCCTCTTTACCCTCCTAGAATAGTTCCTCCCAGCCTTAACCATCTTGGAGACGTCCCTCCTGGCCATTACCCCTCCGGTCAGATATCGTTCCTAACTCCTCCCCCAGGAGTGTACACAGTACCTATCATGGCTACCCTCTCTCTTCCTAACCTGACCCTTGGGATTCCCGTCTGGTACCTTGATCCTCTAGCCACTACCCCGCCTGGTCAACCCAAACCTTATCTTTCTTTGACCTCGGTTCAACTGTTCCCCATGGCTTCTCTCGTTGTTACAATGCCTCAGCCACCTCAACAGGAACCACCTCCAGTTGCGACCACTTCGGGTAAGAAGGGCAAAGCTCAAAAGAAGGCCTCTCAAGATAAGGTTGCCCCGACAAACCTTGCCCCTCCTTAGCCTCCAAAAAATACCATCCAGTGTACTTTTTGTGATGTTGTCAGTCATGCCACCCATACTTGTCCAGTGTTGCCTCATCTCAATCCCATAGTTAATGTTGCATTCCCTGAGTCGATGGTCTCGGAAACCTCTGTCCCTTCCTCGACTGCAAGCAAGAACCCCAGGACTATTCACACCAACCACCCTTGTGCTTTGTGTGATCTCCATCGCCATTATACCCACCTCTGTCCCCGCCTCGAGTACTTTCGTACCTCTCTAGCGGTAGTTCACCAATTCGAGGCCAAGCGCAATGAGTCCACCGCTCCTTTATTTGCGAATTTTTCTTCAGCAGAACCAGAGGACACATCGACTCCCATATACATTCCCCCTCCAGATGTCGAAATTACAGAGTCTTCAGCCACTATCCACTACCTATCATCATTCATGAGATCCACGGTGGAAGCTCCCTCTGAGACTTCCCCTTCTGTTTCACTCGACCTCCCTTCAGCAATCACCCTGGGCCCAACATCAGTGGATCCCTTATCTACTTGTTCTTTCATCACCCCCTGTGACAATGCACATGTGAACCTCTCTTCTCATGATGATGAGTCAGGTAGCTTCACCGCGTCAGGTGGTCTTTCTTCCACCAGTCACCCCTCTTCTATTATGATGATGACATTATGGAAGTATTTACCACCCCTAAATTTATCTTTCCCCCCTTACATCGAACCCATGCATTTGAACCACATACACCTTGTGGCCATTACATTGACACCCAATGTTTGGGTAAGGGGGCACCCATATTTGAGAGACCAGGAGAATCAACTCTCCTAGTGTATCTAGTCGTGTCGACTCTAGTACCATTATTCTTCTAGAGTCCCATATCACTTTATATCACTGTAGGGATGATACCCCTCATCATTCCTTCATCTTACATCAGCAACCCAGTCCCCTAGACATTGTTGTAGACCAACTTGTGGGTTTTCTAGGAGAGCACCAATTCATTATCTCCAAATCCTCTCTTTGGGATAATGACACCATAAAAGCCTACCCAGAAACTTAAGTCCATTTGCTTCATATATGTAGTACCAAAAGAGATTGGTAATCCTCCATTCCCTTTCTCGAACTGCATAACCATAACGAAAAAAATGGCGAACCAAATCATTAAAATGTGTTTAGATTCCCCTTTTTCTAAAAACATTTTGGCATGACCACAACATGCTTGGGGGCACCTATACCCCTCAACCATAAAAAACCCAGATCTCAGCCAAAAACAGCATTGAAACCCCCTTTCTTTGACAGTTCGCACTTTTCAGGTCATTTCCTAGGATAGGTCGCAGTTTTATGCCCAGTACCTGCTACCCAGGTCGCAAAATAGACCCCACAAAGTGCAACCTGGCCTGTTCATGAGCTCTAGGTGCCTAAACTGAAATTTTTATTCCCTCAATTAAAAGAGTAGGGTTAGGCCTCTTACCTGCAACTGACAGATCTCAATTCCAAAGATCGGTTTGTCCGCTACGTTCGCCGCAAGATTTAGGGCCTTCTCCCCTCTCTACATTCACCACAGCTACACTTGCAAATAAGTGAATTTGGAGGGAAAATGCCTTATTAAAATAAAACTCTTGATTTTTCTTTCGCCTACTGCGGTGAAACCGTAGCTCAGTTTGAAAAACCGTCTGCACCGTTGGAAATATCTCACCGAGCCCTCAAACAGGTATCTATTAGTTTTTTGTGATTTGATACTTCACCACGACGTATTTTTTCCACGAAGCGTCACTTCACCACTCCCCAAAATCAAATTTCTTCACTTGCAACACTTGTACTTGGGGCACCACTTTACCTTCATACTTGTCCATGCTCGTGTCAATTTTTTTCGTGAGTAACCATCACGTACTCAGGTTTTTATGGTCCCCATTGGACCTTTTCTATGTGGCTACATCATCGCATCGCCCTTGTTTAGAGCATCCGAGTTGAGTCATCATCGCATCCATGGAGTCTATCCCGAGTCCCTTTGTATCCTAGTCCTCCATCTTCCATTGTTTGGTTCCTCTCTTGTGTCACACATTATGGCCTTTAGTCCCACTGTCCCCTATCCCTCATGATATTTTGTCAGTCGCTGCCAGGTCATCCATGCCCTTTATGCTCTAACAAGGGAAGTCGTCCGTTTGCTACTCATTATCCCCCATTTAATCATCATCCCTGGTGTCAGTCTGTCAGTCACTCTACTATTTTCTCTCGTGCCTTAGTTGAGGATCCCTTATTTCCTCACCTATGGCGGACCTCCTTCTGTCGACATCAGATCATTTCATTCCAGAAGACAGGTCTAGAGGGTTGTGTACCTTGGTTCCAGCTTCCACTTTTGTTAGGTGCCTCAGATCAGGCAAAGGGATTCATCGTGACCCTTTTACTTGATTGTTTCTCAGCTCCAGCTCTTTTTAGCATGATCGAGACCCATATACTTGATGGTTCAGTGATGTAGCAAATGATACCGGTGATTCCTGAGTGTGTGTGAGATGTTTCAGCCCTCATGAAGGGGTGGCCCTACAAGTAGCCCCCCACATGCCCGGATGACCTCTTCATTACAGCCTTTGATTCATCTCCATATATTTGATGATTTCGGCCTCAGCCGCTTGTAGTACCTTTCTGTTTACATGTATCAATCATATTTTCAGAGCCCTTTCCTGTTTATAGGGGCATTTGGGTTGTATTTGTATCTCATGTACTCAGATATTATTGTATAAGTCCTGGTTGTTATCCCAGGCACAGTATGTATGTGGGATTCATTATCATGTTTTTACCTAGCTCATGTTTATGCCAGCATGTACTATATTGTTCAGTCCCTTGATTACTATAAGCATTATTCTTTGTACTTTGTCTTGACGGGCATATGTATGCCTCCCCCACTGCCTATAGCAGAGGTACTCACTCATAAAAGAGACTTGTCACACCTGTAAGTCTCGCCTCCTCAGGGTCTACTCCTTTAGCGCTTTGGTCTACCTTATATTTCTCTCTCTTTGACTTCCCCTTCAGTGTCTAGTGATTGAGTTCTTACAACATACTTTGGTCATACGATTAGCTCCTAACGCTTGCACGCTGGGGGGAAATTTGTTACACCATTTTTTGGTCATCTAACCTATTACTATTAGATGGACCTAAGTACACCATGACCAATTTTACCCCACGTAAAATTGCTTTCACTATGAAAAATAACTTAGTAAACCACCTTTATTAAGTTTTTTATGGTCTAAACAGGAAACCCCATGGGGGAATATTAAATAAATCTACATTTGTTTGATTTTCCTCAAGGAATAATTAGTTAAAAAGTAGTTTAATTAATATTCCTGGTCATATTTAACCCAAAACAGGAAAATTAATTAGATAAATCATTATTTATCTTATTATTTTCTAGGAATAATTATTTAAACCTTATTTAAATAATATTCCTTGTTAAATATGACTAAATCATTTATAAATAATTAAATAAATCATTATTTATTTGATTATTACTCAACCACATCCTTAAAATAATAAATAAATCATTTATTTATTTCTTATTTACAAATAAAGGGATTTGACCCAAGTTAAAAAAAAAATTCCCTCCAACAAAATAATAAAATATTCCATAAAAGTTGGATCTTGGTTTGGTTAATAATATTTTAATTATGCGCCAATATCTAGACTAACTCAACATTTTGTTATAAATAGAAGGGGTTTTCCATTCACTCACTACCTTTTGTTGCCTAAAGATCACTCTAGATCTATACTCTTGGTCTGACTTTGATCCACCATCATTGTCATATTTTGCTATCTTTTGCATGTGAGCTCCCTTTGAGTTCCATTTTTGTCTGGATTTTCTACACCATCAAAGAGAGAGGAATTTTAGATCTGAAGTGTTGAGGATTTACAAGAACCCATCCCATTTAGGAGAGCTGGTAACATCCTTCTATGTTTTCCTCCTAAGTGCCCTTAATATAAAATTCATTCAACATATTCTTGTCTTGTCTATTGGATGCATGGAGTAAATCTCGTTTTTATTTACAGCTTAAAGTCTTCTAATGCATATATCTAGATTTTTGCAGCATTTATCTTCATCACCTAATTGTAGATCTGAATATATTGGCAACCATATTTGTTGTTAGGGTTGTTTTTTATGCACAGCTAAAGTGGTCCTTTTTCGTACACTTGCAATTAACATTCATACTAACACTTATTTTCCTTAGCTTGATAATTACTTGTGATGTTATATTTTCTTTTATTACTTATTTAATTTTTTTCATCAATAAATTACCAAAACAAATATCACAAAGAGACAGAGTACACAAGATACAGGCTAAGGGAAAAACCCCTCCAAGGGTAAAACCTGAAAAATGCTTCCCTTCTTCTTTACAATATGCTTACAAAATATACTTCTAAGGCCCAAATACCCAACCTAACAAACCCTCCAAGATCCAAGTCAGTCCCTAGAAATATCTTCCTTACATTACTTCGATACTATTAGACTGTTACTGCAAGTTCAACCTCGGCTACAGAATTTTGGCCCTACAACTTCAACCCCTTGCAGCTACTTCAAAATTTTGGCTTCTTGTAGGTGGCGGCTCCACAAACTCTAGAGAGACATAGAGAGAAAGATAAACCTTGATAAACTTTGACTTATGCTCCTCTTCTTTGTCCTCCAACTACTCTTCTTCACCTTCATTATTGCATATCAAACTAGCTTTAGATGAGTGTCCAAATGAGGTCAAGCTCCCTTCTATTTATAGTCTTTCTTGAGGGTCAAATAGCCCTCCCTTAGGCCAGCTTGTCCCTACTCTTGGGCATACTTGGTATTGGGCTTATACATGGATTTTACATGACAAAATAAATGTGTCTTCATTACAATGAGTCCAAATGGGACTATGACACATGACCAATATTATTCTTTATCCCAAAAAGACCTAGAAGACCTAAAAGTGCAAACAACAAGATTTTGACTCAAACTTTAGTATGAATCCCATACTCCAAAATAAAATATAATTTCTCTTTCTTTAATTTTTCTTTCTTTATAAATAATATAGAATGTCATGATTAGAATTACATCATAAAGAATATCGAACCTAGTTAAAATTTTCAACAATAAGTGTCCTACTACTCTATCCCAAAATATGTATTATGCTACCAATATTAAAGAGAATTTTATAGCTTCTAAAGTTTATATTTTCTCTAATATTAGAGACAAAGTTGAGACCAAACCTAGATCCATGAGCCATGTTTATCTTGCATGGACTGAATTATTCTCTTTTACTGAAAACATAGATAAATGGACTAATCAAATTATGTAGCACCAAATCACTGTGATGAATAGGTTAACCATCTTAGAGAATAATAAAGGATCACATCAAAATTATCCTCATAGACCCTAGTTGAATAATGATATACCACTAAGAAGGAACCAAGGTGTAAACAACAATAGACCTCCTCCTAAGGAAAGTGTTCCTAGCCACCTTTATCCTTTGGATATGATTAATCAATAAGGAGATCCTTGATGCCACTATTGTCATGAAGTAAATAGGGAGGATGAGCATCCTTTCAATGAAAGGATATCAGGGAAAACATTCTAAGCATCTAGATTTGATAAATTATCCTTTTCATCTTTATATTTTTTCTAATTTTTTCTAACATAATTTATCCTCTTTCCAAGAAATAACATGAGGAATTTTTTAAGGGATGCGTTAAAAATGCTAGTATGTAAATGCTACATAAATAAGGGATAAATATGATCAGGGGTTGAAATATACAAGAAGAAATAAAAATATAAAAACCTTCAAACAAAAAATAACGATGGCCTGGTAAGAATATGGACTAGAGTATATTTACCCTTGAATGTTGATCCTAGTCCTCCTCCATCCCAAAAATATGTTGATGTTGCTTGAAATATTGATTTGGAAAAAGTCCTTTACAAAGTAAATGTGTATGTGCTTGTTATTGAATTGACTAAATTTTCTCCTCAAAGAGACCAAGTAAAGAAATCCTTAACTTTTATAAGGAACCTAAAGACCCTCTTATGAAATTACAAAACATGCACTATGACCGAAAGAATGGATGGCATGCACCTTTCTTCCTCACATTAGTTGTGAAAATTTTACTTTTCCATAATTGTATGCTTGATTCTAGTGCTTCCGCTAATGCGATGCCTTTAAAGTTCATGAATTATTTAGAATTGAAAATTACAAGGTCATATAGAAATGTGTGTGGTTTTGATTAAAAGTCTAACCAAGTTCATGGTCTCATTAAGGATTTAAGGGTTTGCATGGTTACCTTTCTTGACATAGATGTTGATGGATGTTGTTGTTATAAATGTTCCTAATGCCTAGGGGTATGTTTTTATCTCAAAAGTGGTTTACCACTTTAGGAGGGAATTTGCAAATGGGCTTGTCTTGTGCCATTATCCCTACCTGTTGAAGAATGTGTAGCTATGGTAGGTCTTCATAATTATCATTGTACTTGATAAGAACAACGTTATTATTGTTTCTAGCATGTTCTTCATGCGTTTGTTTGGTCAAAATGTATTTTTGGAAAGAAGAAAATTATTATTTTATTTATATTTTCAAGTGGCCCCACAAGTGCTAAGTCGGATCACATGATGACTAGTTGGATTACCTTGAAACTCTTTCATTTGGATCACATTATGGCTAGTTGGCTTGCCTTGAAACTCTCTCATTTGGATCACATGATGGCTAGTTTACTTTCCTAGAAACTCACTCATTTGGATCATATGATGGCTATATAGAGAGGTTAATTCGCTCTCCATTGTATGTTATTGGAACACACATACCCTACTCATTGGATCTCTTATGTGAAGTGATTTGAGATATGTAGATATGCTCATTCCATTCATGATCTGAAATCATTGATTAGAGATATGCTCATTATAATTATGATTTGAAGTCAGAGATTCACGATATGTTCATTATACTTATGATCTGAAGTTAGAGGTTCGAGATCTACTCATTATACTTATTATCATTGAGATTTGAATTATAGTATTCAATATCTACTTATTATCATTTAGATCTGAAGTCTCACATTTGAGATTTTCTTATTATCATTGAAATCTAAAGTCTCGTATTCAATATCTTCTTATTATCATTGAGATATGAAGTCTGTTATTCGAGATTTTCTTATTATCATCATTATCACAAGTATTGTATTTGATATTTACTTATTTTAATTTTTATATGAAGTTTTGTGTCTAATATCTACTTATTATTGTAGTGATTTGAAGTTTGGATCTCAAATTTGAGCCTAGATATGAGTTTTAATCTAACTGTCTTCTATGATATGATGAGAGATCATCCTCTCCTTGGTTTTCTTTATTTCATATTCATTTTTGGAGACTTAGCACTTGTGGAAACCTTCTTGGGTCAGTATAATCTTTGTTTTTATGTATTGTTGAAAGATATATCTAAGAAATATTTGGTTGGGTTTTCCCCTTGTGGGATTTATCCCTTGTCTTTGACCTAATTCTGGTGTCTCTTTTTATTGTGCACTGTGATCTCTTCTTTCTCCTTACTGTTCATTTAATTTCTGAAGTGTAATTACTTGATGAAGTGAATTAAATTATAAATAAGACCTAATACATTCACAAGTAATTCCCAGAAGTTTAGGAATTGTCTTGCACTTGGATTTTCAACATGGTACCAAAACAGGATTAAAGGAAGAAATATGTGGATCACCTCTTACGAGATACCCTTGAAAGAATCTAATAGAAATTCCTTGAGAAAATCTTGAAAGGTATGATTTCTACCTTGGCTTGAGGATGCTCCCATTATATTACTCACTACTATAAAGTCAAATCTCCATCCATCTATGTTGACCGAGGTTATTTTCTTCAAGATAAAGCATTTGATTCTCAAAGGTATGTTATATGAAGATCTGAAGATTTGAAATGTATATGCATTAGCTTATACAAGTTTGTATCTACTTGAACCTTTAATTAGCATATTCACAAATCCCTTGGGAGGGTTGTGGTTCTTTACTTGTTCTCACTATCTATTACTTGGCTAAAGGAATCATGTATTCAAATATGCTCCATACATAAAATTTAACCTTTTTCAAATTTTGAGCATGTTTAATGACTAATTCAAATTATGTTTTGAATAAGGCAATGAAATAAATGGTATTCTAGTCTAAATGGAATGACAAAGTCAATCTAAGTTGCATCAATTAAAATTTACAAGTCAAGCTGCATAAAGTCACTAATATCTACACTAAGGGATATATGAATGACATTGATATAGTGATATGGAAATCAAAGTCGAGATTTTCCCTCTATTTGGTAAGTACTACCATTCGATTATCTCATGTATGACTGTTGTAATTTGTCAAGATCAAATATATTTGATAGATCAAGATCATATCTAAAGTCCGAAGGTCTGAAAGTTCTTAATAAAACTCCCTTTATCTAATGAGATAAAGGATAAATTTCATGCCAACTCGAGCCATATATCCTTGTGATATGGAATTCTTTGAATCACCACCTAAATATTTGTAATATCCAAAGGCATTCATATTGCATCTCTATGGAAGATCAATATTTGTCGTGGATTCTAAATCAAAGTTTGTTGCAAAAGTCCAAAATATTGAAATGAATTGCGTCATAAACTCTGCTCCAAGTTTAATATATATCTCATCCTACCTGAAAACAAAAGAGATACCAAGTGTCAAAATGAAATTATCTCAGTATAATTGTAGGAGCTAAATCAAAATATGTTATTGAGACATTTGAAGATACATTACTATATAAAGTCATTGAAGTTTTTATTATTGAAGGGTGACATATCCATGTGGATATCTGATTAATTGATGTGGTATAAGGCTTCAACTGAAATGCAAGATTCCATACTTGAGTACATGCTTTCCTCGTACTACAAAGGATTCATATAGAAAGGAAGGTATCATCGACAACATGCTTGAAAGAGAAGATTATGATGATGATTATCCAAAATATCAAAGTTTAACCTGAATTCCTTGCTTTAGGTAATAGAGGGTGATGAAGTCATTCCTTATACATGGTGATAAGGATAATTTTTTGACATCTGATGACAAAAAATAAAAATAAAAACTTCAGCAAGATGAAAAATTCTTGATTGAAGTATTCCAAGTATTAACATTAGAGTATCTCAATATGAAATTTTTATTTGATGGAATATGTACATTTGAAAAGTACCTAAGATGTGGAAGCATGTATTGTTGGAATCACGATTGCCGTTAGACCAAAACCCGCAGGCATTAGTCTCCGCTAAAACCGCCAGAGTTAGGATCCACGAGAGGTGGTTAGTCCATGTTGTGAAACACATGGGGAGCATTGAACCCAGTGTCCAACAATCTCCCCCCCAATGCGATTCGAGTGAGTTTCGAACTCGAGACCTGTCGCTCTGATACCACTTTTTGGAATCACGATTGTCGTTAGACCAAAACCCGCAGGCGTTAGTCTCTGCTACAATCGCTAGAGTTAGGATCCACGAGAGGCGGTTAGTCCATGTCTCGAAACACATAGGGAGCGTTGAACCCAATGTCCAACAAGTATTTAGTTTTCCTTAGGGTCGTGTTGACAGTGTTGGACCTACCAACATTCAAATCATCTCCCTGATATGCGGTCCCAATTAGACCTCACATTGTTTGGTTTAGGAGCCCCATCCAAAATACAGCCCAATTGTTATCTACTTAAATATTTTCCTTGGCTTTAGCTTTCACCAAGAGAGAGAATCTCTCATGCACCTCGTGAGTGTTCAATTGCAGGTGTATCAAGTTTCTTCTACTGCAGAGGGACAAGAAAGTGAGCCTCTAATAGACAGGTAATAGTACCACCCTAGCATAGATGCACGCAAAAAGGAAGGATTCGTCTAACATCTAGTCGAATAGTCCACAAATATGTGACGACCGTTATAACTACTACAACACAATATCAATATTATAAGCACTAAAATAACTGAAATAGTTCAACTACTTTAGTACAGGTGGAAGAAAAAATTAGTCATAAATATTTACAGAACAATCTTACAAATATTCATAACCCATGCATGAAGAATGTGTTGGCCATAAAGCTTCAAATATTAAGTAAAAATCCCAAGATACATGAATACAATGAACACCACTATCTCCAATAGTGGAGTTTTGGAGCCACTACTTGCCCCACAAAAGTAATAACTTGTCCCTTTGATGCCTTGTGGGAGAATCCAAGGTAAAAATTCATTTGCTTGTACAATGAGGGTGTATATATAACAAATGGGGTGATCCTTCACCTCCCTTTTGACCCTTGGACTACCATTATGATTGTTTTAATTCCCTATGATTTTTCAACTCTTACACGACTCTTTACATTTTGTACATGTCCATTGGACTTCCACTTTACAATACTTTTTCGAATAAGAATTTACATAATCCACAAAAATTTTGTGGCACATGATGACTCGTGACATAACATAACATGAAATTGATGACATAGACTGCATGATCACATAGCAAAGTCAAACCATATTTTATTTTATTTTGTTTTGTGTCTTCTTAAAATATAGAACATGGCCCATCCTTCCACCTCCATATAGATTAGAGATGAGGAGTCTTCAATGTTATCTTGATCTCAATCTATTGTCACAATTCGATGTATCTTTGATTCCTTCTGATTGATCAAATTTTACTTTCAACTACAGAGGTGTCTTATAGGATGGTCTCCTTCTCCATATCCCTCTTCATCATCTTGTCATAGCATGATAAAGTACCTGCACCTACAATTCACTCATGAAAAGATGACATCAGTCTGATAAACTCCTAGTCTAAGATGTTGCATGATGACCCACTAACTGAGATGGAACTGGGTGGTAGGCTGAGAGAGAGGCTTAAGGACTATGAAATTGCACAGCTCAGGCATTCAAGGGTCAGGACTGAGCCTTAAGACTTGCGCAATGCATAGTTTAGGTTGTACTGGAATTTTTAAATATGCAATTGAGGGATTCAAGAAGCCAAGCTGAGGGCTTGAGCACTGAGTTTTCCCATTGCACAGTGTTGGAAGGACATGAAGGTCGAGTGATTGTGAAATTGTGTAGTTCAAGAGCTCAAGGTTGAGGCTTGAGGACTGAGACTATGCAATGTGCAGTTCATGCTTGGCTGGAGGGAAATGTTGCACAATTCTAGAGCTCAAGGGTTGGGCTTGAGCACTGAGATTACGCAGTGCCCAGTTATAGGAGACATAAACTGCACATTGTGTAGTGACAAGAGACAAGGTTGTTTCTTGAGGCCTAATACTATGCAATGTGTAGTTTAGGAGGGATGGATGAGGTTGAGTGTCTCGATCGGGGAGTATTCCAATTTTTACTACGTGTTAGATCAGTGAAATGAAGATGAGAAACAACAATATTATGAGTATGATCACACACTTAGATCATTTAATGATACAAAATGGAACACTTAGAACACTTGAATAACATACTTTCCTCAATGCGACAACTTTGTGATGGTTGACACCAAGTGTGAAACCAAAGATACACTTTTTGATGATCGTGACGACACTTGTGAAACAGAACTTAAAACTTTGGAAATGAGTGGGATAGATGTTTTCATGATAACAAAAACTCATTTTCACAAGAATTACCCCCTAAAAAAAAAAAAACTAGCTTGTGTACAATGTACGATGGTTAACATGCTAAAAGACGACACTTCAATTATCTCACAAACAAGACCAGAACACTTAGAGAAAACACATGTGATGACCCTTAATATTTGCGACGAAAACATGCAAAGTCAAAGTAGGCTATGAAATTTGGATGCAGGCTAAAATTTTGGAGGGTGTTGTAGCAGCGACAACACTTGGCGACCAATTGGTAGAATTCCAGCTTCTCTGCCTTGGTTGATTCTTTTGTGTAGGGTCTACTTCTTCATAGAGTATTGATTCATCATTCAGATCATTTTGGTTTCCCCACTTACCCCATGCATAATCATAGTCCCCTTAATTCCTTTTATTAGTTGAAAACAAATGTAATACTAGCAATATTGAAAATTTTCGAATCAGGAAAGGGTAGTATAATTCACGAGTTTTAGATTTTCAAAGTATGGCTTTTCATCTCTGGTGTTCCTCCACTACTAGCAGGCCTAGATAGTACCCCCTCATAATCACTATAGGAACACAAACATTTATTTTCTTCCAGTGAGCCTGGACAGTACCCCGACAGAGTTTCTTGCTTCACATCTCTGTCCAGGAATCCTTTCTCTTCTTTCGCCTTTTATTTATGTATTTTATATATAGGATTGTGCATAGTAACTTATTCATTTCATAGGTAGAAGATGGATCCCGACTTATTGAGAGCGGAAGACTTTTTTCCTTCAAATAAGCATATATAATACCTTTGATTTTGGTTTACTCATTTGTATTTTCCCCTTGTCCTTCTCTACTTGACTAGATAAGCATGGAAAACACTGGAACACAAAGAGTCGAGTATAGTGATGAGGTTACAAGGATAGACACGGACATCACAATTCAACACAATTGTTTCCTTACGTGAGGATCATATTTTCCGTTTGTTGTAGCCGCTAAAACACCCTCCAAAATTTTGCCCCTTTCAAATTTTTGAGCCCCTAACCTTTTGAAAAATGGAGTCAAACCTAAGTTCACTCTTCCAAAATCTCAAGTCTCTAAGTCACAGAATTGGTCAACTCATCTAATTTGCGACCCTGCGACGTTGCGACCCCTCAGGTCGCGAAGTCGCAAGGTCGCATATGTTACAACATTTTTGGTCATCTAACCTATTATCATTAGACGGACCCAAGTACATCATGTAAGACAAATTTTACTCCAAGTAAATTTGCTTTCACTATGAAAATAACTTAGTAAATCACCTTTATTAAGTTGTTTATGGTCTAAACAGGAAACCCCATAAGGAAATATTAAATAAATTTATATTTGTTTGATTTTCCTCAAGAAATAATTAGTTAAACAGTATTTTAATTAATATTTCTGGTTATATTTAACCCAAAACAAAGAAATTAATTAGATAAATCATCATTTATTTTATTATTTTCTAGAAAATAGTTGTTTAAATCTTATTTAAATAATATTCTTTGTTAAATATGACTAATTCACCCTTAAATAATTAAATAAATCATTATTTATTTGATTATTACTCAACCATATCCTTAAAATGATAAATAAATCATTTATTTATTTATTATTTACAAATAAAGGGATTTGACTCAAGTCAAATTCCTTTTCCCTCCAACAAATATGATAAAATATTCCGTAAAATTTGGATCTAGATTTGGTTAATAATATTTTAATTATGCACCAATCTCTAGACTAACTCAATATTTTGTTATAAATAGAAGGGTTTTCCCATTCATTTGTCACCTTTTGTTGCCTAAAGATCACTCTGGATCTCAACTCTTGGTCTGCCTATTGATCCATTATCATAGCCATATTTTTCTATTTTTTGTTTGGGTTTTCTACACCATCAAAAGAGAGGAATTCTAAATCTGAAGTGTTGACGACCTACAAGAACCCATCCCATTAAGGAGAACAGGGAACACCCTCTTTTGTTTTCCTCCCGCGTGCCATTAATAAAAATATTAATGGATATATTCTTGTCTTGTCTATTGGATCTATGGAGTAAATCTTATTTTTCTACTATTTAATGTCTTCTAAAGCATAGATCTAGATTTTTGCAGCATTTGTCTTGATCATCTAACTGCAGATATGAAGATATTAGCAGTCATTTTTGCTGTTAGGGTTGTTTTTTATGCGCACCTAAAGTGGTATTTTTTCGTACACCTCGAATCAAGATTCATACTAACAACTAGCGACTCCACACAGGTTTACCATTACGACCACTGTCATTTTTCTGATCCTTGCATATCTAGTTGCTTAAAACCCTAGGATTTCTCTTCAGCCCCTTGTTTTTCTTATTATTGATGTTGTTTTTAACGCATAAAACCCTAAAAATATAAAAATTCTAACTTCCGTGTGTTTTCGAACCCATTACGCAGGTGAACGACATCAGCCGCAGCTGAGACGACAAATTTTTCTGAAACCTACCGCTAAGAGTGTCAGAGGTGCAATTCACACTTTTCTTCCCAAAACCTGTGACCTGGACCTCCAGGGCACACTTTACTGCCCAAAAAGTGCGACCTCTGCTAAAAACAGGCCAAAAACTGCAACCTGAACTTTTTGCAGGGATTTTTCTAAAAATTTTCTGGGTTTTGTTGAGCCTCTGTTCAGGGTTTTCTGACCTCCATCTCCGCCCGTTTTGAACCTATACTTGTTATGTTTCACTCAACTAAGTGGGAACCTAGCCCCCTAGGGCTTCAGTACCCTCCACTTTTTGTGGAAGAGTGTTTGTTGTTGCAGGTTGTCTGAAATTTCAGAGTCTTCAGCCATTTTTTCAGATCTTATACCTCATCTTCAGATCCACTTCAGATCAGCTTTTTATCCATTAAAATCTTCCCATTTAGCTTTGTTTGGGTTTTCCATTAGGGGGCACTCCACTTCCCTCCTAGAGATAGCCTTTCGCCACCTCTTTTTACAGCAATTTTCCTCTGATTTGTTGTTGTTTTCTGCACCACTTTCCAGCAGATTTTGTCTTTCAGATCTTTGTCCCTCTTGACCCAAGATATATTAGCCTTTTTTTTTTAGTGTGTTTAGATTAGTTTTTTTCTCACCTCTAGACTAATTGTTGAGAGACCCGCCTCCTTGGGTTTAGATTATTGCATTGTTAACTGTTTATTTTATGTTTTGAAGGCCTATATACTGTAATTTACAGGTTTATTCACAACTCTAGAATGCATTTTTTTTTTTTCGCTACAAATGTCTGGCTTTAAAAATTAAAATTTACACACTTTTACACACACACCCTAAGTGAAAAAGGGCTTGGTTAACACTACCAAGAAAAGACTCTAAAACATTTAAATCAATTCATCCTCCACCTCTTTGCCCTTGTTTTGACATTGTAATCGGTTGATCCTGCACCTCCTTGCCCTTGTCAGTCTCTTTTTCCGTTGTGTCGTGTTTGTGTCGTCACCATTGCACCACCAAGGCATTCATCTCGGAGACTTCTTGGCCTTCATCCTCAATTTCCGGTAGGGAGACTTACTCCTCCACAGAGGATTCGAGTAAGTCCTCAACCGAGTCGCACTCTGACTCTTCTTCTGGTCTTTTGGGTTCTCCTTCCTGCTTCGCCTTCGGTTCTCCCCCTGTCACCTTCACCATGTCTGGTGTAGGACCTAACACTGGTGGTAACCCTCGCCCTCCTGCCAGGAATACCACTAGTGGGACCACAACGGACCCTACCCTGGCTACACCCTTGCTCCCTTTCATGGCAGGCCTCAGCCTCCCCGATTTCGACTAGTTGATAAAAGACCCTATACACCATGACGCTAAGTGACCTACTATGCCAACAAAGCTCCCTTCAGACATCCCAAAGTTTGAAGGTCTTGCTGGAGAATATCCTTCAAATCATATTCAATCTTTCCACATGTGGTGTTCGTCTAATTCCATTACCGATGACTCTGTTCATCTTCGATTGTTCCAACGAACGCTTACAGTGGAAGCTTCTAAGTGGTACGTTGATCAGGCCCCTTCCTCTCATACCACCTTTGCGACTTTGACTCGGGCTTTTTTGTCTTATTTCCAGCTTCCCCTTCATTACGACATTGGTACTGAGCTCTTGACCTCTTTCCGTCAATCATCTGCGACCCACCTATCCGAACATGTTCAAGAATGTGGAGAATAAGGAGCCTATGTCAAGCCCCTACTTTCAAATACCATGTCTACATGGATTGGTTCCTTAGGACTCTCTTGCCGCCTATCAGGAAAGACGTTGCATCGCAATTTCCTCAAACCCAAGAAGCCGCTCTCCAAATTGCATTAAAATATGACCTGATCTACGCTCAATCAGGTTATGTTTATAACGTCCTACCTGATCTCCCCAGACCTAGTAGTGCCAATGCATCGGGGCATCTCACGTCACCGCCGGTATCGTTGGAGCTCTCTTTAATCCGCATGCTCAACCTCCCATGGGATATGGTTTCTCTCAGGGAGGGGCCATCTCCTCCGGCACTTTTCCCCCTCTTGGTAGCACGTATCCAGGATACAGCATGCCTCCTCCTTTTGCCCAACCTCCTATTTACCACACTACTACCCAACCTCCTTATTTTCTGTATCCACTGCATGGTGCTCCAGCTCCTACAACATTAGCACCTCCTCCTCCCTTGCCTTCTCAACCCCCGCAACAGTGACCACCACCCCCTCCGGGGCAGGTGTACGCATAGCAGGGCACGACTAATCCTCCTACCTCAAAAAGGAAAAGGAAAGGCAATCAAAATCAAGTTGCCTCTGGTAATCCTAGACCTAATCAAGGTAATGCTCCTAACACTACTCAGCCCAAGCAGGATAGGCCTCTTCGTACAAACAAGCCTTATTCTTGTTGTGGTGTTTATGGTCATTATACGCATGATTGTCCTTTTCTGCCACAAATGCGACAACTATGGGAATCTCAAGAAACATTGAGAGGACAGCATGCCATCCCTTCCGTTCCTCCCAATCCTGCACCTAGTCATCCGGTTGTGCTTACGGATCCTTTCCCTCAACAGGGATTTGTGGCTACCCAACCACCTGAAGGATAGGTGGCCACTAATCTCTTCCATCTGGTTTCCCCGATTACTAGATTTTCATGATGTCCTCTGATTAGCCTTTTGAACCTTCTTCTCCTGGCCCTTCACCTTCAGTTGGTACTCATGACCCCCTTTACCCTCCTAGGATGGTTCCTCCCGGCCTCAACCATCTTGGTGTCATCTTGCCTGGTCATTACCCCTCTAGTCAGATATCGTTCCTATCTCCCCCACCAGGAGTGTACACAGTACATGTTATGGCCACCCTCTCTCTTCCTAACTTGACCCTTGGGATTCCCGTCTGGTACCTCGATCCTCCAGCCGCTACCCCGCCTGGTCAACCTAAACCTTATCTCACTTTGACCCTGGTTCAACCGGTCCCTATGACTTCTCCCGCTGCAATAGTGCCTCATTCACCTCAACAAAAGCCACGTCCCGTTGCGACCATTTCGGGTAAGAAGGGAAAAGCTTGCAAGGGGGCATCAAAGGATAAGGCTACCCCGAAAAACCCTGCCCCCTCTCGGCCTCCAAAGCATACCATCCAGTGTGCTTTATGTGATGGTGTCGACCACGCCACCCATACTTGCCCAGAATTCCCTCAACTCAAGTCCATGGTCAATGAGTCGTTTCCGGAATCTGATATCCCAGAGGTATATGTCACTATACCCGATTCAATCCCGAAACTCAAACCATTGTGCACAAATCACCCTTGTGCTTTATGTGATTTCCATGGCCATTACACTCACCTGTGTCCTCACCTTGAAGATTATCGTTCCTCTTTAGAAGCCTTACGCCAATTCGAGGCCGAGTGCCATGAGTCACCCGCTCCCTTATTTTTGCATCTTGCTTCGATAACACCCAAGGACACAGATGCTCCCATTAACTTTTCCCCTTATGATTTTGAGATAACATGGCCTTGGTCGGAAGTCCACAATGAGACCTCCCCTGATGTTTCGCCTGACCTCCCTTCAGCCCCCTCCCTAGTGTCAACATCGGTGGATCCTTTGTCTACTCACTCTCCCGCTACCCCTTGTGACAATGCGCATACGAACCTCTCCTCTCATGATGAGGAGTAAGGTTGTTTCGTCACATCAGGTGGTCTTTCTTCCATCAGTCACCCCATCTTCCATTACGATGACAACATTATGGAAGCTGTGACCACTCCTGACTTTATCTACCCCCCTTACTTCGAACCACATGCACCGTATGGCCATTACATTGACACCCAATGTTTGGGTAAGGGGGGGCACTCATATTGGAGAGACTAGGAGAAGCAGTTCTTCAACACTCTCCTAGTGAATCTAGTTGTGACGACTCTAGTCCCATTATTCTTCCACATTTAGAAGAACTTCTAGAGTCCCATATCACTTCAAGATCACTCTAGGAATGATACCCTTCATCATTCCTTCATTTTTCATTAGCAACCTAGTCTCATAGACATTGTGGTTGACCAACCTATAGGTTTTCTGGGAGAACATCAGTTCATTATCCCAAATACTATCTTTGAGATATTAGCACCATATATGCCAACCTAGAAACTTAAAGTCCATTTGATTCATATAGGCAGTACCAAAAGAGATTGGTAATCGTCTATTTCCTTTCTCAAACTGCGTAACCATACCGAAAACAAATGTCGCACCACATCATTAAAATGTGTTTAGATTTCCCTTTTTCTAAATACATTTTGGCATGTCCACAACATGCTTGGAGGCACCTGTGCCCCTCAACCATAAAAATCCCAGATCTCAGCCAAAAATAGCAGTGAAACCCCCTTTTTCTGATAGGTTGCATTGTTCAGGTCATTTCCTAGGACAGGTCGCAGTTTTCTGCCTATAACTTGCTACCTAGGTCGCAGTACAAACCCCAAAAAGTGCAACCTGGCCTGTTTATGAGCTCCGGGTACCTAAATTGAACTTTCAATCCACTGAAATGAAAGAGTAGGATTAGGCCTCTTACCTACAACTGATAGATCTCAAATTCCAATGGTCCATTTATTCGCTACAACTGCCGCAAACCTTAAGGCCTCCTCTCCTCACAACATTCACCACAACTCCACGGGAAAATAAGTGAATCTGGAAGGAAAATGCCTTATTAAAAGAAAACCCATGATTTTTCTTTCGCTTACTGTGACCAAACTGTAGCTCAGTTTGACGAACCGTATATACTATTGGAAATATCTCACCAAGATCTCAAATGGGTATCTATTAGCTTTTTTGATTTGATATTTCACCAGGACACATTTCGTCCAACAAGTGCCACTTCTCCCCTACTCAAAATCGAATTTCTTCACTTGCAACACTAGTACTGGGGGCACCATGTTGCCTCCATACTTTTCCATGCTCGTGGCGACTTTCGTCATGAGTTACCATCTTGTACTCATGCTTTTAGGGTCCCCATTGGACCCCTTTTCTGTGTGGCAGTACCATCGAGTCACCCTTGTTTAGAGCATCCGAGTTCAGTCACCATTGCTTTCATGGAGTCTATCCTGAGTTCCTTCGCACCCCGCTATAGTCCTCCATCCTTCATTTCTTGGTTTCTCTCTTATGTCGCTCATTATGGCCTTCAGTCCCACTGTCCCCTATCCCCCATGATATTGTGTCAATCGCTGCCAAGTCATACATGCTATTTATGCTCTAACAAGGGAATTCATTTGTTCACTACTCATCTCCCCCCATTTCATCATCATCATTGATGTCAGTCCATCAGTCGCTCTGCTATTTTCTCTCGTGCCTTAGTTGAGGATCCCTTATTGCCTCACCTATGGCAGACCTCCTTCTATTGACATCAGCTCATTCATTCCAGAAGACAGGTCTAGAGGGCAGTGTACCTTGGTCCCAGCTTCCACTTTTGTTTGGTACCTCGGATCAGGCAAAGGGACTCCTTATTTCCCTTTGACTTGATTGCTTCTCAGCTCCAACTCCTTTCAGCATGATCGAGATCCGTATACTTGATGGTTCAGTGATGCAGCAGCTGACATCGATGATTCATGGGTGTGTGTGAGATGTCTCATTCCTCATGAGGGGGTGGCCCTACAGGTAGCCCCCCACACATTCGAATGACATCTTCATTACAGCCTTTGATGCAGCTCCATACATTTGATGATGTCGGCCTCAGCCGCTTGCAGCGCCTTTTTATTTGCATGTAACAGTCAGATTTTTAGAGCCCTTTCTTGTTTTCAGGTGAATCTGGGTTGTATTTATATCTCATGTACTCAGATATTATTGTAAAAAGTCTTGGCTGTTATCCCAAGCACAATATTTATGTGGGATTCATTATCATGTTATTTATCTGGCTCATGTTTAGGCCAGCATATGCTTTATTATTGCATTTCGTGGTTTTTTAGGCGCCTTATTATTTGTACAATTTCCTAGGCGGGCATAGGTATACCTCCCCCGCCGCCTATAGTAGGCACTCACTCATCAAAAAGAATTGTCGCACCTACAAGTCGCCTCCTCGGGGTCTAGTTCTTTCAGCACTTTAGTTTACCTTATACTTCTCTCTCTTTGACTTCCCCTTCGATGTCTAGTGATTGAGTTCTTACAACGTACTTCAGTCATACGATTAGCTCCTAACGCTCGCACGCTGGGGGGCAATATATTACAACATTTTTTGGTCATCTAACCTATTATCATTAGATGGACCCAAGTACATCATGTAAGACTAATTTTACTCCAAGAAAAATTGCTTTCACTATGAAAATAACTTAGTAAATCACCTTTATTAAGTTGTTTATGGTCTAAACAGGAAACCCCATAAGGAAATATTAAATAAATATATATTTGTTTCATTTTCCTCAAGAAATAATTAGTTAAACAGTAGTTTAATTAATATTTCTGGTTATAGTTAACCCAAAACAAAGAAATTAATTAGATAAATCATTATTTATCTTATTATTTTCTAAAGAATAGTTGTTTAAATCTTATTTAAATAATATTCTTTGTTAAATATGACTAATTCACCCTTAAACAATTAAATAAATCATTATTTATTTGATTATTACTCAACCATATCCTTAAAATGATAAATAAATCATTTATTTATTTATTATTACTTAATTACATCCTTAAAATGATAAATAAATCATTTATTTATTTATTATTTACAAATAAGGGGATTTGACTCAAGTCAAATTCCTTTTCCCTCCAACAAATATAATTAAATATTCCATAAAAGTTGGATCTAGATTTGGTTAATAATATTTTAATTATGCACCAATCTCTAGACTAACTCAATATTTTGTTATAAATAGAAGGGTTTTCCCACTCATTTGTCACCTTTTGTTGCCTAAATATCACTCTGGATCTCAATCTCTTGGTCTGGCTATTGATCCATTATCATAGCCATATTTTTCTATTTTTTGTCTGGGTTTTCTACACCATCAAGAGAGAGGAATTTTAAATCTAAAGTGTTGAGGACCTACAAGAACCCATCCCAATGAGGAGAACAAGGAACACCCTCTTGTGTTTTCCTCCCTGGTGCCATTAATAAAAATATTATTGGATATATTTTTGTCTTGTCTATTGGATCTATGGAGTAAATCTTATTTTTCTACTGTTTAATGTCTTCTAATGCATATATCTAGATTTTTGCAGCATTTGTCTTGATCATCTAACTACAAATCTGAAGATATTAGCAGTCATTTCTGTTGTTAGGGTTGTTTTTTCTGCGCAGCTAAAGTGGTCTTTTTCCGTACACCTCGAATCAAGATTCATACTAACAGCATATCATCCCAAAACCAAACAATTGTGACCTTGT
>CM076584.1:571188487-571517391 GCA_034641835.2 Pinus albicaulis | reverse complement strand
TAACCACACCTGTGACCATGAGTGGAGTTAATGTTTATGCATGGGGATTAAGGTCTTTAATACGGGTTTATTAACCCATAAATATTGTTTAACCGCACTAATCCATTTCATAAATTCGGATTAGATTATTGCGCTTAATCTGCCTAATTCACACTTATCCTAAGTTAATCCCACTTATATTTAATTAAAATCTGAGTTTAATGTGGTAGAAAATATGGCGGTTCACCAAATTCAACACCAACCCCAATTTCAGTGGCCTTAACTGGAGTCAT
Source organism: Pinus albicaulis (assembly GCA_034641835.2). Lineage (NCBI taxonomy): Eukaryota > Viridiplantae > Streptophyta > Pinopsida > Pinales > Pinaceae > Pinus > Pinus albicaulis. The sequence continues at coordinate 571,517,119 of CM076584.1, read as the reverse complement.
CTCCAGATTTAGTGGAGATTTCCTAGGCCAAACTTTTTTGGCCATAATTTTTGCAAAATTCGACCAAATTGGGAGCAAGAAGAGTCATTTCTAGATGATTTGGAAATTATAAACACATTGAAGCAGGTTTCGGGAGGAGTAGATTAATGTAAACAATTTTTTTTTCACATTTGAGCTAATATAGAGGCCCAAGCCATGGAATTTGGACCAAGGAGATGTAGCCTAGGAGGGGTGAACTCCTTCATCAAAAAAATGTGTTAATGGATCATTGTGATTGTTTGTTGTACACTTTATTGCTGATATTCAACATTATGTTTTTTATGTTTTTATGTTCATGAATTTAACATAATCTCCATACATTTACATGTTTAACACTCACAAACACTTCAAGAAACCTATGCACATGAAGCAAATGATCAACACTTTAAATATAAATCTGAAGATGAAATTAGCACAACAAACTAACATTCAAATTCAAATCAAGGTGGTATCAGAGCCCAAGTTTGAAAGGTTATTTTCTTGATTTTCTTGAGTTTTGTGCAAGTAAGGTTTTAATGGTTGAAATTTTTTGATGCTTACAAGGTTGAAGTTGCAAAGAGGAGAAGGGAAACTATTGGTTGCAAGTCCTGAGGTTATGACCAGAAGAGGGAGAGCCACAAGGGCACCATCTCCACTCAAAGTTTCACTCATAGTTGCAATTAAAGCACCTCAATTTTTATCAGAAGTTGAGATTGAAGAGGTACAAGTTGCACCAAAAGTTGAGCTTGAATCCATAGAAATCATGTCAGGTTTTGGAGAGACTGGAGCTCTTTCAGAAGAGGAAGCATACAAAAAGGCTTTCTATGAACTGACTAAAAGGGTTAGGATCCTCTTTGAAGAGAGGGACACCAGGATGGTTGGAGAGAATTTTAAGTATCCACATGGAGAAGGAACGTCAGAAGGCAAGAAGGATGAAGAGAAGGATTCAAAGGGTAGTGGAGGAAAGCCTCCTCCATCTCCACCATCTTCCTCTTCATCCTCATCATCACCATCAACATCATCTTCCACTTCCACAGCCAAAACCACCCATACTCACTCAAAATCCACAAAAGGAAAAACTCCCTTACTCAAATTTTACACCAAATTTGAGCTTCTAGTGTATAATGGTGAGGTAAATGTAGAGAGGCTGGATAATTGGATTCGTCAATTGGAGCAGTATTTTAGAATTCAGAAGCTGCAAGAAGATGACATAAAGATTCAGTTGGCTTCCTTGAGGATGGAAGGATATGCACTTGTATGGTGGGAAACAAGGACTCAAGAAGAGATGAAAAACTATGGTAAGATCTCAATGTCTTGGTCAAGTTTTATTTCTGCCATTAAAATTTAATTTTATCCTCTAGCTTAGATGCAAAAGTCCATTATGGACTAGAAGAATTTTAGACAATTGAAAGGGAAAAGTGTGCAAGATTATACTAATGAATTTAGGAGAAGATCTCTTATATTTTTGGGTATTAATTTGTATTCTCAATGAAATTTGTTTAAGTATTTTGGGGGTTTGAATAGTTACCTTAGGCACACTATTCTCATTTTCAATCCCACAAAATTAGATGAGGTTTGCATTCAAGCCACACATTTAGAAGCAAGAGGGAAACAGAAGTAGATGAGAAAAGTGAAATTTTCCTTGAGTATGAGGGTAAAGGAAAGGGAAAGTTTAATGGAAAAAGAAAGAGAAATAGGTCTATCAAAAGAGAGAAAGAGAAACTCAAATGTAAACATTGTTTGAAGAATGGCCATGATGAAGACCATTGTTGGCAACTTCATCCGGAGTTGAAGCCAAACAAATTGAAAGCCAAAGAAAAGGGGAAAATTGTTTCTATCATTGAACATGCCTTAGGTTCAGATTCAGGAGATGAAACAAATATTACAACCATGGTTTTGAAAGGTAAGAAAAACAAAAGAACTATTTCTTCAAGTTGTTCCAATGTAAATCAAGATGAAGATACAAGAATTGAAATTTTCCATATTAGAGTCGTTTCTAAACATACCAATATAGACACACTTCTTGATAGTGGGTCTCAACAGAATTTGATTTCTGAAGACTTAGTTAAGAAGCTAAACCTTGAAACTATTAGAAATCCAAGACCTTATCCTTTAGGGTGGATATGCAAGAATGCAATCTTGCGGGTAACAAGGAAACACATACTAAGGTTTAACATCAATTCAAACTTTCTTGATGAAGTTGAACTTGATGTTGTGTCTCTTGGATAACATATTATTTTAGGAATTGCATATTTGTATGATAGGAAGGCAGTATTTCATTGCCATGAGAACAAGTATCACTTGTTTAAATATGGAATTGAGTACATAGTTAGAGCGCATAAGAAGAACACAAGTTTGTCTCTTATACATGCAGGAGAAATGAAGAGAATAGTGAATGAAAGTTAAAATTTGACATTGTTAATGATAAAACATAGAGATGTTTTGTATGAGGGCTTTCAAAAAGATGCATCCAATGAACAATTTTATTTCATTGAAGTTTCTTATGATTGTAATGAGATGTTTCAGGACTCTAACAGGTTTCCTTTGAAAGGAGATAAACAAGATGTGACAGATTTGCAACAATCAACATCAATGTTGGGCAGTGTTGGAAACAAGATGTCGATGCAAGAGAGTGCAAAGGTCAAAGAGAAAGCGACAAATAAGTTTGAAAAAGAAGGCATAGGTTCCACAAGTGCTTGTTTTTAGTTTCCAAAAGGTAAATGGCAATGGAGAAAATACTTGGTCAAGAGTCGACGCAAGTACAAAGAAAGATCAACTAAGAATTGCCATGATGACAGTGTGCGAGGTGAGACAGTTTTGAAGTTTCCTTTGATTAATGATCGAGGTAGGAACAAGTTTGTTTTTGAAAGAACAGATTATTTCTCTAAAAATTCATGGAAATTGCAGCATAACGGTGTCTACAATAGAAAAAGAGGGTCGCAAGAGTCAAGGAAAAAGATTAATTTTTGTGAAAAGCTCAAGTTGATGAAAATGGGGAAATTTGAGTGGATTGAGACTGGAAGGGTGAGGGAATTATACCCTCATCCACATGATCAGTAATAAAAGAGATTTTGGGGTCCAAAAGGCTTCTAGTGGGGAGGAATGATCAGGTGCTCAGTGTTAAAGCTCAAAAATGAAAGTGCTTGAAATTGAATGGAAACTGAACTACATCGAAGATCTCATTGCCAGGAATTTAGTGCAATTAGTTTCGTAAAAAATAGATTCTGGATGAGAAAGATAGAGCATGTTGTTCATTTTCATAAACATCTAAAAAAATTGTAGAACAGGACAGAAGTGTGACATGGTATCCCAGTCAGAAAAAAATGGATATTCTGGGAATATTCTTTCATTTTTTTCCAATGACACTATGAAAAGTGTCACTGTAGGATTCGCTGGACAATTTTGAAGGTGGAATTTTTTTATATTCTATCCTAAGGTTGAATTTGATTTTTTTTTTAAATGGTTGGGATAGTCCAACCAGAGGTGACACATGGTGTAGCTAGGGGTCACCACATGCCCCCTCTAGTGGAAGAATATCAGAGGATGGATAGATGTTATATGGGAGAATTTCATATTTGGTGGATCAATGGTCAAGTTAGAAATATTAAGATACATTACAAACTCCGAATTATCAACTATCCAAAGTCTGAATTCATATTATAATGGAAAAGGTCATATCATATAAAATTCGTGTGGAAAAATATTATACAGTCGGAAGGGTGTAGGTCAGTGTCAGCCCCACAACCTCCTCCATACAAGCCACACGACTCACCACCAAGTCACGCCATTAGATCTTAATATACTATGGTGTTGGCATATATTTGATATTATCTTGTTTGATTGGTGGGGGTAAGGAGGGGGCCAGCCCCCTCCCCAAATATCCACACATGTGACCAGGAGCAGATTTAATGTTTATGCACGAGGATTAAGGTCTTTAATATGGATTTATTAACCCATAAGTATTGTTTAATCGTGCTAATCAATTTCATAAATTCGGATTTGGTTAATGCGCTTAATGCGCCTAATTCACACTTATCCTAAGTTAATCCCGCTTATATTTAATTAAACTCCTAGTTTAATATGGTGGTCCTCTGAATTCGGTGCCAACCCAAATTTTAGTGGCCTTAACTAGAGTCATCTCGATATTTAGTGGAGATTTCCTAGGACAAACTATTTTGGCAATAACTTTTGCAAAATTCAACAAAATTGGGAGTAGGAAGAGTCATTTATGGATGATTTGGACATTCTGAACACATTGAAGTAGGTTTTAGGAGTAGTGGATGAATGTAAACATAAATTTTTTCACATTTGAGCTAATATAGAGGCCCAAGCCATGGAAGATGGACCAAGGAGATGTATCCCAGGAGAGGTGAACTCCTTCATCAAAAAAATGTGTTAATGGATCATTGTGATGGTTTGTTGTACACTTTATTGCTTTTGTTCAGAATTATGTTTTAATGTTTTAATGTTCGTGAATTTAACATAATCTCCATACATTTACCTGTTTAACACTCAAAAACACTCCAAGAAACCTATGCACATGAAACAAATGATCAACAAATTAAATATAAATATGAAGATGAATTACTACAGCAAAAATAACATTCAAATTCAGATCATTGTTGCACTTTGATATTGTTTGTGAACTGGTGTTTTGATGTATATTTCTTAGTCTTGGGTCCTATCTAGGTTTTATCGATGAGTTTAGATGTATAATTCTTGATCTTTCCCCTTACTATGCTTTTACATGTTTCACCCTTCTAGACTTAGAAATTTTTTTGACTTTGCAAGCTTGCCCTCTAGGAAAGGAAAATTGCAATGCACGCTTCTAAGGCCTAGTGGAGACCCTCCTTGTCAACTAGAACTATGCCCTACTCCAACCCAAGATCTCTCTCTCCTCCTTTGCACAACACCTTTCTAGTCAGAGGACCCTCCTTCCTCTCACTTATCTATGTGCCCTACATCAGTCAAGTCTTTGTCTCCTAGTTGAGCACATTGTGCACTTCTAGTGGGCAGTTACGCCTTCCTCTATGCCTTGTAAATGCACCTTAATCCCTCCTTGTGGCCCTAGATTTCCTCCCTAGTGCATGGTGCATTTTTAGTGAGTAGTCCTTGTTGCCTTGTCTCTTGGAAGAATGACCTATGCCCACCATGTCTCCTCCTCCTCTATAGTTCTGCATGGTGCAGTCTCAATGCGCAGTGAAGCCCTCCTCTATCTGCTACAAGTGTGCTCTGATCCTAGAAGTCCTTTCTCTCCCTCCTTTACGGATCGTTGATCCACAATAAAAAAATTTGTGTGAATCATGATAGAATATGAGATTGCAGGGTTAATGTTTACTTTCCATGAGTGATTTGTACTTGCAGGTCTTCAATAAAGCATGGAAAATATTTGTGAGGATATTTTTCAAGAAATGCTACCCAAGGGAGCGTCTTGAAGGTAAAAGTCACAAAGGTACCTTATTGCGACAGTTGAAGGAATTATGGATCCGAATTACCAAAGTGACTCATGAAGACTCCATGATTTCTAAAGACCCTTTGGAGGGTAGAAGGAAACAACAATGCAAGATCTTTTACAATTATTGAATACATAGTGGCAGTGTCGTCACTTCTCAAAGAAATATATGTACAGGTCACCATGGGTCCAAATCATCAATGGATATGACTTGTCATGTTGTCATCACATGATTATGTGGAAAATGATGATGTAGTTTGGGAAAATATCGTAAATGTAAATATGTGGAAGTCCAAGAGTCATAAATGGAAAGAAGAGTCATTCAGAGTAGTCCAAAAGTCCTATGGAAGTCAAAAGGCCACATTATAAGTCCAAGGGTCATGAGGGTAGTTCAATATTCATGAGGAAAGTGAAAGGTCGTTCCTCTTTTTATAAAAGGAGTCTCATTAATCACAAAAAAGACTTTTCACCTTGGCTTCTCCACAAATAATTAGAGATAAATACTTCTCTTTTAAACCGAAAGTAGTGGCTTAATGCTCCACTATTGAAGCTAGTGGTGTCTCATTGTACCAATGTATCTTGGAACTTTTGCTTATAATTGAAGCTCATTGATCCAACACACTTTCATGCATATATCATGAATATAATAAGATTATTATTTATATGTTTTCAATATGTGTTTTGTGTCTTCATGTACTAAAGAAATTAAACTATTTCATTGGCTTTAGTGATCATCTTGGTGTATGTGTGTTGTAATTTTTTTAATGATCGTTATGTCCACGTGAGCTATTTCACTAAACACTTAAAGATTCTTTCTTATATATTTTTCTGTGTCTTTATTAGAATAGTAATAATATTTTTCTTCTAAAGACTCACTTTTATTCCCTTCGAGTGAAAGAACCTTGGTACATATTGTTTCTTAATTTAACATTTCACAAGGCATACTCACTTGTTCATTCAAAATTATAAGTGCATTGATATCTTATTATAACTATTTCATCCAATGCAAATCTTTAATAAAATGGAAGTCTTGCCACATTTTCAGATGGGACTCCTATACCAAATTGTGTGAGGCCTGATTGGGACTTCATATCGAGGATACCACCCTGTATGCTAGCGGGATCCAACACCATCAACATTATGGTGCTAGAATGAGGGAAACATTTTTATGGGTGACAATTCACCACATCCTAACAATGAACCATCCATGCAAGGAAATAATGATCTTAGTTTAACTCCAAATCACATTCCTAAGATAAGGGAGTCTTCTCACACAATTCCATAACAAGATTTTGAAGTCACTTATAATCAACTATGGACAATCCAGTCTATTACTCATTAGTTTAAAATATCTCTTAGTTTACTTCTTGTTGATGTTATTCTTCCTCATAAGTCGATAATGAAAGAAACAACTCGTCACGACAAATTGGTTTCTTTGGTGGAATTTTATTAGTGAAAACCTTGAAGAAGTAGTTGATCATGCTGAAATAACACATCAAAAAGAGTACCTTCCACCTATTGAGGAGTATTTTGAAGGATACATGGAGGGTTTTTCATTTTTCTAATGAAGAACACTCGAGAGAAGAAGAACTTCCCAATTACAATGAATATTTAAATAGTGAAAGAGAAGGCTCTTCATAATCAAAGGGTGAAGAGGGATCAGAAGAGGACATGGTCAATGAAAAATTGGATAGGATGGCCTAAGGGTTTCCCGCCCTTCCAAGAAATTTTCATCATATGCCTAAACATTCAGAAATGTTGCTTTCAAAATTTGATAGCTAGGAAGGCCACGACTCATAGTCTGCATATTTTTCAAATACATAAATTTGTAAAGTTATACATATTGTTCACGATATTTGGTTGTATTTATAGGTGTATCTCAAGAATTTGTTACAATCCTTGAGGGATTGGTTGGATTCACTATGATATTTTGTATGTCTATAATTGCAGGGAAACAAGGTGAACAAACTTGAATTTTTTATTATTGGATCACTTATGGGAAGAACTTATACAAGGAAAATTGACACCATATTAATGATAATAATCTATAATGTGTGAAATATGGTAGCTAATCCTTATTGGCATAAGAAATACCCTGTTGTAGTCCTTACAGGATTTTTTTTTGTATTATTGTGCACAGGGATCACAAAGAGGGTACTGAGCCTTCTTATAGACATACATATAACAATAGGTTGAGTAGATGAAAGTTTGAATTTTTTTACTAGTGTCAACAAAAAATAATTAGCCCCTATAAGGGTTATATTTGGTATTTCTAACTTTAAAGGCTATTTTCCCTCATAATCCCATGATTGAGGTCAAACACTCAAGGTGGATGAAATTTGTAATTTCCTATGAGAAAATTGCTATCAACCCTGCTAAGTTAGTGCGTTAGTCATTCTTGGGGTCTTGGAAAGCTTGCTTTGGCTTTTAACCTGTGGATGGAAATCCAAGCTCTAGCATGGCATTTTTATCCTTTTGCATTCTTTTAAACCCTTCATACTTTTCATTAATTTTCATTTCAATGCCATCCTTGAATAGATTTCACTAGAAAGGAGGTTGCATGAAGACAATCATGAATCTCGTTATAAATTTTTAATGAATAAATATTCATGTTTGTTTAGTATTTTGCATAGGAAAAATAAAAAACGCATATATTTCAATCTTCATGCTTTTCGATGAATTTTTCCAGAAGAAGAATATGATTATATAATTTGGTTTGCATGTAATTGCTTGACTAAAATTTCAATATCTTGTTCGAAGGTTTCCTTGAATGTTTTCTTATTTCAAAATTCAAGCTCAATAAAAATCTTATCGGTTGATTTCCTTGTTGGATAGATTTAACCCTTGAATCCAATTTTAAAATCAAAAGGACAAGGAGAAAATTTCGAACCCAGGAAATTTTAAGAGGAAGATGTGAAACCTTGAATCTCGGTTGCAAAACTATACTAAATGGGGGCTTTGTTTGCTTGAATATGCATGCTTTAATATTCATGCATGAATACTATTTTACTTGAATTATTGTTGATTAAATTTGGAACCTCTTGTTCATGGGTTTACTTCTTTCAGTGGTAAGAAAGCTGATTTTTTTTTTTGTTCTCATTGCCCAAGATATTGCATATTTGAGTCCAATGTAAAACTACAAGAACAAGAGAGAGGAATCCAATTACAAAAACCTTTGTTAAATAATGCTAAAGTGGTTGAAATTAAAAATCTCAAGACTTATTATCTCGCTTATTTGAATACTTGAAGAATGAGGATCATGTTATGCAACTAATTCAAAAAATAGAAGAAAATATAGATCAACGACTTAAAATTTAGCCTCTTCGAGGAGCTAAAGGGATCAAAATATAATCAGAGCCTACATAAAAATAATAATGTTAGGGCACAACAATAACAATAATGGGTTTCTATGGGGCACTACAATAACAATATGGGGGCTACATGGGCACAAAAATAACAATAAGGGGGTTACACTAACAATAACAATAAGGGGGCTACACTAGTATTACGGGGACTTAACAGATCTCCAAAAAAAGTTTGCATGACTAAATTGATTTAGCAAAATGCTAAAACATACAAAATTTTTATCATTTGAAGGAAACTCATAGGATTATGTATGGGTTGAGGGTTTTTTATTATAAAATTTCACCCACATACAATTAAACTTTGATTTTTTATTTTAATCTCTTTGAAAAATGTGAAGGGAAGCTTGTTTTATGGCTTGAATGAGCTTGTCATATTTTTATTAAACACTTGCTTGAACAAATCAATGTTCTAAAAGGAATTCAAATTTAGAAAAAACCATCTTGAGAAATTATGGAGTTTTCTTGCTTGAATGAGTAGGATATCAGAAGAGTTCTTGTTCAGGAAATGATGAACCATCACATGAATAAGCCCCTTTTTAAAATAATATGCCCATTGTTGTGAAGACAATCCCTATACAGACAGAGGAGATATTTCCAGCCCTAGAGTGGGTCTAGCAATGCACGAGACTAACTAATGAACCCTTTCCTTGCTTATTGATCAAGATTTCATAAATTTTGCTCAAAATTCAAAGTTACAGGATTGGTTTGAAACCAGGATGGTTGCGTATATCTCGTCTTCCTGATTTCGAAGCCGCAAATGGTTTGAAAAACCAATGTCGTATGAGGGAGATATCGCGTTCTGATTAAAAAGGCAAACAAGTAAATATTGTGACAATTTGACCAGGGTTGATTGGGATGCACAGTCACCAAAAGGAATATTTTGAGGAATATTCCTTCCTCAGAGCCAACCAAAAGATGAAAAATGACACAATTTGTTGGTTGTATGTTTATGTTTTTGGGCCAAATGGGAGGTGCCACGTGGCTAGCCTTGAGGTCGCCATGTGGCCCTTGAATTGCGTTGTGAAATTTTGGGTGAGGTCCGTAGGGCTTGACCCCGTGACCTTCAGCATGCATGCACAACTCTCCACCACTTGAGCCACACAAGGGTCTTAACAAAAATTGGTTTCGGGTTCTATTTAATGTTTATTACAAATCAGTTTTGGGGGTTGGGACCGCCAGCAGTCCCAACCCGCCAGCGGTCCTGCGATGGTGGTCACACAACAACAATGAATGTTACAACCGAAAATTATGCAAACCCGCCAGTCTTCAACCGCAATCTCCGCAAGTTATGTTAAAACTTATCACATGCAACATTTATATTACCGTTATCTCAGCGCGGGCTAATTTAACACAATGTTTAAACCAGATTCAATCCATCCAACCCACAGTTATATGTGGAGTTCCGCTGATAGTTAAGGTTTGGAATCCGTGGTTTTGGTTTGGCATGTTTCCACCCCAACCACTAACCTTAAATTCCACAGCTAATTCGGCGGTAACTTTGGAAGCGCACCCAAAGTGGAGGAGACCACTATTTTTACTCCAGATAAGTGGAGTCCTCCACTTTTAGTGGAGTTTTTTTAGGTGTAACTAGGCAAAAGAGTAGGAGACTCAATTTTCGCCCATTCAGAGGGAATGAAGAGTCATATTTTACTAATTGGAGAATTATGGAGCCATTGGTGCAGAGAAAACAACCATTAGAGTCCTGTAACTACATGTAATAACAAAATTTTTGAGCATAATGAAATATTTTCATGCCATTGGGAGTTGGACCAATAGATGTAGCCTAGGAGGGGTGAACTACTTCATCATGCCTGTTGTGTAAATTTCATGTGGTGACTTATTTATCTATTTTACACTATTGTTCAGTGTTATTTGTGCTTATTTCATGCTTATAATTCACTTAAATCATCTACAATTCATGGTTAAAATCCTCAATCCGTAAGCAAACTAATGAGACAAGTATGCACATATTTATAAACGGAAAAGACACTTAGCACAACAAAACTAATACAATCATTTCAGATCAAGTTGGTATCAGAGCTAGAGTTTTATTCTCTGGTGTTGTTTTGTGCAAAGAATTGTTTAACTCTTTGCAAGTTTTAGATGCTTACAAGACTCAAGCTCAAAAGAGGAGAAGTAAAATTGTTGCGAGAAGAAGGGTCTCAAGAAGAGCCAAATAAAATGAGAGAAATATTGCCACAATCTCCACCACCTAGTTCACCTCCTAAGGAAATAGAATCTACATTAATAATGTCTCATAGATAAGGAGAAATCCGTGAAGAATTTGATCCCAAAGAGGAATAAAGAGTGTTCAGGAACACATCCCTTGACATGACCGAGATGGTTAGAATCCTTTATCAAGAAAGGAATGAGAGACTAGAAGGAGAAGGATCCAAACTTCACAAGGAAGGACAGGGATCGTGAGGAGGTCACAATGATGAAGATAAGTCAAAGAAGGGAAATGGAGGAAATGGAGGCAATGGAGATCCATAATCCTCACCCTCATCATCATCATCCTCTACTTCTTCTTCAGTACATTAGCCACACAAGTCTAAGAAGACTGGTAAAAGTCCTTTTTTAAAACTTGATGTTAAGTTGAATTGCTAATGTTTAATGGTAAAGTCAATGCAAAAAATATTGATAATTGGATTAGGAAATTGGAGGTCTATTTGAGAATTCAAAACCTTCAAGATGATGATACCAAAATCCAATTACCTTCATTGAGAATGGAAGGTGCAGCACTTATTTGGTGGGAAGCAAAGAGAAAGGAGGAGATCAAGAAACATAGTAAGATTATTCTATCATGGTCAAATTTCATTACTACTATAAAACAAAATTTTAATCCATTAGCTCATATGCAGAAAGCCATAATGAACTGGAAAAGCTTTAGGCAATTGAAAGGAAAAAATGTGCAAGAATACACCCAAGAATTTAGGATAAGAGCTCTCTTATTACGGGTAGATTTGCAGAGCCAAGATACTTTGCTCAAGTACATAGGAGGCTTACATATATACCTTAAACATACTATCTCATGTTTAACCCCACCAATCTATATGAAGTATGTGTTCAGGCCACACATCTAGAAGCTAGAGGGAAGAACATTTCTGAAGAGGGTAGGAAGAAACCTTTTAAGGGTAAAAACAAAGAGAAGACCTAAAAAGTTAAAAGAAAAAATAATTCATCTGTTCAGAAAGAGGGAGAATTTTTTTTTTGTAAACATTGTTCAAAAGAAGGCCATGATGAAACTCATTGTTGGAAATCACATCTTGAAATGAGGCCAAAGAGACCCAATAACAAAGGGAAACATAAAACTGCAGCTACAAGTCAACATGATTTAGGAGATGATTCGGTGATGACTCTAAGATTATAGCCATGGGATTGAAGAACATGAATGGAAAAGAAATTGAAACTAAACCCAGTACCAGTACATCAAAATGTCACATACATGCTTCAAATGAAGAAGAAAGAATAGCACTGTTTCATGTGAGGGTCATATCCAAGCATACCAAGATTGACACATTGTTTGACAATGGGTCACAAGAAAACTTAATATTTGAAGACTTGGTCAAGAAAATTAACCTTGATACCACACCACATCCAAAACCATATCCATTAGGTTGGATTTGTAAGGATGCAAATCTACAGGTTTCAAAGAAATGTATATTGCGGTTTGCAATCACTCCAAATTTTGTTGACACGGTTGAATTAGATGTGGTTCCGCTTGAAATCATTGATATTGTATTAGGGAGTCCTTAATTGTATGACAGGAAAGAGATGTTATATCACCATGAGAACAAATATCATCTATTCAAAGATTGCAAGGAGTACATTTTAAACCACATCGCAAGAAGACAAACATTTCTATGGTAAATCCTGGACAGGTAAAGAGGCTGGTAAATTCAAGTAATACTTTCGTTCTTCTAATGATTAAGCCTAAAGGTTATGTTAATCATGAATCATTTGAGGGATGTGATCCTAAGTTGAAATCATATTTACATGATTTATTTAATGCACATCATGAGATGTTTCAGGATCCAACAGGATTGCCTCCAAAAAGAGAGATTCAACATGAGATTCAGTTGCAGCAAGATTGTCCTCTTCCAAACATTAGCATGTATCGCATGTCCATAATGGAGAATTTTTAAATAAATAGGCAAATAAAAGAGACGTTGGACAAAGGAATCATAAGGACAAGCACCTCGCCATGTGGTTCACCCATAGTCTTGATACCAAAGAAAGATGGGACTTGGCACATGTGTGTAGATTTTTGAGCTTTGAATAAGATTACGGTAAAAAATCATTACCCACTCCCAAGAATAGATGATTTTCTTGATCAGCTAGAAGAAGCAAAGTTTTCCACTAAGTTATATTTACGAAGTGGATATCATCAAGTAAGAATTGCAGAAAGTGATATATGGAAAACTGCATTCAAAACCAAACAAGGACTCCTTGAGTGGTTAGTTATGCCATTTGGTTTGTGTAATGCACTGAAAACTTTCATGTGTGTTATGGATAGTGTTTTGTGTCCATTCCTTGATGACTTTTTGATTGTGTACTTAGATGACATATTTATTTTCAGAAAAACAAGAGAAGAGCATGTCTTTCATGTGAATAGAGTGCTTGATGTTTTGAAGAAAGAGAAATTGTTTCTTAATATGTCAAAGTGTGAGTTTGGAAATACTTATTTGGTCTATTCGGGAAATATTGTAGGAGGAGGAGAGTTGATAATTGATCCTTCTAAAGTGGAAGCCATTGTGAATTTCCCCACACCAAAAATAGTAACCGAGGTAAGAATTTTCTTAGGTGCAGCTCAATATTGGAGAAAGTTTATTGCTAACTTTTCTTCCATCGCAGCTCCTATGCATGCAGTGACAAGTGTGAAGAAAGGCTTCCAATGGCGAGGCAAACACCAGCAAGATTTCGAAGCTTTAAATTACAATATCAGTTCATCTCCAGTCCTTGCATTACCAAATTTGAGATAGCCATTCGAGATACAAACTGATGCTAGTGATTATGCCATGGGCGCAGTACTTTTGCAGCATGGTAAGCCTATCGCTTTTCATTCTAAAAAATTTAATGGTGTTGTGACAAATTATCCTACATATGAAAAAGAACTATATGTGTTGGTACAAAGTGTTAAGAAGTGGAAACACTACTTGATGGGTAAAGAGACTATTGTACGCACCGATCACCAAACATTATAGTACTTGCAGTCACAAACAAAATTGCAGCAATCAAGACATTTCAAGTGGATGGGATTTATTTAACAGTTTCACTTGGTTATAAGGTAAAAGAAAGGTAGTTTCAATAAAGTTGGTGATATGCTTTCAAGACCAATCATTAGTGCATCTACTTTAATAAAAATGATTTTGTTGTACATGAGAGTTACATAGAAAAATATGCACATGAAATTGATTTTCAAGATGTGTATGCTAGTTTGAGTGAAGGGAATCAAGTTGAAGAAAAAGATTATCACATGCATAACAATTTGTTGTTTCATTTGGGCAAGCTGTGTATACCATAAGGAGAGAGGCTAAGTTTCATGAGAGAAGTTCAGTCATCCCTTATTGTTGGACACTTTGGGGTAAGCAAAACAATGGCACATCTACAAAGGTATTGTTATTGGCCTCGCATGGTAGATAGTGTGTTTCATTTTATAAGAGTTTGTTCTATGTGTGCAACAAGTAAGCCTAATAATAGGAAGCTTGGGTTGTACACGCCACTACCGGTACCATCAAGGCCATGGGAGAGTGTCTCCATGGACTTTTTTGGAGGTCTACCTATGTCAAGAAAACATCATGATTAACTTTATGTAGTTGTGAATAGATTCATTAAAATGTGTATACTTATGCCATGTAAGAAAACCATTACTGCTGAACTTTATTTTCAACATGTTTGGGTTCATTATGGATTGCCAACTTCTATTGTTAGTGACATGGATTCCAGGTTCATTGGGAATTTTTGGTCCAATCTATGGAAGATGATGGACACAAAGTTGAAAAAGAGTACAACTTTTCATTTGCAAAAAAATGGACAAACCGAGGTGGTGAACAAAACCATTGTGCATCTATTGAGATGACATTGCAACAAACATCCTAAGTTGTGGGATGAACAACTGCATTACATTCCACACGCTTACAACCGGGCAAAGAACTCTTTAACTCAAACATCACCTTTTGAAGTATGCTTTGGGTATTTTCCAAAATCGCCATTAGACTTCATCTTTGGGAAGGATGTTGTAATAGATGGCTATAGTGATATTGACAAGGCTCGAAAGTTCATTGAGAAAATTTAGATTATACATCAACAAGTTCAAGAAAAACTTGAGAAAATCCAAAGAAAATACAAAGAGAAGCATGATAAACATCGAGTTGATCAAAAGTTTCAAGAGGGAGATGAGGTATGGTTGCACATTATCAAAGAAAGGATGCAAGGGGAAGGTAAAAATCTCAAACCCATTCACTATGGTCCATTCAAGATCATAAAGAAAGTTGGTAATAATGCATTTCAACTTGACTTGCCTTCTTATATGAAAATGTATTAAGTTATCAATGTTGAAAACTTACATTTGTATGAGCCACCTTTGATCGATAATCAAGGAAGTCATGTTCAGCTACCTTCTATTGAATATTTCTCACCAGAATTTCTGGATGAGCTCAAATAAGATACAATTCTTGATAGGAGGACAAGAGCGTCCAAGAGGGGAAGTCTTGAATACCTTCGCTTTGGGCTCAAACGCACTAAACCAAGTAAGGAAAAATGGATGGAGGTTGTAAAGGTGAGGGAGATGTACCCTCATCTACTTGACAGGTAATCAAGTCTTTTGGGGTCCAAAATATTCCCAATGTGGAGTGATCAGGAGTTCATAAATTTTGCTCAAAATTGAAAGTTATAGGATTGGGTTGAAACCAGCATGGTTGCGTAGATCTTGTTTTCCTGATTCCAGCACTGCGAATGGTTCGAAAAATCGATGTCATATGAGGGAGATATCATGTTCTGATAAAAAATCCAAACAAGTAAATTTTGTGTTAGTTTGACCTAGGTTGACTAGGATGCATAGTCAGCAAAAGGAATATTTCGAAGAATATTCCTTCCTCAGAGCCAATCGTAGGATGACAAGTGGCACAATTATATTGGTCAGATGGTTGTACGTTTATGAATTTGGGCCAATTGGGAGGTGCCACGTGGCTAGCCCTGAGGCCACCACGTGGCCCTTGAACTGTGTTGTAAAATTTTGGGTGAGGTCCGTAGGGCTCGACCTCGCAACCTCCAGTATGCACGCACAAGTCTCCACCACCAGAGCCACTTGAATTTCTTAACAAACATTGGTTTCAGGTTCTATTTAATGTTTATTGCCAAATAGTTTTGGGGCTGGGACCACCGGTGGTCCCAACCCGCCAGCATGGCCCCAACCCTCCAGCGGTCCCAAGATGGTGGTCACATGACAAAAATGAATGTTACAACTGACGGTTACGCAAACCCGCCAGTCATCAACCGTAGTATTCGCAAGTTATGTTAAAACGTATCACATGCAATGGTTATGTTACCATTATCTCCGCGCGGGTTAAGTTAACACAACGTTTAAACTGAAGTCAATCCATCCAACCCAAAGTTATATGTGTTGTCTGCGGTCGGTTTCGACGGTTGCGGTTTGGAATCCGTGGTTTGGGGTTGGCATGTGGTCACCCAAACCACTAACCTTAAATGCCACGGTTAATTCGAAGATAAATTTGGAAGCGCGCCCAAAGTGGTGGAAACCACTATTTTAACTCTAGATAAGTGGAGCCCTCCACTTTTAGAGGAGTTTTTCTAGGTGTAACTGGGAAAAAGAGTAGGAAACTCAATTTTCGCCCATTCAGAGTGAATGAAGAGTCATTTTTTACTACTTGGAGCATTCTGGAGCCATTGGTGCAGAGAAAAAATCCATTAGAGGCCTATAACTACATGTAATAGAAACATTTTGAGCATAATGAAATATGGACATGCCATTGGGAGTTGGACCAGCAGATGTAGCCCAGGAGGGGTGAACTGCTTCATCATGCTTGCTGTGTAAATTTCATGTGGTGACTTATTTATCTAGTTTACACTATTTTCCAGTGTTATTTGTGCTTATTTCATGCTTCTAATTCACTTAAATCATCTACAATTCATGGTTAAAATCTTCAATCCCTAAGCAAACTAATGAGACAAGTATGCACATATTTATAAACTGAACAGGCACTTAGCACAGAAAAACTAATACAGTCATTTCAGATCACTTATATTCAAAGCGGAAGAAGAATAAGAAGAACCAACCTCTTCTCAATGCTATTGTCCAGTCCTTTGATGAAGACCTTGATTCCACGATCCTTCACACTTGATCCTCGTAGCTTGTGTCGTTTGAATGCTTGTAAGATATCAAGAGACAACAAGAAGAAATGTGACAAGATACATATCATACAAAGAATAAAAACTACCTAACAGATCAAGGAGCATTAGGATACTTTCATAGATATCTAGAAAAATATGGAAATTTTGTAGAAATTATACAAGATGCATGTATATTGCTGGACTCCCCTAATCTAGCAAATTAACTTATGTTAAAGACATAATACTTCCACTTAATTCTTTATGGAAATTAAATTGCTAATTGCAAAACACATATGAAGAAAAATCAATCGCACATAAACAAAGTTTTTTTACGGGAAAGCTTAAAGCTAAAAACCCCAACTATCATATATTATGTATATCAATGTATCATGTAGTAATCACATACAAAGATTAGTACATCAAGCTCTCAGTACAATGAACAATCATTACACACTGTCATGCATAAATTTTCATATTTATGCACCAATTTATTGCCTCCTGACAGCCTGCCTCCACTGCGCAATCCCTGCTGAAGAAGACCCCTAAATGAATTCAAATTGGCCTTTCCTTGACTGCACAATCCTCATTGGAATCTCCAATGTGTGTCAGATGAATTGAATGCATCACTATAGTCACAACAAATAGTCCATCTCACCCTTTCACCTATCTCTCCACTGGATCTCCACTGGAATTGACATGCAAGTAGTTAACTGTTGTATTTGTTCAGTTTCAAGTGAGTCTCTAGTTATGAATTAATTAAATAATTAATTCACTAAACTCTCACTAGTGTATCTTCAGTTAGAATTAGATACAACTAGCACAACTGAGTTTAACTCACTTAACTGATTTAAACTAAATAACAACTCCCATAACTACTCTTCCAACTCTGTCACAACTCTGCCACTTGAGTTCTAACTGAGTCCTCCATGCATGAGTCACCAACCACCCTAGGAATTGTGTAATTCCTTCATCCCACAGATTTTAAAAATCTTTTCACTGAAATAAAGTGCTCCAAGAGAATAAGTTGATATTTATTATCAGATTATTGTTAAGGGCTAATAATAATTGACGTGCATATATTTTTAGATTAGATATCTATAAATAGACTTCGCCCAATATTCTAAAAATAGTATCTCATCTATTTTTCCAACTTGATCAACCATCTACAAATAGCATCCTGCAACTTATAGAATATGCTCACCATGTCTAAAAATAGACATACACCTTAAAATAGCCTGTGGGCCCCACTTAGTGAAGGTGCTTAAATTTCACTAAGCTCATCATCTTGTTGAATCTCAACACTCCCTCTCAACAAGATAGGGATTATCCTTCACCCTGATCCTGCCTCTATGGTATTCGAATTTTCTTCTGGTGAGCGCCTTCGTCAGAATATCTGCATCCTGATCTTCTGTAGGAATGTACTGAAGCAACATTATCTTTTGCTGCACACAATCTCTGATATGATGATACTGGATATCTATATGCTTATATCTACCATGAAACACATGATTAATTGAGAGTTTAATGAAACTCCGATTATCATAATGTATCACTGTAGGATCTAAATGAGAACCGAACAAACTGACCAGGATCTTCCTCATTCAGATAGCCTCACATGCAGCTTGAATTGCTACCATGTATTCTGCTTCCGCTGAATTGAGTGCCACGGATCTTTGTTTCTTGTTGTACCAAGAAATTGTTGTAGTTCCGATACTGAAAACCCTCCTGATGTTCTCTTTCTATCCGTTGGGTTGCTTGCCCAATCTGCATCCATGAAGCCATGAAAATTCACCTCATCTGTGTGTCTGTACCATTCAAATGTGCCCCTGAGATATCTCAGGACATGCTTTCCTACCTTCCAAAAGAGCTTGGTAGGCTTAACCATCTCTTGACTAAGCTGGTTCACCGCATAGCATATGTCTGGTCTTGTATTAACTACATACATGAGTGGACCAACCAACTGTCAATAGACAGTAGCATCCACCACCTCTGCCAATGTAGCATCCTCTTTCCTATAATTTTCTGGAAGAGGAGTATCCATGGGCTTGTAGTCTTGCATGTGAAACTTACCAAGTATCTCCTGAGCATACTTGCCTTGAGACACAAATAGTTCACCTTCTCGCTGCCATATTTCCAATCCAAGGAAATAATCAAGGAGGCCCAAATCCTTCATCTCAAACTCCTTTGCAGGATGCATGAGTGTATCAACTGCTCATCACTCAGTAGTATTAAATCATCAACATAAAGAACAATGATTAAAATCTTACCCTCCACCATAATTTGGTATAGGTTTGCATCCGCCTCACTCTTGGTGAAGCCAAGTCCAGTGAAATAGCTGTCGATCCGTGTGCACCAAGCACGGGGTGCTTGCTTCAGGCCATACATCACTATTTTGAGTTTGCACATATGTGACTCACTACTGAAGATCTCAAATCTTTTAGGCTGCTCAATGTACACCTCTTCCTCAATGATCCCATTAAGGAATGCAGTATTCACATCCATCTGATGAATTTTCCAACCCATCTGCGCTGAGAGAGAAAGGATGGTCCTTATGGAAGAATACCGTGCGACACGTGCAAAGGTTTCTTCATAATCGATCCCCTTGATCTGTGAGAAGCCCCGGGCAACAAATTTTGCCTTATACTTCTCGATGCTCCCATCAGCAGCTTGCTTTAACTTGTAGATCCATCTTGAACCTACCACTGATTTACCAACCAGCCTTGGAACAATCTCCCAAGCATTGTTTCTGAAAATGGAGTCATACTCCTCCATCATGGCATCTACCCATGTGGGCTCCTGCACTACTTCCTCAAAGGAAGATTGTTCTTCACGATACACTTGCTCATGAGAGCCATGTATCCATTGAATCGGTTAGGTGACTGTCTCTATTTGCGCTTTGATGTAGGGACTCCTAAATTCTATGCCGCTTCTCAGCTTCTGTGGTATGCCTTCTGCATGTTCTGATGTTTGGCTCTAAGTGAGTGGACTCCTCCAATCCATGATCCTCCTCTTGTGGATGATCCACATCCAGAGGCTCATCTTTGGGAACAAGAAGTTCCTCCTCTACATGCAAGTGTAGCTCCCTCTCAAGCCATAACTTCATGGCTTTCACCTCATTGAATTTTATATCCCGTCGCACCACAGTCATACGACTGTTTGGAAAATGCACACGATAATTATGGGGTGTTTCTGTATACCCCACAAATATCCTAACTTCTGTAGTCGGCTCTATCTTTTTCCTGGCGTCCTTTGTCACATGAATGTAAATAGATGAGCCAAAAATCTTCAAATGAGAAATATCAGGCTTCTTACCAGTAAGAGCTTCTTCAGGTGTACTCATGCCAAGTACTCTATGAAGACAACAGTTTTTCATATAAACCACAGTGTTGCATGCTTCCGCCCACAAGTTTATTGGTAGGCCCTAGTCATGCAGCATAGCTCATGCAGCACCCATGATCATGTTTTTATTCCTCTTCGCGACCCCATTCTACTGTGGGTTATGAGGCACTATGAGCTCTCTTAAAATTCTTTCTTTGCTATAGAAGTATTTGAATTCGTTCAAGATATATTCACCACCATTATCACTCCGTAAATCCTTCACTTTCTTCCTCGACTCCTTCTCCACCAATGCTTGAAACTCACAGAACTTTGAGAATTTTTCACTCTTCTTCTGCATGAAGAATATCCAGAATCTACGAGAATAGTCATCAACAAATATAACATAATACCTATGTTTTGTTGTTGAAGCAACCAAGAAAGGTCCACACATGTCTGTGTGAATTCCCTCCAGGATCACTGAAGCACGGTTCTCCTTCTCATGAAAGGTGGTCTTCACAAACTTACCCATAGTACATCCCTTGTACTGATTTGAATGCGCAAGAGTACCCTTGGGAAGTCCAGTATAAATCTATTGAAAAATATTCAAGGCACCACGGTGAAGATGGCCTAATCTCCTGTGCCATAATTCACCCTCATCCTGGCTCACCACTTCTTCTGCTTTGCCCATCATTGCAGAGAAACCATATAACTCCACCTTGTAGATATTCTTAACTTGAATCCTTATCCTCTTGGTTTTGTTGGCAATATGATGCAGAGTGTTGTCCTTGATGGCAACCTACTTGATAAAGTTGATGGAAACCTATTTGATGCAGTTGTTCTTGATGGAAACCTATTGAACTTAATGGAAACCTACTTGATGAGTTAAGGGGGAGATTGTTGGCAATGTGATACAATGTATTGACCTTGATGGAACCTGCTTGATGAAGTTGTCCTTGATGGAAATGATGTAAATCTGATGTATCTACAGATCTGTTCAGAAGTAGCAGAAGAAAGGAATTTAGAAAGTGCTAGAATAATGTTGAACAAGGTATGTCACAAGTCATACGCGGTTTTATTAAGGGGAAGTCGCGTATGTACGCGGAAATGAACGTGCCAAGTCGCATATGCCAATTTGCACTCTATTTTTATAAAACTAGGGGGCATTACCATGGTATTGGCCCAAAGTATTGAGCGCTTAGTTATCTATTTGATCCCGTCCAGAAATACCATCAGTGGTTGAGTGGTTTTGACTCATGGTATTGATAAAGGCCAAATCTATTTAAGGAGAAGAAAATCATAGTGCAAGGGTGTGCAAGTGTGTGGGAATTAATGAATACTTCACTCTGAAGTGTATCTGCATGGTTGAACTCTGATCTTAACTGATATATCTGAATCTATGACGCACCTATGAATATGATAAAGGTTCAAGATCTCTAGATCTAGAAATGATGAATCTCTAGGATGATCTGAAAAGAAGTGATGAAGACCTGGCACAAATCTGATGAAGAAATTGAAGAAATCTGGGTAAGTTCATAGATCTGATCTGTTCTGCAAATTTTATCTTTTATAGATCTATACGTAGGTTCGTTTCATGAAAAGCGCGTGTATACGTGGATCTTATTCAATAAAAGCGCGTATGGGCAGTTAGGGTTGTCTGAAAAATGCACAGATGTATACGTGGGTTCGTTTCATGAAAAGCGCGTGTATACGCAGGTCTGATTAAATAAAAGCGCGTATGGTATCTGAACTAATGATTGCTCAAGGTTGAATGTGTTTCTGCATATCTATTCTGAAGTCTGGGTTATCTCTGATATTCTGGTTACAGTGGTTTCACTGTTCTGTTTGAAGCATTGGGCGAAGTATATTTGTTGATAAGTGAAGGGTTGTGTTGAAGTTGTTTGGTCCAGTTTGAAAATTGATGAAACGTGGTCGGCAGTAGTGCTGAGGGTTGAAGCCTTCAGTAAGGGGGTAGTAGCTCCCTTCCAGTGGTAGCTGGTAAACAAGAGCAGGGGGTAGTAGCTCCCTTCCAGGAGAGGCTGATAAACGAGAGCAGGGGGTTGTAGCTCCCTTCCAGGAGAGGCTGGTAAACGAGAGAAGGTTGTAGCCTTCTGCAGGTGGGTGTCTGTGTGCTGGTATGAGTCTGCGCCAGTACATGATTGTAAGAAGTTTTCTTTATATAATAAATATTGAAGACTGAGACGACGGCAGCAGTGGTTTTCTCCCGAATTGGGTTTCCACCTTAAATCCTGGTGTTCATGTGTGTTGCTTATGTGTGATGATTTATTCTGTTCTTACTGCACCTGTATACTAAACATTTGATGATGCAATGATCTAAGTTAAGAATTAAATGCATATTTAGATCTCTGAGCATACGCGAGTTTACTTAAGGATATACGCGTGTAGACGCGAGTTGTGTTCATTAAAGTAGCGTATGGGTTTAAAAGCAAGAAAAAGTTAAAAAGTTTTCATTCAGCACTAAATATTGATTCACCCCCCCTCTCAGTATTTTTCCCAACAATTGGTATCAGAGTCGGTCCTTCTGAAAAAGCTTAGCCGCTAGAAGGAAGATTAAGCAAGATGAGCAATCAAGATGGAACAGAATCTATCAAGCCTCCGCTCTTTAATGGAAGCAATTTAATCTTCTGGAAAATAAGGATGAGATCCTATCTTCAGTCTATGGGAGCAGATGTATGGGCCATTGTTGAACGAGGATATCAATATCCAGCTGCAGTACCAACAAATCTGACTGAAAAGAAGAATTATGAAACAAATGCAAAGGCAGTCAATGCTCTAACAGGAAGTCTAACTGATTCTGAATTTGTCAAAGTTATGCAGCTGAATACAGCAAAGGAGATATGGGACAAAATCATTCTAAGTTATGAAGGTGATGCAAAGGTAAAAAGTGCAAAACTTCAAACTCTCAGAATTGAATATGAAAATTTAAGAATGCATAATGATGAGAATATTGCCAGTTTCTTTCTACGTGTTGATGATGTTGTAAATCATATGAGAAATCTGGGAGAAACAATAGCCGAATCTACTTTGGTTGAGAAAATTTTAAGATCGCTAACAGCAAAATTTGAGTCAAAAGTTTCTGCTCTTGAAGAAAAACAGGATCTTCAAAATCTTACTGTGGTACAACTTCATGGCATACTAACCGCATATGAAATGAGAAGAGGAGGACCATCTGAACAAAAAGAGGCTGTCTTCAGAGCTTCTACAAAAGGGAAAGAAGTCCAAGAAGCAGAAGGATCAGGATATATCTTAGAAGAAGACGAGGCAAATTTTGTAAAGAAACTCCAACTTGGCACAGGGCGGTTCAGAGGTAAGCTTCCTTTCAAATGTTTTGAGTGTGGAAGAGTTGGTCATTATGCTGCTAAGTGTCCTCAAAAAGAAACACCTGCAAAAGGGAAGGAAGTAGCAAGAAGGAATAAGAATCGGTTTAACACTAGAAAAAGTTACTATACTCATGAAGACAGTGATGGGTTATCTGATAGTGAGGAAGAATGTGAACAAGATCTTAGACTTCTCATGGCATTTGAATCTAGAGAAGAGAAGGATACTTTTGTGGATGCTCTAGAGGACAATGATTTTCTGGAAGAAAACAATCAACTCAAAATACACTTAGAAGAAAGTAAAATACTCTTAGAAGAAAGGAAAATAACCATAGAGACTCTGGAAAAGCAGGTTGAAGAAGCAAAGAAACACATTGAGAAATTAGAATGTGAAGTGGTAAGTCTAAGAAAAGATTTTGAGAAAGTAAAGACTCTGAATCTTAGATTTGCTAAAGGATCTGAAACCTTAGATGAGATTATCAAGGTAAAACGTTCTCCTCTTATAAAGACAGGTCTTGGATATACCGGAGAATCTTCTCAGGCTTCAGCACCAAATTATCTAAAAGTAGCTACAGCTGGTTTACAAAATTCTGCCACTCAGCAAGGGAATAAAGAATCATTACAGGTAAAGCATGAACATCTCAATTCAAATAACACTAATAGGAATATCTCTCAAAGAAACACCAATCAACAGGTAAATTCAAGTAGAAGCTTTCATGATCGCAGAAATTTCTTCTTCAAATGTTTCTCATGTCACAATTTTGGTCATAAAGTTGTTCAATGTGTTGCATATAAAACCATCATGACAAGAGAAGCAAGAAAGAAAAGGATTGATATTGAAACAAAGAAGAATACCTATAACAACTTTTCTCCTCTTCTAAATGAAGTCGAATGTACTTATTGCAATAACTTTGGCCATGAAGAATCTGAATGTAGGAGCAAAGTTCAGCCAAAAGAGCATGTTCCTTCAAGCTCCAAAGTATGGAAAAAGAAGGAATTGCAGGTTGAAAATTGTGGCATAGCGTTATTTGCAGAAGGTGAATAAAATCAATGGTACATTGATAGCGGATGCTCAAGACACATGACAGGTGACAAAAACAAACTTCTTACATATAATGCTCTAGAAAAGGAAAAGAAGGTTACATTTGGAAATGATACTCCTACGGTAATTAAGGGAAAAGGGTTTGTGTTTCTAAAAGAAAAGGTGAAAGCTAATGATGTCATGTATGTGGATGGATTAAGGCATAACCTGTTAAGTGTAAGTCAAATGTGTGATCAAGGAACTGAAGTTGTCTTTAGTTCAAAAGAATGTGTGGTACGTGATCTTGATATAGGTAAAACAATTATAAAAGGAAAAAGAACTCCAAGCAACCTGTATGTATTGAAGAACTGCAAAGAACAATGTTACTTGAGAAAATCTTTAGAAAACTGGCAATGGCATAGAAGGTTGGGGCATTTGAGCTTCTCTCAGATAAACAAATCAAGCAGACTTAAAGTTGTCCGTGATCTTCCCAATATTACTCCACCCGAAAATATCATATGCAAATCTTGCCAATTTGGTAAGCAAACCAGAGTACAGTTTAATGTCAAGGAAGGATCATCAAGTAAGCCTCTTGAACTTATTCATACTGACATATGTGGACCTGTGAGGAAAAAGTCACCACGTGGTGAACAATAATATATCTTGTTTATTGATGATTTCTCTAGAATCTGTTGGATTGGGCTGCTTAAACACAAAGATGAAGCATTTGAGAAATTTCAAACCTTCAAAGCACTAGTTGAAAATGAATTAGATCTGAAAATCAAGTGTCTTAGATCTGATCGAGGAGGAGAATATACATCAAATGAATTCCTTGAATTTTTTGAACAACATGGCATAAAAAGACAATTTTCTGTAGCTGGCACCCCACAACAAATGGCGTAGCAGAGAGAATGAACAGAACAGTTCAACAAATGGCTAGAGCTATGCTTGATGATTCCGGAACACCTGACACTTTTTGGGGAGAAGCAGCACATACAGCGGTAAATATTCTTAACAAGGCACATGTTCGAGTAAATAGTGATAAAAATCCATATGAACTCTGGTATGGTAATCCTCCCACTGTGAAGCATTTTAGAGTTTTTGGAAGCAGATGTTTTATCAAAAATAATGATGAAAAACTTGGCAAGTTTGAATCCAGAGCAGATGAAGGAATACTTCTTGGCTACTCCTCTAGGAGTAGAGCATATAAATTTTACAATAAAAGACTTTGGAAGATTTTTGAATGTATTGATGTCATTATTGATGAGTCTCCTGCAGCCCCAAAAGAATAAAAACAAACAACAAATGAAGACGATGGTGACATATATCCTCCTACATCAAATAGCAATGATATAGATAGTGAACCCAATGAAGAACCTGAAGATGAGTTATCTGAAAAAGCTCCATCCAGATATGTTCAAAAGAATCATCCAGAATCTCAAATTTTGGGAGATAAGGGATCATGTGTACAAACAAGAAGGACTCTTGTGGGATCTTCTAGCTATCTGGCATTTCTATCCACTATTGAACCACACAATGTCAATCAAGCTAGCAAAGATGAATTTTGGATTCAAGCCATGAATGAAGAGCTTGATCAAATTGAAAAGAATCACACTTGGGAATTAGTACTAAGACCTCATGACAAAAATGTCATTGGAACTAAATGGATATTCAAAAACAAGTTAAATGAGAATGGGGATGTTATAATAAATAAAGCTAGACTTGTTTGCAAGGGGTATGCTCAACAAGAAGGTATAGACTTTGAAGAAAATTTTTCTCCTGTAGCTAGACTTGAAGCCATAAGAATGTTTCTTGCTTTTTCAAGCTTCCAACAAATCAAAGTTTATCAAATGGATGTTAAATCTATGTTTCTCAATGGTGATCTAGAAGAAGAAGTTTATATAGAACAACCAGAAGGATTCATTTTGGGAAATGATGAAAAAATTGTTTGCAGACTTAAAAAGGCTCTATATGGTCTCAAACAAGCTCCAAGGGCATGGTATTATCGTCTTGACAAATATCTTCATCAACAAGGATTTTCAAAGGGGTCTGTTGATAGCAATTTATACACAAAAACTGAAAATGATAAACTATTGATTGTGGTTGTATATGTTGATGATATCATTTTTGGAAGCAATGAAGAATCTATGAGTCAGAAATTTGTTTCTGCTATGCAGCAAGAATTTGAAATGTCTTTACTTGGGGAACTAACATTCTTTCTTGGTTTGCAAGTGCATCAAACTATAGATGGCATATTCTTATCACAGGGAAAATACCTTAAGCAAATTCTGAAGAAGTATGGCATGGAAGAGTGCAAACCTGTAAGTACACCAATAATAACCAGATGTAATCTCAGTTCTCATGATGATTCTCCCACGGTGAATCAACCAGAATACAGATCTATGATAGGAAGTCTACTTTATCTCACTGGGACTAGACCAGAAATTATGCATGCAATTGGGATTGTTGGACGATTCCAAGCTAATCCAAAAGAGTCTCACCTTCAAGCTGTCAAAAGAATATTCAAATATCTACAAGGAACTCAAGACTTTGGACTATGGTATCCAAAGAATGTTGATCTCACTCTTCATGCTTACACTGATGTAGATTGGGCTGGAAATGTTGATGATCGGAAAATCACTAGTGGTGGTGCATTCTATATGGGGCCCCGGTGAGTATCTTGGTTCAGCAAGAAGCAAAAATCTATTGCCTTATCTACAACAGAAGCAGAATATGTGGCTACCGCATCATGTTGCACTCAACTTCTTTGGATGATGCAAACCTTACAAGACTTTCAAATCAAATTTTCACCTCCTATCTCCATTATGTGTGATAATACAAGTGCCATCAGTATCTCAAAGAATCCTGTTATGCACTCCAAGACCAAGCACATTCCCATCAAGTATCACTTCTTACGTGAACAAGTGCTTGAAAAAAAGGTGAAGTTGGAGTATGTTCCCTCCAAAGAACAAGTTGCTGATATACTGACCAAACCTCTGCCCAGGGAAGCATTCGAATATCTCAGACAGAAGCTGGGAGTAGTCTCTGCCATGCAGAAATCAGAACTACTTAAATTCATAAGATTAAATTGGATACGCGGGTTTCCTGAAAGACAGTCACGTATATACGCGAGTTTATACAAAGAAAACCGCGTATGGTTAGTTGCTGAAATTTTTTACTTGGGGTCAGCATTCTTCAGCACAGCTGCAGTGTTGTTTGGTATCTCTGATGCTGTATGGTATATCTGATGATGTTTCAGCTCTTATATTTCTGTTTCATTCTCTGATATTGGGTAAATATGCCTTGATGATTGGCTGTTGAAAGTGTTTAGGTTGCAAAAGCTAAGGAGGAGTTTTGGTCATATGGAAAGGATGCATTGGATGCACAGTTTCAGGGGGAGAATTAGCCTTGCTGAATGTAATGCATTGTTGGCATTATGTTGATTCTAAATTATGATCTCTCTTGAGGTCTTTTTGATATTGGCTATAAAAATTCATATGTGTAATTTGATGAAAAGGCTATGACCTATGATGTAAATTGTAATATTCAGTCATGTAAAGGGCTCAGTCAAATTTGTAAACCCACTTGGTTGGGTAGTTGAGTCAAATTGTGTAAACCCACTAGGTTGGGTACATGAGTCATATATGTAAATCCACTTGGTTGGATCTTTGATGTAAGTATGAGTCCTTGGTTATAGAGTCATGTACTTCATTGAAAAATATGTTTGAAGATTCAACATGAACTCAGGGGGAGCATGGTAACTTCAGTGCACATTAGATCTATAGAACTCTTCTTTCTACATAGGAAGAAAAACCTTGTTTTGGTTTTGATCTGCCCTTTGCCCTTGATGTCAAAGGGGGAGAGTAGTATCATGGTGTTTTGAATAGGGGGAGAATATCATGGTGCTTGCATAATGATTATAATCAATGTATCTATCTGTTGCGAAGATCACACACCATCATGGTTGCCATCAAGTCCAAAGGGGGAGATTGTTGGCAATATGATGCAGAGTGTTGTCCTTGATGGCAACCTACTTGATAAAGTTGATGGCAACCTATTTGATGAAGTTGTTCTTGATGGAAACCTATTGAACTTGATGGAAACCTACTTGATGAGTTAAGGGGGAGATTGTTGACAATGTGATACAATGTATTGACTTTGATGGAACCTGCTTGATGAAGTTGTCCTTGATGGAAATGATGTAAATCTGATGTATCTACAGATCCGTTCAGAAGTAGCAGAAGAAAGAAATTCAGAAAGTGCCAGAATAATGTTGAACAAGGTATGTCACAAGGCATACGCGGTTTTATTAAGGAGAAGTCGCATATGTACGCGGAAATGAACGTGCCAAGTCGCGTATGCCAATTTGCGCTCTATTTTTATAAAACCAGGGGGAATTACCATGGTATTGGCCCAATGTATTGAGCACTTGATTATCTATTTGATCCCGTCCAGGAATACCATCAATGGTTGAGTGGTTTTGACTCATGGTATTGATAAAGGCCAAATCTATTTAAGGAGAAGAAAATCATAGTGCAAAGGTGTGCAAGTGTCTGGGAATTAATGAATACTTCACTCTAAATTATATCTGCATGGTTGAACTCTGTTCTTAATTGATAGATTTGAATCTATGATGCACCTATGAATATGATGAAGGTTCAAGATCTCTAGATCTAGAAATGATGAATCTCTAGGATGATCTGAAAAGAAGTGATGAAGACCTGGCACAAATTTGATGAAGAAATTGAAGAAATCTGGGTAAGTTCATAGATCTGATCTGTTTTGCAAAGTTTATCTTTTATAGATCTATACACAGGTTCGTTTCATGAAAAGCGCGTGTATACGCGGATCTGATTCAATAAAAGCGCGTATGGGAAGTGAGGGTTTTCTGAAAAATGCACAGATGTATACGCGGGTTCGTTTCATGAAAAGCGCGTGTATACGCGGGTCTGATTAAATAAAAGTGCGTATGGTATTTGAACTAGTGATTTCTCAAGGTTGAATGTATTTCTGCATATCTATTCTGAAGTCTGGGTTATCTCTGATATTCTGGTTACAGTGGTTTCACTGTTCTGTTTGAAGCATTGGGCGAAGTATATTTGTTGATAAGTGAAGGGTTGTGTTGAAGCTGTTTGATCCAGTTTGAAAATTGATGAAACGTGGTCGGCAGTAGTGCTGAGGGTTGAAGCCTTCAGTAAGGGGGTAGTAGCTCCCTTCCAGTGGTAACTGGTAAATGAGAGCAAGGGGTAGTAGCTCCCTTCCAGGAGAGGCTGGTAAACAAGAGCAGAGGGTTGTAGCTCCCTTCCAGGAGAGGCTGGTAAACGAGAGAAGGTTGTAGCCTTCTGCAGGTGGGTGCCTGCGTGCTGGTATGAGTCTGCGCCAGTACATGATTGTAATAATTTTTCTTTATATAATAAATATTGAAGACTGAGACGACGACAGTGGTGGTTTTATCCCGAATTGGGTTTCCACCTTAAATCCTGGTGTTCATGTGTGTTGCTTATGTGTGGTGATTTATTCTATTCTTACTGCACCTGTTTACTAAACATCTGATGAATGAATGATGCAATGATCTAAGTTAAGAATTAAATGCATATTTATATCTCTGAGCATACGCGAGTTTACTTAAGGATATCCGCGTGTATATGCGAGTTATGTTCATTAAAGTAGCGTATGGGTTTAAAAGTAAGAAAAAGTTAAAAAGTTTTCAGTCAGCACTAAATACTGATTCACCCCCCCTCTCAATATTTTTCCCAACATACTTCCCTGTCCCAAGAATATTTCCCCATCACCTTACCATACCTCCTGCCCAATGAAATAGTGCATAAGCCCTATATCCCTCATCTCAAACTCTCTTGCAAGATCTACCTTGCAATCCTAGATCAAGCTTATTTTCTCTAGTCAATATAATATAGTCAACATATAACACTAGAATGAGTGGAATCCATCCAAACTTGATGTAGTATAGGTTGGCATATTCCTCACTCTTAGTGAAGTCCAGTCCTCGAAGGTAGTTGTCAATGTGAGTGTACCATGCTCTCAGTGCCTGCTTGAGCCCATATAGAGCTCTCTTTAGCAAAAAAACATGAGTGTCTCTGCTGAAAGTCTCAAACCCCTATGGTTTCTCCATATAAATATCTTCCTCAACCACTTCATTGAGGAATGTTGTCTTCATGTCTATATGGTGGATATTCCACCCCATCTTAGTTGCAAGTTCTAGAATCATCCTGATGGATGAGTAACATGACATTGGAGCAAATTTCTCATCATAATTGATGCCCTCAACTTGTGAGAATACCTTGGCTATGCATCTGGCCTTGTACTTCTCGACACTCTCATTTTCTCCATGCTTCACCTTGTACACCCAGTGTGAACCTACTACTAATTTTCTTGATGGCCTTGGCTCAATCTCCCAAACATTTTTCTTTATGATGGAGGAATATTCCTCCACCATAGCATTGTGCTAAACCTACTGAGAGGATTCCTCCTCATAATAATAAGTATCTGTGTCCAACAACTCGATCATCAACACCATATATCTTTTGTACCTCCGTGGCTACTTTCTTTACCTAAAAATAGAGCTAGGAGTCTCAAATCACTTTCGGGCCTCTTGAATCAACCTATTGGCCCACTTGGATCTCTTCCTCCCTGTGTTGGGAGTCACTGAATGAGTGGCTACCTCCACTCATCCTGGTATCTCCTCTTCATCCTGTAATAAATCCTGGTCATCCTTCTATGCAAATCATTTTCCACTTGGTTGAGGATCCTACTTAGGATCAGGTAACTCCTTAATTCTTTGATCCTCTTGGTTATCTTGTTGTGCCTTGGAGAAATATTACATACCATTGTAACTCCTTAATTATTTGATATTCTTCCTATCTAGTTTGGTACTAAGGCCTTAAACATCATGAACTTAGAGAATACCTCCTCCTCCTTCTTCATAAATAATATCCATGTCTTACAATAATAATCATTTATGAAAGTGACATAGTACCTATGTCTCATAAGATATGGAGAAGAGAAGGGCACACATACATCTAAATTTACTAGCTCAAAAAACCCTTTGGATCTGCTGTATGAACCCTGAAATGATGACTTGGCATAATTTCCAAGTGTGCACCCATTGCACACATCATGCTGGTCAAATATGCCCTATGTTAGTCCTATGGCTATCTGCTAAAGGATATTCAACACCCTATTATGTAAGTGTCCAATGTGCTTGTGCCAAAGCTCTCCTACGCCTCTTCTCTGTGCACTTCCCGCTTTACTGCTCAACGTTACACATGTATCAACCCATATCATGTATATATTCTTCATCCTAACACCAATCTGATTCACTACTCTAGAAGCTAAGTGCTTGAGGTAAGCCTTACCTTTTCTAAACATGATATCATAACCCTTGTCCTCCAGGATAGTAACAAAAACAAGGTTCTTCTTCAAGCTTGGAACATAGAGAACACCTCTGAGATCAAGAGAGCTCCCAGACTCCCTCTCAATGATGATAGTACCAATTCCCCTAGTCAAGTACACGCCATCATCTCCTAGCTCATTGCTAAAATGCATGTACTTCTCCTTCAATTAGATGAAATACTCGTTCCTAGTCATGTGGAGGGATGCTCTAGAATCAATATACCATACATTTCTTCCTACTGAGATTGCCATAAAATTTATCAATGAGAAGTATTTCTTGAAATAATAAGAAAAATCATATACCTCAATTGTTGCAACCACATGATCCTTACTAGACCCCTTCTTCTTGTTAGGATACTTAGTAGCACAATGCCCGAATTGATGGAAATGGAAGCACTTGATCTTGCTAGGATATTTATTTTTCTTCTCACCCTTATGACTGTACTCAAACTTTCCTTAGCCCTTCTTTCCATTGATTTTTCTACCTTTTCCTGCTAAGGAAAATTTCACCTCATCCTCTATCTTCATTGATATTCCAACTCTCACCCCTCTCCAAATTTCTTCTTGGACGCAATCTTACCACAAAATTTCCTACCTGGGAATATTCTCTCTACCACTAATTGCATCGTGGAAGTTATCCCATGAATTATGAAGTCCCAGTAGCGCAATACTCACAAGGTCATTGCATGCTATAGTCTCGCCCATCCCATTTAGCTCATCATTAACCTGGGTGAACTTGGACAGATAAGTAACGATGGACTCTCCTTTTCTCATATGGATATTTCTTAGTTTTTCCTTCAGAGCAAGCTTCCTGACATCACTGGAACCTTGATAAAAATATAATATGAATTTACACATCTCATATGCTGTCTTCTTCCCATGGATATGATGGATAATATGGTCTTTAACCCCCTCTAGAGTGATACTCTTGGCCTTGGTGTTATTTTTGTTATTATAGATAGCCTGTTGGGCATCTTGAGGTGGAGCCGCTTGACTCTTTTCAAATTCTAACAACCCATTATCTTCCAATTGTAGAAATTATACAAACATATGTATATCATTGTATTCAAAGTGATCTAACAATGTACTAAAGCTAGATATTTAATCGCTTCTACAAATCAATTGTGGAAATTAAACACAATCACCAATCACATGAAGAAAAGAAAGAATCAAATCAAACCACAACACAGATAATTTCTTGGGGAAAGCTTGTTGCTCAAAACCCCTCTATCTTCTATTGTAGATTAACCATGGAATCATGAAACAATTAAAATGCACTCTTCTCACAAGAGTCTCCTGCACTCTCAAAACTGTCTCACAATGTCTTGGAAAAATCTGGCCAATACTTAGCCAATTATCAACCTCTAAACATCCTGCCTTGCTTGGGAAATTCTTGATGAGTGCAATCCTTATTATTTAAGAATTTTGGCCTTCCTAAACTGTGCAAGGATAATGGGAACTCCAATGGATGTCTGGTTGCATGCAGGAAACCTACTAATCACACAACTGATAGTTAACCTCCCTTTAACCTTTGTCTCAACTAAGTCTACACTGGAACTGACATGCATGAA
The DNA here is from genome assembly GCA_034641835.2 of Pinus albicaulis. Taxonomy (NCBI): domain Eukaryota; kingdom Viridiplantae; phylum Streptophyta; class Pinopsida; order Pinales; family Pinaceae; genus Pinus; species Pinus albicaulis. Next base: position 571,483,280 of record CM076584.1, on the reverse strand, counting down.
ACTATTAATAGTAAATCATCAGTTTCCTAGCAGATCATTGATTGTGAATTAAATATTTTTTAATTCAATTGATCTCTCACTAGTGCAACAAACAATTACAACCAGTTGAACTGACTCTAACTCACCTAATTGAGTTAACTGATTACACATAACTAATAACTAATATAATTACTCTGCATGCCTCACCAACCACCCTCAACTTTAAATACATGAGCTAACTGAGTTTATCACGCTCAGTTAATTGTTACAAGTGATCATGAGATAAGATTACATTTTATTGTCCAATTTAATTAAGGGAAAATTAAATTAGACACTGCACCAAATTAATTTAATTCATTTTTCCTTCACAATAATGTATCACTGGTGCCTATTGGTCCCACACTAGTGTTTGTGCTACAATTTCTTGTTGGACTTCAACATTATCTCTCAACAAGAAATGGATTATATTCCACCTCGATCCTACCTCTATGGTATTCAAATTTTCTCCTAGTGAGCGCCTTCGTCAAAATATCTGCATCCTGATCTTCCATGGGAATGTACTGAAGTAACATAATGAGCCTCTAAACACAATCTCTGAGATGGTGGTACTAGATGTTTATGTGCTTCGACCTATCATGAAACACTGGATTAACTAAGATTTTAATGCAACTCTGGTTATCACAATGTATCACTGTCAGATCCATCTGAGAACCAAACAAACCAACCAGGATATTTCTCATCCAGATGGCCTCACATGAAACTTGACTTGTTGCCATGTACTCTGCCTCAGCTTAACTGAGTCCCATAGATTGCTGCTTCCTGCTATACCAAGAAACTGTTGTCGATCCTATGATGAAGACCCCTCCTGATGTGCTCTTTCTGTCTGATGGACTGCCTGCCAAATCTACATCCATGAAGCCTTAAAGCTTCACTCTCTCTGTCCGTCTGTACCATAATCCATACTCTGTAGTTCCCCTGAGATATCTCAAGACATGCTTCTGCGCCTTCCAAAAGAGCTTGGTCAGCTTAACCATAGCTTGAATCAACTGGTTAAATGTGTAGCAAATGTCTGGTCTAGTGTTCACAAAGTACATTAGTGAACCCACTAACTGCCTATAGATAGTAGCGTCCACTACTTCTCCAGAAGTAGAATCCTCTTTCCTTAAATTTCCTGGAAGAGTTGTGTCCATGGGTTTGTAACTCTCCATGTGAAACTTACCTAGTATATCTTTGGCATACTTTCCTTGAGAAACAAAAAGCTCATCATCCCGCTGCCATATTTCCAAACCAAGGAAATAGTGAAGGAGTCCCATGTCCTTCATTTCGAACTCCCTTGCAAGATCCTCCTTGCATGAGTTTATCAAATGCTCATCACTTGTCAAAATTATATCATCATCATAAAGTATGATCAATCTGGTAGAGGTTTGCATCCACTTCACTTTTGGTGAAGCCCAACCCGATGAAATAGCTGTCAATCCAAGTGTACCAAGCACCAGGTGCTTGCTTCAGGCCATACAATGCTCCATTGAGTCGACACACATGTGACTCATTGTCAAAGATCTAGAAACCTTCTGGATCTTCTATGTACACATCTTCCTCAATAACTCCATTGAGAAACACATTTTTCACATCCATATTATGAATGCGCCACCCTATCTGCACTTAGAGTGCAAGGATAGATCTAATGGAAGATTACCTCGCGATTGGTGCGAAAGTATCTTCATAATCGATCCCCTCAACTTGTGAGAATCCTCGGGCCACAAATCTGGCCTTGTACTTCTCCACACTCCCATAAGCTTCTTGCTTCACCTTATAGATCCATCTAGATCCAACCACTTATTTTCCTACCGGTCTTAGGACAATCTCCCATGTACTATTCTTGATGATGGAGTTATACTCCTCTACCATAGCGTCAACCCAAATTGGTTGCTGTAATGCTTCCTGAAAGGAAGATGGTTATGTCACAATACACTTGCTCATAAGATCCATGTATCCAGTAAACATGTCTAGAGACTGTCTCTGTCTGTGCAGTGAAGTAGGGGCTCCTACATTCTTTGCTGCATCAACTCTCAATCTATCAATGTCCGTGGTGAGCCTTCTACCATTTTTGGTGGATGGCTCTGCATGAGTGTTTTCTACCACTCCATGATCCTCCACATGTGGCTGCTCCACATCTTGAGGTTCATTCTTTCGAACCAAGAGTTCCTGATCTGCATGCAAATCCAACTCCCTCTCAAGAGACAATCGCATTGCTTTCTCCTCATCAAATTTTATATCCCGTCGCACAAAATTCATTTTGTTGTTTGGAAAATACACCCGATAGTTGTGGGGAGTTTCAGTGTACCCCAAAAATATCCCAATATCAGCTGTTGGTTCCAGCTTCTTCCTGGCGTCTTTGGTCACATGCACATAAACAGATGAGCCAAAAATCTTAAAATGTGAAACATCAGGTTTCTTACTAGTAAAAGCCTCTTCTGGTGTACTCATGCCAAGTATCTGATGAGGACAATGGCTTTGCAAAAATACCACTGTGTTGCTTGACTCCACCCACAGATGCAATGATAGGCCCTGATCATGCAACATCGTTCGTGCTGCACCCACAATTTTTCTATTCTTTCTTTCTGTGATCCCATTCTGATGTGGGTTATGAGGCACAATCAACTCTCTCCGAATTCCTTCTTTGCTGCAGAAGTTCTTGAATTCATTGGAGATGTACTCACCACCATTGTCGCTCCTAAGAGCCTTCACATGCTTCCTCGTGTCTTTCTCCACCAGTGCTTTGAACTCAAGAAACTTTGAGAATTTCTAATATTTCTTCTACATGAGGTAGATCCAACACTTTCTACAAAAGTCATCAAAAAATATGACATAGTACTTATGCTTTGCTGTCGAAGCAGTAGAGAATGGTCCACACACGTCTGATTGAACTCTCTAAATGATCTCCGAGGCTCGGTTCTCCTTCTCGTGAAAAGAAGCCTTTTCATACTTCCCCATAGTATATCCCTTGCATATTTTTAACTATGCAAGAGTACCCTTTGGAAGACCCGTAGAAATATGCTACATGACCTTCAAGGCTCCATGGTGTAGATGAACCAATCTCCTGTGCCATAACTCACCCTCATCCTGACTCACCACTTTGTCCTCCTTACCATCAATGTTGTGCAGCCATCTACATCAAGTTTATAGAGATTCTTCACACGAATCCCAATATTCTTGGATTTTCCTTTTTTTTTTGTGCCGCAAGAAATATTTTCCCTCAATGAAAAAAACGTCATAACCTCTATCCTCCAACATTGCATCTAGGAACAAATTTTTATTCAATCCTGGTACATGCATTACATATTTTAATTGAAAGGGTTTACCTAACTGTTTCTGGAAGGTAATTTTACCAATCTCGATAGCATTGTACCACCCATCATCACCCATTTTGATATGAATTTGGAGGTCCTTCTCCTCCAAGATACTAAAAATTTCTTTGTCTCCCGTCATGTGAAAGGATGCACCAATATCCAAGTACCACAGTGATCCCATTGCACTTGACACCATGAATGCAATTAGCAAGAAGTCAAGCTCAAATTTCAAGGCCAAATCCTCATCAAGTGCATATCTTGAAGCCTTATTGTTCTTCTTATTTTGTGGAAAATTAGTGGCATAATGTCCATGCTCGTGACAATGAAAACACTTCACTGTGGACATGTCATGCTTCTTTCCATCTTTACTAGACTAAGATTTGGAATGGAATTTATTTCCTTTCCCCTTCTTTTCCATTGTAGCCAAAGAATAAATCCTCTTCATCATCATTCTTAGATGAAGATCCATCCATGGTATTCCGCTTGAACTCTTCTTTCACCAAATTTGACCATAGTCATTCCCAATCTGGCAGCTTTGCCCTTCCATTGACAGAGTCCTGATAACTATGCCAACTCTTGGGAAGTCCTAAAAGAGCTAGGCTCACCAAGTCATCATCCATGACAGTAATGCTGACGCTCCCAAGATCATCGTGACATTGGACAAACTTTGTTAAATATTTCGGCATGGTGTCACCTTTCTCCATTTTTTATTTTCTTGAGTTTATCCTTCAGTGCCAATTTTCTCTGATCACTGCTGCTCTGAAATAGATCTATCAAATATTTCCATGTTCCATATGGTTTCACTTTTCCATGGATACTTGAGATAATGTGGTCTCGTAATCACTCCAATAAGATCCTCCTCGCCTTTGAAACCTTCTTTTTCCAAGCATCAAGATTTGCAACATCTGCTTCAACGGATTTGGGAACATCATTGTCAGTGAATTATTTCAACCCATTGTCATCCAATACTACCTCCATCTTGTCTTTCCAAGAAATATAGTTAGAGTTTTCCTCGAGTTCATACTCCAATCTCAATCCATTTAAATCCATTTCTATCCTGAATCTCCTGTCACACCAAGAATGTCTTTTGCAAATTCAAATTCTATTTAGTCACAAAATCAGCTTCTCCTCCACTATAGTGATTTCCTGTGCTTCGATACCATGTAGAAATTATACAAACATATGTATATCAATGGATTCAAACCAATCTAATAATGTAATAAAGATAGATACTGAATTGCTTCTACAAATCAATTGCAGAAATTAAACATAATCGCCAATCACATGAAGAAAAGAAAGAATCAAATCAAACCACAACACAAATAATTTCCCGAGGAAATCTTGCTGCTCAAAACCCCTCTATCTTCTATTGTATTTTAACCATGGAATCATGAAACAATTACAATGCACTCTTCTCACAAGAGTCTCCTGCACTCTCACAATTGTCTTACACTGTCCTGGAAAAAAATGGCCAACACTTAGCCAATTATTAGCCTCTAAAAAACCTGCCTTGATTGCAAAATTCATCATGAATGAAATCCCTATTCTTTAGGAATTTTGGCCTTCCTAAACTGTGCAAGGATCATGGGAACTCTAATGGATTTCTGGTTGCATGTAGGAAACCTACTAATCACACAACTGATAGTTAACCTTCCTTTAACCTTTGTCTCAACTGGGTCTCCACTAGAATTGACATGCATGCAACTATTAATAGTAGATCATCATTTGCATGGCATACCATTGATTGTGAATTAAATATTTTTTAATTCACTTGATCTCTCACTAGTGCAAAAAATAGTTACAACTAGTTCAACTTACTTTAACTCACCTAACTGAGTAACTGATTACACATGCATTCAACTAATGCACCAACTGCAATTCGAACTCCATAACTAATAGAATTACTCTGCATGCCTCACTAACCACCATAAACTCGAAATGCATGAGCTAACTGAGTTTATCACACTCAATTAACTGTTACAAGTGATCATGAGATAAGATTACATTTTATTCTCCAATTTAATTAAGGGAAAATTAAATTAGACACTACACTAAATTAATTTAATTAATTTGGCCTTCACACTAATGTATCGCTAGGACCTATTGGTCCCACACGAGTGTGTGTGATGCAATTTATTGTTGGAATTCAACACCAACACCACTGAGATCCACTCCTTCCATGACCATAAGTTAGAGGCCCCCTCTAAACAATTTCTACCCTTAGTCCTTGGAACAACATATTTCTTATCCAAAGAAATTATCTTCAAAACTCTAGCGCAAAACTTTTTGACCGATCTACGCTCTTCACTGATTGATCAATTTGGTGGTAATATTTATGATGAACTCTGCTCTGATACCATGTTAATTTTCCATGAAAATCTACAACTACTTATATGTATTATTGAAAACAAGGAAACTAAAAAATGAAACCAAATTTACTTTCACCAAGATAGAAATTTTCTTAACAATATATAAGCAGCGGAATAAAAAAACCAAAGATAAAATCACTTTCACACAAATCGACACACTTTGTTTTACCTAGGAAACCCAGAAGGGAAAACCTACTTTCTTTGTTGTGGTATTTTATGGATTGTTCTTGAGTAATTGGATCTATTACAATTCATGTTGCTCTTGTAGCTAGAAACTTGTATCTGAGAACACACTTGTTCTCCAGTTGAATAGTCTTGAATTTCCTTGAGAATCTTGATCTCTTCTTCCCACAATACTTCCACACTAGCTCCTATTTCCTAGTGCACATGGAGCCTCCTATTTCCTAGCGCTCTTCGGCTCCTATTCCTTAGAACACAAGCCTCCTATTTATTAGCACATTTATGACTCCGAAATATGTGTGCACATTCTCCTAAATAATGCACAATTTCTCACACAAAGAATGAATGATGACTTGTGCCTTCATCCTCCTCTTTATAGATATAATTCGAGCATGCAAGAAGGCCTAACTCAATTTAAAAGTTTGAGTTGTGATTTCAAATTAAATAATAATTATACTCATTACTTCTCCAATAAACACCAAAGTCTTAAATATTTCTCTCTCCAATAAACACTGAAGACTTAACTCATTATAGCTAAACTTGTAACTGCCACCTCTTCCTGTAGTCAAACTGAAGAAGTTTCCAAGTACCTAAAGCTCCAACTCTATGCATGAAAAATTGATGACCATTCTAGTAAACTGGAAATCAACTCATTGAAACTGAAGTCTATATCATGAACTCACACTAATGCTAGATAAGACAAAATCATGTTCTTCATTGGCTAAGGAAGAAGCCAAAATACCTTCCATCACTACATTTTCAACACTCTATAGTGGACTTGACGATGTTCTTGATTATTTCAATTCAAAGATATAAGAAAGGCACTAAAGAGGCATAATAATTCAATTTAATTGATTTGAAATGAATTTTACTTATGTAAGGGAGCAAGAAATTTCCCTTTTCACAAGTTGAAACAATCAATGCAACAATTACTTGCAAGTGAAACTACCAAAGTAGATTCTTCAAGAAATTTCTAAAATTCAGAAATGAAAAGGAAAAGAGGAATTAGGGGAAAAAACCAGCTGTAGAGCAAGGTAAAAGGTTAAAAAAAAAAATTGAGGACTATAGGAAGTACATCATCCTTTGGTGAATGAAATGACCATGTACACATAATTTCAAGATAAGAGTGTTTACACCCTTTTCCTACGAGGGAAAAGTGCACATAGGTATTGTAGAAGGAAAATATTACATATTTGAATTTGAATCAGTGATAGAGATTTTGGGTTTGATCCCAAATGGAGTCGACAATTGTATCGTATTAAATTAATTTACAAATAAACAAATCCCTAGTAGGATATATCACTACCTCTTTTCTCCTAGAGCCAATTATAAAATTTCATAAGCTAATGAAACATTTTGAATCATCATATCACAATAAGAAAGTAGTGGAAGCTCTCACGCGGGCTTTGGTCTCACTAGTGTTTATGCCCACCACTCAAAAATCTATTCCAAACTTAAGACCAACATAATGATGTTATTTCTTGTGATGATATTTTCCCTTAGCTTGTGACCTCCCCTTAGCACATGAACTAATCAATTACAAGTCATGCACATGTTCCATGTTTTATGAGTTTTTGCTAACCTAATATGATATTTTTAAAATTATTGCTCAATCATGAGCCTTTTTCTCAATTATTTATATAATTTTAGTCTCATAAAATCTCTTATAGCAACCTTGCAAAACATATGTTGGAAAATACAAGTATAATAGTTTTCTTAAGATTTTTTTGTTTTTGTTTTTGTTTTGTTTGGTTTAAATTCTTTGTCATTGGGAAGGAAGATCCACCATTTCCTTGTTTCTAAAAGAAATGTATTCGAGAGGGTGTGATTGGGTTATCCATCTACCTCTAGTGGTAATGTTTCCTCTCTTTCCTTTGGTGAAATTGTTAGTTCAAACATATCCAATTGATCAATAAGTAACAATACAAACAACATAGGAAAATTATCCTTTAGTTTGAAGGGAAGAATTCTTTGTAACATTTCATTGCCTAGATTTACCTGTGTAAGTGTTGAAATTTCCTTTATTGATGTTTGGGTTGCCGCATAACTGAAATGTAGAAATAAAAGTACAAGAGCATGAACCATATGGTAGGGGAAGAATACAATATTCCATCATGAGCAATATAGTTGGAAAAACAATTACTAGGTAAAACCTAAATATGAACTACAAGGAGCTCTTAAATTGGATCAAATTTTTGTTTTCATTGCCTTTGAATCATTAAGATGATTGCTAGAAAATTGTGTAATAGGTTGGAATGCTGCAAATCAAATACCAATGTAAACAAAAGCATGCCACTAATTAGACAACTGCATCTAAATGAACTGGCAGCCTTGGCTTATGCTCATATTGGTGCCCCCCTTAAGTAAGTGTGCACTAAACCATTTGTAGAAGAAAAAAATGCATGCTATTTTTCAACAAACACATAATTTATCATGCTTCAAGTGTAAAGCATTTTATTTTTCCATTGTTTTCTTGGTTTAAATTTATTATGTGTCAATGCAACCAAATAAACTCTGAAATAATATCCTTCCAAAGGTTGTTATGGTAATTTTTCATTATTTATCCTTTCCTTATATGGAAAAATTATATCTTTCTACTTTGATTCCATATTTTCTTTTCTCAATTGACCTTAGCTCACATACCTAACCTTTTGGATTAAATTCTTCCATTACTATTGTTGCCCATGCCTCCTTTTGTGCATTTTCTCTCACCTTTCTTATTGGTGGTCGGTCTAGTTCTTCTCCCTACGATTTCAATACTTGTGCCTTTTCTTATCAAAGTATAAGTGGAAATTATGTTGAGAGAGATGGTACTAATGTTAGAGATGCTAATGGTTATGGATGTTTGGCTTAGGAAAAAACTAACAACGTCTCCATATCTGAAAATAGTGATCACCACCACAAAATCATCACATCAACCTCAATTGTAATTTCCTCTCCATGACACATGAAGCCATTATATATTTAATGTGTTGAAGTGATAGCTTAGACATGGAGGATAGATAGGCTAATAGACAATATAAGGATTTTTTTTGTTTTAAAAGATAAAATAATATGAATTTAAACATAATTAAAATGTGATAGTATAAGGGGATTTATTAGTTTTTGAAAATATGTATTTGGAAAATAGTTTTTAAGTCTAACAAATGATGGAAATAAAATTACATAAGCTAAAGGAAATTAGGTCCCATCACAATGGCTTGTCCAATCAAGAATTAAATCTATGAATTTAAAATATTTAACAAATAATTTTATCTTTTCTAATAAATCACTTTAATATTTATTTTCAGAATACGCTAAGTTTTTTGAAGGGTTGAAGTAATACAAATTTGAGCTATTTTTACTTCTTATGAAAACTATAGTCCCTTGAACTCTTACTAATATTTAAGAGATAATTAGGATTACATTGATTTTTACTTTGCAATAATTTAATTTCATGTCATTTGAAAACTCTAAATTTACATTCTTATGTACCCATATCAAATGGCATGGATAGTGGTATCATTGTCCAATTCATTCATCACTAAAACAATTTTACTTATTAGGCCCCCCTCTTTATGATGGAGGGTTCTCTAGATTACCTCTCTCTGCATGATTGTGAAAGAATTTTTCTCATTCATATCTTTTTGTCTATGTCCACCAGAAGATTCCTCTTCTTGCATTATGATTGCTAACAACTCTTGGGATTCAATTTTCAGTGCATTTCCCAACATTTTACTATATCTTGAAATGGTAAAAGTGGTTGTTATGGTTCATGCACATATGCAAAATGGTGATAGTATTCTTATGTTTTTTTCTTTGATTTTCCTCTTTTTACCTTTAATGGAAGCTCCATGACAGTTTGACTACTTTAATTTTTTTCTTTTACCCTTTGGGCTTGAATAACATAACTTGTTTTCTTATGTCACTATGAAGGCTACTTTTATACTTAATGGTTACATATAGTTCTTGGTATTTATCCCTATTTGAATGGATTTCTTCTAGAACTCAATACCGTAGTCTTTTACACACTATCATTTCTGTTGTTATTGGTAGTTCCATTAAATACTTTGGTCCACTTGATGCTTGATAGGGTAAAATTAGGACCTGAAAAGGCCTTTGAATATCTCCCACTTAGTTACTAGTGGGTTTGCTCACAACCTAGGGGATTCAAGGTAGAATTCCCACCAAGTTTTGTGCATGTCCTTCTACTTTAACTCTAGGAAAATATCCTTCATGCCCATATTTTACATTATGCACACTAAAATAACTTATAGATTTCTTCTACTCCACCTTTGGAGGGTCATGAAATTAAATTTACAGAATATCATTTTATGAAAATCTCCTTTTCGGGTTTCAATTACTTCTTTGCTTCCTTCAACTCCTCATGAACCTCTAGTTCTCATGAGAATCAAGCTGGTTAGAAAAGAGGCCATATATTCTTGAACATATTGGAAACTTGAGATTCAAATATCATAAATATTAGTTATTAATCATCAATGGGTCCTTACTTACACTCCATTAGCACCAATTTTGTACCTTTCCTAAAGGTCCAAAGGTTATGATTATTAGGTCATTGTGCAAAGGGTTATGTAATGACTTATGATTTTTTGTGTGGAAATGTAACATAAGATTAGGAAACTTTATAAAAAATTATTTCACCTAATCCTAAGTGTTCCCTAAGTTTTTGTAGCAAAATCAACCTATCATAAGTCTAAAGGTGGTGCTACAAAAATATTTTATAGTGTCCACAAAAACTTTTGAAAATATTAGTTTCCAAACTGCTCTTCAAGTGCCCAAACCATTTTTCAAGAAGATTTACCATTATTAAAACATGATGTGACATTTGGCAGAGTTTTAAAGCCTAAGAGAGGGATTTTAAATTAAACCCTAAAACGATAGTTTTCCCTAAAATGACAGTTTCCACCATTTTTCCTGTTTTAGTCACAATGTTCAAACACAAATTTCAAACAGGTGGTGCTGAATTTAAAAAAATACAAAAGTTATTTGGTTGGGAACACAATGATTTAAAAAAAAACTCCTTCATATTTTACCTAGACATCATGGTTTGGAAATTACAGAGGAATCTTTGAGGCCTATTTTTCCATATTTCGTAATTCTGTTATTTTCTTGTTTTAGCCACTATTTGCACATGCACTTTCTGAACATTTGGAGATGAATTTGTAAAAACAAAAACAATTTTTTTTTGGTAAAATACCAATTTAAAGAATTTTATCTTCATTTTTACCTATTTAGCATGGTTTGAAGGATATGAATAAATATTTGCAACCTATTTTTTAGAATTTAAATATTTAATTATTTTATGTTTTAGTCATCCACTTTGGGTGCAGATTTCGAGAAGATGAAGATGAATTTTCCAAATATGAAAGAGATTTTGTGTGGAATGAGCTGATTAAAAAAAAACATCTTTAATTTTTTAGAAAAATATCACGGTTTAGGAGATCAGAGTGCCTCTTTAAAGCCTATTTTTTAGAAAATTTCCAGATTTTTCGAAATTCTGTTTCCTATAAAAATGCCAAGACAAAAACTAAAGACCACCTCATCAAATTCGACTTGGGTATTAGACTAAATATGGGTGAAGAGGTTTTTAAAATATGTTTCTTTTATATCTTGATGGTTATTGTAATTAATACTTTCCCAAAAATTGTGGATCTCAAATTTATGTAATTTTCCTATATGATGAATGGAAAAGAAGGAAGAAGGGGTCGAATTTGAAACAAAGTATTATTTTTCTATTTGTGTGATCAAGTTATTCATATTGTAAAGTTCCAAGAGGACTAGGATACTATGTTCATGATACAAATATTCCTATTTATCTGTTGTCTTCTAATGTTTAAATGAGATTATGAGACATAATTCATTAGTTAATGCTCTGGTTCGTATGGTTTAGGAATAGGCACCCTGTCTCCTAAAGCTTGCAAGATTCATGTTTCATGCCCTGCTATAGTGGATTTTTTTCTCTTTGTACTACCGTTCATAATTTTTTTGACAAGTCTATAGTCTTCCATCGACCCTGCCTCCATCCCTCTTGATTCATACAATAAAGATCTTGGTATCTACATATGAAACCTAATCGATGACTCCATTTCCCAATATATTACTTGTTTCATCCCAACCACAACATTAAAATCCAAAGCCCTAGATGCAGGTGACACACTTGACACCTGGGGACAACAAAGCCCAACTCACGTAGACTGCGGAGATCCTCAAGGCAATCCCCTCTGGCTGTGGATCCAATCACAGTTATCGCCTCGCAGGATCCTCGCAGAAACAACGATCACGTAGAATGGACAGGTCTGGTATCACATGACCCGGACCATCACCTCACCCTCACATCCATTAATGACCATGCTGCATAATCAATATTGCAACCTCGCTTACCCCTCTACATCTGTCCATCAACTTGAGACTCACACGCTGATCACTCATAGCCTCTCTAACATGCCTCATCTGCACTCCTATATATCCCCCCACTCTCAGCCCCTTCCATCCATCATCTGCTCTCCGCTGCTTTCCGCTCCTCCGATTTTGAAGTTCGCTGTAACCAATCAGGTACGAAGTCCAAATCCAGGAGTGAAGCTGCACAATTTCCCTTTGTCGGGTGCATTGCATCTTGTGCACCTGCCCCCAAACATTAGCAGTTTTTCTAGTCCCTATACTCCCCCTGCCACCCCTCCCAAGTGTGCAATGGCCCCTAGGTTAAGCCAACACACCATCCATGGTGGAAAACGAGGAGCTCTCCCGGGCTGCTACAATTGTGGTGAGGACAATCGGCTCGAATGGCACTTGAGGGCTCCTTGACAAATTCTCCTGCTAGCCAGCCTTCTGGTTCAGAGCAGCACATAGACTCCTCTAGGAGCCTGATGACAAGAGGAAGATTTGGTGCGCGGAGATCCAACTTCACTTCCAGGGCCCCCTCTCCGCAGAGCATCCCTACACCTCCGAACAACCCTGTGCAGGCAGATGAAGACTCAGACATTTGGATAATGGAATTCGACGGAGTCTAGACGAGGGTTCCAAAGGAGTAGATCTAGACTCTCCCATGTTCTGCGCACCGTCAAGTCTCGCCATTCGCAGTGTTGCTGAAGTGGAAGCTTCCAGCGAAGCGGGCATCGCAAAGGCCCCGCCCTGTGCCATCCTTGAGGAAGCTCCCCACCACAGTGATGATGAGGACTCGTAATGTTTGTGTTTTTGTTTAGTTCTTTTTTATTTTTTGTCAAGTATGCTGAAAAGGCCATAATGTCACATCCTTCTCTCATGCTCCTAAATGTATTAGCACTGCTGCGCACATAGTCTATTTTTCTCACAAGTTTTGTCTGGGCCAACCCCCTTCCATGCGGCAGCCCAGCATCAGTGTAAGAAAGGTAGGGATTGGTTAAGTGCAGCTTACCAACCCTGCCTGTAAAATATGTACTTTTATGTTTCCAAATTAATAGATTAGCACAACTTACCAAAACAAAACATTAAAATCCAAAAACCCTACTAGAGATCTAGCCATTGTTTGATGACAACTAATTTCTAAGCTCAGTAATTAGGTTATCAGAGGGATCCCTCTCTGGATTGAAGGGGCTAGACTTGAGTCTGCAATATTGGTTTGAAAAGGTTACCTTATGAATTTTTTTGTTACATCCAAGAAAATTTTTGAGTGATAACATCTTGGAAACTCCACTGGGGAAGAGTAACTCATCTTCCTAGAACCTATTAATATTGTTTTAGATGTGATTCTTGATGGCGGACAAAAATCATACACACAAGAGAGGGTGTACATCATTCACCTGGCGACTCCGTTGTCAGTGAGATATATAATTTAAAGTGTCATTGGAAACTCCACAATAATAATATGGCTTCCATGGAGGCTTACGAATCTGCAAGGTATGCTCTGATGAACCATGAACATATACCAATTTTTCCAAATCAAATTCTGTGTGTAGATTAGCAATCATATTTCCAAAATTTAGAGACCAGAATGGGGATGGTGAGGCGCTTCATTTGATTAAATTTCATATGCATGTACATAAGCTTGGATTTAAATTTCATGAAGATTGTTTGATGAAGATGTTTATGGCTACCCTGGAAGAAAATGTAATATCATGGTATGAAATACTACAACTTGGTAGCTTGTACTCTCTCAAGGATTTCCACACATCATTTTTTGAATATTATAAAGAAAGTCACCCTCCTTTATTGTTGTTTGGAAATTGTTGTAAGTAATTGGAAGACTTCATTCAATTTTTTGAATATTTTTATGGTAATGAGGAGTGTATGGATGAGGAAATTATGGAATCCCTTTATGCATTTTCACCCTAAAAACAAACATTAGTTTTTTCCTTGGCTGAAAGTAAAATAGATCAAGATATTATATCTAAAATTTAGGATCCTTCCCTTGAAATTGATGGAGATGAAACAATTCTACATATTGACAATCAGGTTACATCTCATGAGTATTTATAACATTATCAATCTATATACAGTAAAAAGTATGAGAATAATCATTCAAATTATTTTTCATCTCATTCATTTTTCGAGATTTTGTATCATGAAGAAACTTATCAAAATCATATTTTTGAAAATTCATGTATGGAAACATTAAGAAGTGAAACCAGTCATGATGATGGTTACCTAGAACTACAAGGAGAAACTAAAGAAAAACAATATGTTTTAAACACCTTGAATGACACTGAATTTATCTCTGTTTTTACACCTTTGGAATTGAAAAACTCATAATTTTTTAAGGGCCAAGACAACAATATCATTGAATCACAAGAAATATGAATTTAAAATGTTTTCAATGAACATGATGTGGTTGTCATATTTGAACCTGTTCAAGAATGTACAAAGGTTTTTTCTGATGTGAATAATGAACAACTTGCTGCCATGTTTTTTGAGAATGAAGTTAAAAATCAAGGTTTAAACCTAGAACAAGAAGCAATTATGAAGGAAGCTTTTCTTCCTCTTATTGCTTATAAATAAGAGGAGAGTTTAAATGATTTTAAATATTATTTTTCCAACCTATTAAGAACATCTGTGAGGGAATATTTTGTGATATTTATAGACTATGCATTCATGTATCAAAGTGAGTTTCCACTTTCTAATGTTTTCTATTTGTTCAAAGAAGGGGTGAGAAAAATTCTAGCGAGTAGCCATCTCCTTGGTTGGATGCACTGAAATTACGTATCATATAATTGAGCAGATAATTTCAGTAGCTAACAGAAGATAAGGGTGTGCAATATGTTTTTCTGGGGAAGCATTTATTTTAGAAAATTTTGAGTTCAATTTTATAAGTTTTTCAATTTGCAGTAGTGTACAATGTGGATTTTAGTTTGGTTTCAGTTGCAAGTCAGGTTATAGGTTGCAGGGTAAAGCTTGGGAGAAGCCAAATGGATCTGGCATAGAGTCTACATGCTCTTTACTACCTCCTGGGGAGACAATATCCCCATTCGAGCCAGCTGTTAGCACCAAGTTTGTACATTTCCTAAAAGTCCAAAGGTTATGATTATCAGTTCATTATGCAAGGGGTTATGTAATGGCCTATGATTGTTTTTATGAAAATATAACATAAGATTAGGAACATTTATATATAGTTATTTCACCTATTCCTAAGTGTTCCATAAGTTTTTGCAGCAAATTAAACCTATCAGAAGTCTACAGGTGGCACTACGAAAATATTTCGTAGTAGCCCATAGCAAATTTTGAAAATATGAGTTTCCAAACTGCTCTTCAAGTGCCAAAACCATTTTTCAAGAAAATTTTCCATTATTAAACCTTGCTGTGATATTTGGAAGAGTTTTCAAGCCTAAGAGAGGGATTTTAAATTAAACCCTAAAACATCAGTTTTCCCTAAAATGACAGTTTCCAACATTTTTCTTATTTTAGTCACTATGTTCAAACATATATTTAAAAAAAGTGGTGTTGAATTTCAAAAAACCAAAAGAGTTTTTTTTGGTAAAAATATGATTTACAAAAATATC
This sequence comes from Pinus albicaulis, assembly GCA_034641835.2. Taxonomy (NCBI): domain Eukaryota; kingdom Viridiplantae; phylum Streptophyta; class Pinopsida; order Pinales; family Pinaceae; genus Pinus; species Pinus albicaulis. The sequence continues at coordinate 571,467,434 of CM076584.1, read as the reverse complement.
CTTTAGATTTTACTTAGACATCATGGTTTGGAAATTATAGAGGAATATTCGAGGCCTAGTTTTCCAGATTTTGTAATTAATTTTTTTCCTATTTAGCCACTATTTTCAAATGAAGTTTCCGAACATATGGAGATGAATTTGTAAAAAATAAAAGATTTTTTTGTTTGTAACATACTAATTTAAATAATAATCTCTCAATTTTTATCCAACTAGCATGGTTTCAAGGATATGAAGGAATATTTGCACCCCATTGTTCAAGATTTAAATATTTATTTTTTTCCTGTTTGAGCCATCCACTTTGGGTGCATTTTTTGAGAATATGAAGATGAATTTTCCAAATATGAAAGAGGTTTTTGTGGAGAATTAACGTATTTAAAAAAACTACTTTTAGTTTTTACACATCTATCAAGGTTTGGGAGATACAAATGCCTCTTTAAAGCCTAGTTTTTAGAAATTTGCTAGATTTTTCAAAATTCTGTTTCTTATAAAAATGCCAAGTCAACAATTGAAGGCAACCTCATAAAATTCGACTTGGGGATCAGACTAAATATGGGTGAAGAGTTTATTTCACAAACATTGTGGATTTCAGATTCATGTATTTTTCCTATATAATGAATGAAAAATAGTGAAGAATGGTTGGAATCTGAAACACAGTATTCTTTTGCTGTATGTGTGATCAAATTATTCATCTTTTCAAGTTCCAAGAGGACTATGATATTATTTTCATGATACAAATATTCTTGTGATGGTATTCTCACTCAGATTCCTTATGTGATAGTTTCATTTTGAAGTGATATCATTTATCTGTTATCTTCTAATGTTTAAATGAGATTATGTCACAATATACATTAATTAATGCTTTAGTTAATATGGTTTAGGCATCTTCAACCTATCTTCTAAAGCTTGCAAGATTCATTTTTCATGCACTTTTATAGAGGATTGTTTGCTCTTTCTACTACCAACCATAAATTGTTTGACTAGGATACAATATTCCATCTACCCTACCTATGTACGTTTTGATTCATACAGTTAAGATCTTAGTATCTACATCTGAAACCTTATTAGTTGAATACATTTCCAAACAGATTATTTGTTTCATCCCAACCACAACATTCAAAATCCAAAAACCCTACCGAGGATCTAGCCATTATTTGAAGACAGAACCAATTGCTAAGATTAGTAATTAGGTTATTAGAGAGAGCCCTATCTGGATTTAAGGGGCTAGACTTCAATATGTAGGATTTGTTTGAAAAGGTTACCTTAGTAAGTTTTTTGTTACATCCAAGAAACTTTCTGAGTGATAACACACCCATCCACCTTTTTTGAGGCCTATACATGTTTTTTACCCTTATTGTATCAATTTTGAGATTCATAAGGTGCAACCCTCCCCCAAATTTAGAATTTTTGTATTGGCTAAGAAAATATTAATTCTCCCTCATGAATGGATCTTTCCTTACACTCATGCACCTTCTTTGAGGCTTGTAGATGCTTCTTAGCCTTATTGTCTCAATTTTGAGATTCATAAGGTGTGACACTTCCTCAAATTTAGAGTTTCTATATTGGCTAAGCATATGGCACATTGCTCGAACCACAAAAATTCCCAAGTAAAATCATTTGGATGTCATTAGTACTTACAACATATTGAATATACCAATGGTGTGTGTGTGTAATTGTTAGCGTGTCCATCACTTGCGAGACTAGCTTATGGTCTAAGAAACAACAACTTGGGGGCATCTAAGTGGTAAAAGTCACATGGGGATTGTACACAGCCTAGGCCACACCAACTTCTAACATGGTTGCATTTTAGGTGCCTGCTCTTAGCTACCACCATGGAGTGTCAAACCTAGGTTTCTTTATAGAATGATTCACTTCAAAACCAACTACAATAGTAAGATTTGAAAAAAAACAAATTTAAATTAGAAACACTAAATATAATATTTAAACAATGTGACAAAGTGGAACTACAATAAAAAAAGATACACCATGGAACTCAAAGATTACCTTCAAAATTTTGATGTGGGAAAACCCAACAAGAAATGAAGGATTGCACCTTTTGTCGTATTATATAGTGGATGCTATTGGTATTATTTTTCCTATGAATTGGAGTTTTCCAATGTGTATTTTTCCAGTTCAACCAACTAGTTTTGGTTGTATGCTCACGTAGGACCTCTCATATACGTAAGGCCAATAATATTTTCTACGCATCTTCCTTTGGTATATATATAGGCACTCTCATTTATGTTTATACAATAGATCTAATAGATCAAATATATTCTCTGTTTTGTAGAAGGTTTTGGTCTTTTGTAGTTGTTTTTTTTTATTCTGGATATTATTTTGAAATTTTTCATGGTATCTAAGCGGGTTTTCAAAGCCCCTTCTCATTTTTTTGAGAGATAAATAAGGGGTGAAAACATGAAGTTGGGAAACACTTTTTTCCCTTTTTTGACGTTGAAAATTGTAATTTTCTATGTTTTTTCAACTTCAACTCCACTAAAATCACATTTTCAATGCAAATTACGCTTTGACATAAAAAAATATTTGTAGAGAATTGTCTTATCTCCATACTCATATTCTCTTTAAAAAAAAATATTGACATATAGAGGGGTAAATTTGTTGTTTACTAACTGCATATACTTGAAATTTTTAGGCAAGCATAAATAGTCACTTTTTGAACCCTAACGTTTTTTAGGGATGGTTATTCATTTTTTGGAAATAAACCATATCATCATAATCTACATAGATTGCACTAGTGCAATGACTAATTTTCGGTAATTGTCAGATTAAATCACTATATTTTATTATTTTTTGAAATGGACGAAGACAAACAAATGGTGATGTTTCAATACATTTTATGAGCCCTAGATTTTATTTTCAATGTGATCGTCAATAAGAAAAATGAGAATACCATTTTGAAGAAGACAGGGAGAGGAATTGAAATATGAATTTTCTGATTTTTTTGGTGTTGCCATTTTAAAGTTATTGAATTTTCATTCACTGCAATTTTCAGAATAATGAAATTCCACAGTGATACAATTTAGTATAAAATTAATAACAAATTGAAAATTTTAATGTAACTCCACAAATATTACATCATTAGAAACTAGATTCAGAGATGAATCTAATGGTACTAGGTTTGAAAGATAATATTATGTTTTTGTAGGTGTTCCGCCCCTCCAAAGCTGCAGGTTCCTGAAAACTGCATAATTTTCTAGGTTTTTCGTTGACTAGAAACTCTTGGCTGAGATAATTTCTCGGGCGAGACATTTAATAAACTCTCGGGCGAGAAATTTTAAACTCTCGACCAAGAGTTTAGACCACCACAGGTTAAATTTAACCGTGCGAGTAAACTCTCACCCAAAATTTGTACAAACTTTCGGTCGAGAGTTTGCATGCTAGAGTTTACCAAAGGTAGACTCTCGGACGAGAGTTACATAACTCTCATTCAAGAGATTGCTAAAATCTCGGGTGAGAGTTTAATAAACTCCCGGATGAGAGTTTATTAAACTTTAATCGAAACATTTTATCTTTGGTCGACTAAATCTTGTGAAGATTCATCGTATCGACGCAATGTTTCAGGCGAGAGTTCTATTTAAATACTCTCATTCGAAAGATTAATTCCACAATATTCCACACACCATCTTGAACTAGTGAAGGTGTGAGGGTGAAATTTTTTTTTTCTGCAAAGGTGCAAATTTTTTTTTGGCGAAATTTTTTTTTGGAAATTTTTTTTTATGAAGTTTTTTTAGGTGCATGAAGGCATGAAGTATTTTTGCAAAATGTCTCTATGAAGGCATGAAGTGTTTTTTTTAAATTTGTTTATGAATTTAATTATTTATTTAATTTTCTCTCTTATTGAAAGCATGGAGTACTTATTCTGAAGTCTTTATGTTTTTTTGGGTATTTGGTCCAAAGAGAATTGGATTTTAGATTTCCAATTTTGTGAACATGGGAAACAAAAGGAATTTCCAATCAAGGCATGATAGAAATAGAACTGATTCAGCAGAAAAGAATGAGAGATTACAAAAACAAAAGGTGAGAGGAAAGGGAAAGATTAAGCCATGAAATAAATGTGGAGGTAGTGCATCGTGAAAGAGATGTAGAGGTGTTGGGTGCAGGAATTACACTTAAGAAAACTCCTCAAGATTTAATTTGTCAATCTGGGGGATCCGTAAACTTAGAGACAAAGCATAGACAATGCTAGAGATGGTATGAATCTTCCTAATATAAATCCCTACTTTCTTTAAAGGAAAGATTGCAGAATCAAATTAAAGAGAGAAAAAGGAAACTCGAACCATCAAAATAATCTAAGACTGGAACAATAAAGAATGCATTTTCAAGAGAGAATTAAAGATAAAAGGGCAATCACTATAGCTAATTATTCTTTAATTACTGAGTATGCGTTTTTCTTTAGTAGAGACACTAAACAATCTCATCAGATGGGCCCTTAAACCTGCTCCTTTAGAGATTTCCTTCTTGCACTAATCTGTCCTGCACTATTGCAGTCTGCTTGCACTAGTGCATGAACAAAGATTTATGCAGAAGGTATAAATGGTGTCTTTACTAAAGGCTTTTTTTACTTTATGCAAGGGCTTGAACTTTTCCAGATTCAAAGCACTCAGATCCCGTGGCAAGAAACTAGTTCTTGCACTGGATCAGAGCTTCCTGCACTTAGCATTTAATTCTTAAAATGAGTGCTTAATTATTGCAAGTGATGTTATACTGTTAAATCAAATTGCACACATAAAAAGTGAATGTTTCTGATCTTAACAAAGTGCAGGAATAAAGAAACAATCAATATACGTTTATCCTGTCATAATCATTTAATGAAAGAAAGAAGATTGCGGGAAGTAGACTAAGAAGGCTTGCTACATCACACCAACATGCACTGGTGCAAGTTCATTTCTCCTGCTTGGACCAGGTGGGGAAAACCAATCAAACAAGTTTGCAAAAAAGGAGATATCACATCAATGTGCACTGGTGTAGGGTTATTTCTCCTGCTTGGACCAGGTGGAGGAAAACCAATATGAAATAAAGTGCAGGAAAGGAAATTGCAGGAAAAGGAAATTTATCTACTTCACACAACGGATCCGCTTTCACTCAAACAGGAATGCATGTGCTTAAAATTAAATCACACTTGGCAATATAAACACAAATTACAGGAAAACAGGAAATGGGGTAGACGTGCTGGGTTGGCTAGGCCCTAGCCAACCAGTGCGTTTCCATTTTAAATAAAAATGCTGCTCAATACCTTAATCAATTCATCAGATTAAATACAGAAACACAATTTGTGAAACATGAAGCGGAGCTCCCTTTTATTAATTCACTGAGGCAAGTACATACATTAATACATTATCCAACCTAGATTCGGGCGATAACAAAATACAACAACCTGTTACTGCCTCTCCGGCTGTGTCTCTATTCTCTTCTGTTATCAAAGACTTTTCCCCCTAGTCCTATTTTCATTCTACATTATATAGATATTTGGCCAAAGGCCATAATAGATCATTCAACCGATTGCATAACCAAATGTAGAATTTAGATTTTTGGCCTTCAAAATTAGACAGTCGACAAAACTGGCTGTAGCCAATCTCTAGCTTTCGTCCTTCACATATTCGGTCTCTGCTGCCTTTGGATCAATCTTGCTGTCATGGCTAAAGCTGCTCAAAATGAGGCGGTGATCAAGGAGGTTCAGATCTACTGCAAATATTTGCTGTGCTGGCAACGGTGCAATATCCGATCCTGCACTAGGATCAGCGGTCACGGTAAGTACTCTAGCTACCAAATAAACATTGAAGATATTGATAAGTTACAAAGAGTGATTAAAAGTAAGAAATCATGTAATAAATGATTAATTAATGCTAAGTTGAATTAAAATTATGAAAAATCAAGTTTATATGAAATATGTCACCGTTCTTGGACTAGTGCAAGATGAGGGTGCATAAAGAGGTAAAACAGAGGTAAATGGTTATGATTTAGGAAGGGGAAAATGGCAAAAAGAGAGAAAATTAGGGGGCTAACATCCTCCCATCCCTAAGCTATTGTGTTTCCTCACACAACTCTTTACCTTTGCAAAAAACCTTCAAAACTTTGAGCATTCCAGCTCAATCCTGCTCTGACATACTAACATCAGCCTGCAATGTCTCAGACTTCTTCTTTCTGATGTTATTTAGTTTCTTTGTCACCTTTTTAAGTCGCTAGAAACATTGCACAGCTCGGTACTTCCAAAATCTAAATTCTCCTTTCTTTTTCTGGATCTCCGCAGTTAATTCTTCTTTGCTCTTCTTAATCCTCCTGCGCTTTAGCTATGAGCTATTCTAAGTTCTGCACTTGAATCTCTAGTTCAACTATCCGAGTAGCAGGAGTTGCCAAATCTTCTTCTTCTTTTGTCTCAATAGGGGCTATGTCTTCCTCAGGGACCTCAGTATCAAGAAATTATTCTTCTTCTGTCTCTTCTTCTTGTTCTTTTTCTTCTAGTTATTCTTCTTGTACTAGTGTAGGAGGGGATTCAACATCCTGTGAGGAATGTGGTTCTTTTCCTGCACTAGATTCTTCATTATTTTTCCAGGCCTTTTTAATGAAATCAGCCAATAGAGTGTCATCTTCGACATCTACAGATTTTTCTACGTTCGCAAGGACTGACAGGTTGTCTTCTTCGAGGGTTTGTGCCTGTACTGGTGGCGTAGAAGGAGTCTCTTCAACAGGTGCACTAGATTTCTTCTTATTTGGAGATGGGGCCCTTTCTTCTGTTTATTTTTCACTTTGTTTCATTTTTTCATTGGTGCAAGAACGACTCCCCTTTACATTCTTACTCAAACTCTTTCTTGTGCTGGTGGGGTCCTCTATCTCGTTTCTAGCAGCTGTTTTAACAGTGCCTCCCAGTTCATGCCTTTAATTTCTAATTGTTACTGGAAAAAAATATTTATTAGGCCGTGGTGATATGAATTCTTGTTGGCCTGGTCTGCCCGTGCATCTTGCACACCCTTGGCCATTTTTTCCAAGCTCTTAAGCAAAAAATAGGGGAAATCAATCCTCCACCGGACGTGCCGGCCGCCTTCGAAATGCTGCAACATCCTAAAATGCTACACGAAAGTGAGGGAGTACCTTCCCTCACAGGTTATGAATTTCTGTAGGATGAAAAGGAGGTCCCGCCACTGTCCCAGCAGGGCACTGCGTGGAATTCCTTTCTTCCAATCTACCTTCATATTCTTGTCGACGATGAAACGCTGCCATCGATTCCTTTCTAGTTTCTGATTTTTAAAATACTGCTCACCAGTATTTTCCAAACCTATCTCTGCTGCTATAAAATCCTTCGTAACCTTAAATTTTAGAGGCCCAATTTTTACTCGACCATTTTTGAAACTTCTGGGAAACTGTAGGGCCACTTCACTATTGTGCCCATCAAAATTTTTCAATAATTGAAGAAAGCCTGAATCTCGCAATAGTGCAAGACTATTCTGATACTCAAAAGTTTGTTTTACCTTACTGAGAGATGAAGGTTCACTTCGAACAGGCGGCATTGCTGCTTAACAGTTATGAACAGTCAAGAATTAACATGCAACAATGGGAAAATTGGTTCTTATAGATAGGGATCCAATTGTATAGATAGGGATCCAACTGTCCACCATCCCTTCCATCTTATCACCCATTCATTCCACTGAAATAGCTATGGACGCGTGACATCTTTGAGATCATGCCGGACTGGTGCTTGCGGCAGTGTTTTAACAGCTAGGTGAGGTAATCATTAAGAGTGAAGGACATCTAGGATTACGGCAGAAAGTGGCAATTATATCGAAGCAATGGTTAGACACTTCCACACTCCTTAATAATTCAAAAAAGAACTTTAGCATTCAAAAAAATGATCATGATTCTTAACTTAAAAACACCTTGTACTTTAAATAATTTTCTCCTGGTTAATATGATAGCACAAGTACTCATCGATTAAGTGAAAGGACTTCTTTCATGATGACCACTTTCCTATGACATATGCTATGAAAAGAACAAATTGTATTATATTTCTGACAGGGTGCATGCTTGCACCGCTTAAACTATGCTATTCTGCTGGTACCATTCTGCTTGCATTATTATATAGGACAACATGATTGCACTAGTGCAAGCATAGTATCTGAAGAAAAGAACAGGGAATTTAAGTAAAATATAGGCTGGACTTCCAACATGGCTTCCTCAACTGATACTGGAAATTTTCTTCACCCTTTCTTGATGCTTCAGAGCATATCATTTTTCTCTTTGTGCACGAGATCCTGCAATGAATTCATGAAGGAAAAATGAAGTGGGAAAAGGGAGATTTCAGAATGGGAAGGAATTTTGTTACATGGATTCCAGGAATAGTACCACAAGAGGGGATAAACAGAAGCCGGATAGGGAAAAAAATTCAAGGGTAAAGTGGGATTTTTACGAAATGGATAGGGTAAATTCGGAAGAATATGGGAAGGTTAATCATTATGGGATTGAAGAAGAAAACTGAGGGAATATTACGAAAGTGGAATATGAAGAAAGGCATAAATTTTTTTGGAAGGTCTGCTTGCACTAGTGCAAGAAAAATAACTACAACGAGAATTAAGCGTTACTTGAATAAAAAATATCCATGCTAATTACCCCAACTGTGTAAAGGTTGGTTCTGTTGAACCTGCTTTTACTTGGTGGTTGCTAGCATATCTAAAGATCAAGCAACATTCTCTTTTTATTATAAATTTTTGTTCTTCCTGCCAGATGGCTGGTTTTTAGGTTGATCCTTCTGTAATCATGTCAGCGAACTGATTTTCATAATTACAAGAAAATATTTTTTCTTTACCTTTTATTTAATTTTTAATTTTTTAAAGAAGAAGAAGAAGAATTCATGTTTTCAAAAGGTTGGTATTACCATTCACCACTACCATCCTGGATTGCTGTTGGAATTGTTGTGAAAAATATTTCCTGGCAAGTCGCTGAAAATACTTCTTTAATATGTGTCCATTTACCAAGAATATTGAATTTTGTCCATCAATAGTTTTAACTTCTACTGCTCCATTCTTGAATACTCAGATCACTTCATAAGGTCCCATCCAACATGTATGGAACTTTCATTTAAAAATTTTAAATCTAGAATCATAAAGGAGCACCCAATCACCTGGTTGGAATTGCTTTTTCTGAATAGACTTGTCATGCCACCTTTTGCGTTGCTACTAAATTAGTATGTTCTGCTGAACAACATCCCTATGAAATTCATCTAACTCATTTAATTGGAGAAGGCGTTGTTGTTGTGCCTTAGAGAGAGCTAGTCCTAGCTGAACTGTAGTTCTGAAAGTTTTGATATGGAATTCAATTGGTAACAGAACTTGTTTGCCATATACTAGCTCATATGGTGTATGTCCTGTGCTATTTCTCGAAGTGGTTCCGTATGCCCATAAATATTCTGATAATATTTCATCCCAGTCTTTCTGATGCATATTTACTATCTTTGTAAGAATGGACTCGATCACTTTGTTTGTGGATTCCACCTGGCTATTTTCTTGCGGGTGACACGGCGTAGATTTCCTGTGTTGGATCTTGTATTGCTCCATTACACCCTGTACCAGATTAGAAATAAACTGCGGACCATTGTCAAAAACAATTTCTCTAGGCACACCAAATCTAGTAAATATTTCAGTAAAAAGAAAATCAACAAAAACTTTTTCTGTAGCAAAGGAAACAACTTTAGCTTCTACCCATTTTGTAACAAAATATGTACAATCCAAAATATGCTTTTTACTTAATGACGTTGGATTTATTGGCCTTATAAAATAAATAGCCCATTTTTCAAACGGCTCAATCATAACTTGGGGGCATAAAGGCATTTCATTGGTTTGATTAGGCTGGCCCACTCATTGACAACTATCACATCTACTAACATACTGTTTGGCATCCTTAAACAAGGAAGGCCAAAAGTAACCAGCATGCAATACTTTATATGCAGTTCGATTATCAGCGAAGTGGCCTCCACAAGGTTCATCATGAGCAGATTTCAATATGTCAAACACTTCCTCCTCTCTTACACATATATGGATAATCAGGTCTAGACTAGTGTAAAAGAGATCTCCTTGAATCCAAGAGTATGCAACACTTTTCTGAATAATATTCCACTTTTCACGAGCGGACAAGTGGGGTGGTGTTTTCCCAGTAACCAAGTAATTAGCAATGTTAGCAAACCATGGAGAATCTGTTGACATAGAAAAAGGATGTTCATTCGGAAAATCATCATTAACAGGAGTTGCTTCACCAAGATTATCTAATCTAGAAAGAAAATCTGCTACAACATTAGATTTTCCTGGTCTATCAAAAATAGTAACATTAAATTCCTGCAAAAATAGCAACTACCTAGTCACTCTACTGCTAGTCAATGGTTTGTTCATCAAATATTTAATTGCGGAATGATCAGTATGTAAAAATACTTCATATCCTGTAATTTAGTGCCTGAACTTATTAATTGCAAAAATTACAACTAAAAACTCTTTCTCTCTAACTGTATAATTTAATTAAGTGGAAGACAAATTCTTACTAATATAATAAATAACATAGGATTACTTATCTTCCTCTTGTCCTAAATCTGCGCCAATAGCCAAATATGAAGCATCAGAGAAAATGTGAAAAGGTAGGGACCAGTTAGGACCTCTCAAAACTGGTGCTACCAACTTTTCATTCAATGTTTCAAAAGATTGTTGGCAAGCTGTGGACCAAGAAAATTCACTATCCTTAGCTAGAAGTTGGAAAAGAGGGGAAACTATCTTAGAAAATTTTTCAATGAATCTTCTATAGTAAACAACATGTCCTTAAAAAAACCTCTTACTTCCCTTTGAGTTTTGGGTGCAGGAAGATGCAGAATGATTTCAATCTTTGCCGGATCAACCTGGATACCTTTACCAGAAATCAAATGGCCAAGTACCACTCCTGCTTTGCACATTAATCTACATTTCTTGTCACTCAAGGCGAAATGGGCTTCCTAACAACGAAGAAGTATTTTCTCCAGATTTTTGAAAGCTTCTTGAAAAGAATCACCAAACACAGAAAAGTCATCCATATAAATTTCTACAAATTCTAGATCAACAAAAATGGCCAGGACTGCCCTTTGAAAGGTAGCCGAGGAATTACATAAACCAAAGGGAAGCACTTTATAAGAAAATGTACCCCATGGACATGTAAAAGTAGTTTTATCCTGACCATCGGGTGCAATCTGTATCTGGTTATAGCCACTGAAGCCATCCAAAAAGGAAAAATATTTCTTTCCTGCAAGGGTGTCGAGCACCTGGTCAATGAAAGGGAGAGGGAAGTAATCTTTGAGAGTGGATTTGTTTAATTCTCGATAATCAATACAAATATGCCATATTCAATGAAAGGGACAAGGAGAGGGAAGTAATCTTTGAGAGTGGCTTTGTTTAATTCTCGATAATCAATACAAATACGCCATCTTACATCTTTCTTAGGTACTAGCACTAATGGAGAGACCCACTGACTGTCGGAAATAGGATAGATAAAACCGACATCCAAGAGTTTCTGTACTTATTCCTTCACAATATCTTTTAGAGATGGATTCATTTTCCTTTGGGGTTGTTGTACAGGTCGGGTCCCTTCCTGAATATAGATATGATGTGTACAAGTTTAAGGAGGAATACCCTTCATATCTTTATAGCCCCAAGAAAAGGCACTAAGATGGTTTTGCAACAAATTCAAAAGTTGTTCCTGCTGAGATGAGTCCAAATATAAACTAATATGCAAGGATTTACCAGGGCTAATCTCAACAAGAGTAGTGTCAAGCTCAAGAGTACTCAAGGGAGTGGTCAAATGCAGTGGTATAGAAGAATGAAAACCATGATTATCTTGAAAATCTAGGCTGAAAATCTAGCTCAATGGCTCAAAATTAGGCACAGTGTCTAGATTATTCAGGAAATATTGAATCTCATATTCTTGTGAAGACCCAGTATAATGATGGATAAGGGAAATGGGCCGAGTCTCCTCATCAATGCTTTGATCCAACCATAAAGTATCTCGAAGGTCCTGAATGGATTTGGCAGGGTGGTATAAGGTAACTTTCTTCCTAGAATATCCATGTGAAATATACATATCATCAGAATGAAATCCAATATATGCATCGACCGTAGCAACCATGGTCGACCCAAGATCAAGGGATGTCCTCCTACTGGGTTCTTTGGCTGGAGCACAATGAAATCAACAGGATATTCCCAAGAATCTAATGAGATGATCACATCGTCCAATACTCCTTCTGGCTTAATTTTAGATCTATCTGCTAATTCAAGCACAATGGGAGTAGGGTGAAGATGAGATAACCAAAGTTGATCCATGGTTTGCTTAGTCATGACATTAATGGCTACCCCCAGGTATATAAGAACATTAGAGACAAGGACATTACCAATTTGAACTGAGACAACAAGGTTTCTGGGATCAGTATATTTTTCCATAGGCACACATCCCATCATCAAATCTGCAGCCCTACCAAAAAATAGAATGGTTTGGGGTTCCACTCTCTTCCTCCCAAGTTTCTTGAGACAAAGTTCCTTAATAGTCTTAGTAAAAATGGGGATCTCTTTAATGGATTGAAGCAAAGGTATCTTAATGAAAATATTTCGAAGCTTAGATGCCAAAATAGTCTCAGAAATAGGCTCATTTCTTTCCATTACTAGCCTCTCTGGGAAGGGAGGCTGGTTGGAAGAAGATGTCAAAGATTCAGAGGGTAAGGGCTGCTTAGTGACAACTTTCGAAGAATGGTTAAGAGTTTCCTCTTCTCCTTTCTCTTCAACAATCACTATAGGTTGCTTCTGATTTTTTGATGTTACAGTCCTTCCCGATCTTAATTGAATATCATGAACCCCAACTAGAATAGACTGGTACTCGAATGGTAAAGGGGGGTTTGTTACATAGATAATTTGCACTGCTTTATTATTGTTAGGATTGGGAATAGGTTGAGCAGGCAACTGAGGAGGTCGAAAGGGTGGAGGTAAAGGCAACGATGGAGTAGACTGAATCGGAAGTTGAGGCATTGAATAAGGTGTATGCGTAGATGGATATGACTGCATAGGTGGCTGGTAGGAATATGGAGAATGAGTTGGCCCTCTCCAACCTTGTTGCAATGGTTAAGAAGGTTGCCCATGCTGATATTGATTCCCATACTACCACTGTTGATTAGTGTTAGGATAAGAATATGCATGTGAATTATAACCAAGATAGTGTGGAGAAAATTCAAAAGCCATACCTACACCTACCTGAGGCCAATTCCTTCTTGCTCCCATAGCATATAAGTATTCAACTTCAGGCTATCCCCCTGTAAATACAACTTTAAGTCCTGGTATAGAGGGACATTTTTCTGTGACATGGTCTTCTGCACAAATAACACACTTATTAGTTTCTTTCAAATTAAGAGGACACTCTTTACGAGGATGCTTGTCTCTACATTTAGGACAGAAAATACATAATGACTCTTGTTCCTTCATGAGTTTTTGTTGAAATTTTAAAGAGTCTAACTGTTTGGTAACAATATTCATTATATCAATTTTCATGTTTTCCATTTTATTTTCTAGTCCAATAATCATAGCATCAATAGATTCAGTCTTTCTATTTATATTTCAAGTTCCTCTACCGGATCTATACTGATTTCTTGAAAATTTCCTGCATAATTCACAAATTTGTTCAAAAGTTTGCTGAGAAATATCACCTTGTCCTAATAGATTAAAATTATTTCTAACATTATCAGTGAGTCCTCTTAAGAACAAGGTTCTAATAGTACTGGGATCAAACTTAAGTTTCGACCTTTGTAAAATATACATAAATATTTCTAGGTAATCTTCAAGAGTTTCATCATCATCCTGTATGACTGTAAAAATCTCATCCTGCATGTCCCGAGTTTTGCAATATTCTTGATATTTAGAAAAAAACACTCTCTTCATCTGATCCCAAGAGGTTATAGTGTTTCCTCCTAACCCCATAAACCAGTGTAGAGCTGAGTCCTTGAGAGTAATAGAAAATAATCTTAACTTATGAGCGTTAGTTGAATAATCATAACTTCTACACAGAATATCAAACTCGAATAGAAAAGAGTTAGGATCTTCATGAAATTTACCATGGAAATGAGGGAGAGTTGATGGTGGAATATTATTCATTTGCGCCACAGTATCAAGATCCATAATTGGAAACACAAAAGTGGATTGTTCTTCACTTACCTGGTTTTCAACAGTCCCTTCCAAATGATCTTCATGGTCCACCATTGTTTCCCTTTTACTTGTACCGCTCTCAACAGGCTGATCCACACTTGAGTTGTTGTCACCAGAATCCAGGTGGATTTTTCCTGCGTGATGGGTTTGAATTGGATTGGGCTTCCTGCTTACAAAAGGAGACCCAATATGATAATTGTTTTCAGAATTCTTTTGGCCCTTAGCGGGCTTCGAACCCTTACCTTTTCTAGGCATTCATTTCAAAAAAGAAAGAAAAATAACAAACAAATTATAGTAAAAAATGTTGTCAGAAATAAATCAACACCAGTAAAATTCCTTCAAAAAATATTTTCCAAAAAATACTGCAAAAATAAAGGAAAAATTACCTCTATTGTATAATCTGAAAATTCTTACCAAATCAAATCGCCTCCCCGGCAACGACGCCAAAATGTTGGGTGTAGGAATTACACTTAAGCAAACTCCTCAACACTTAATTTGTCAACCCATGGGATCCGTAAACTTAGAGATGAAGCACAGGAAATGCCATAGTTGGTATGAATCTTCCTAATATAAACCCCTACTTTCTTTAAAGGAAATATTGTAGAATCAAATTAAAGAGAGAAAAAGGAAACTTGAACCATCAAAATAATCTAAGACTGGAACAAGAAAGAATGCATTTGCAAGAGGGAATTAAAGATAAAAGGGCAATCACTCTAGCTAATTATTGTTTAATTACTGAGTATGTGTGTTTCTTTAGCAGAGACACTTAGCAGTCTCATCAGATGGGCCCTTAAACCTGCTCCTTTAGAGATTTCCTTCTTGCACTAATATTTCCTACACTATTGCAGTCTGCTTGCACTAGTGCAGGAACAAAGATTTATGCAGAAGGTATAAATGGTGTCTTTACTAAAGGATTTTTTTACTTTATGCAAGGGCTTGAACTTTTCCAGGTTCAAAGCACTCAGATCCCGTGGCAAGAAACTAGTTCTTGCACTGGATCAGAGCTTCCTGCACTTAGCATTTAATTCTTAAAATGAGTGCTTAATTATTGCAAGTGCTGTTATACTGTTAAATCAAATTGCACACATAAAAAGTGAATGTTTCTGATCTTAACAGAGTGCAGGAATAAAGAAAAAATCAATATACATTTATCCTGTCATAATCATTTAATGAAAGAAAGAAGATTGCGGGAAGTAGACTAAGAAGGTTTGCTGCATCACACCAACGTGCACTAGTGTAGGTTCATTTATCCTACTTGGACCAGGTAGGGAAAACCAATCAAACAGGTTTGCAGAAAAGGAGATATCACACCAATGTGCAATGGTGCAGGGTTATTTCTCATGCTTGGACCAGGCGGAGGAAAACCAATCTGAAATCAAGTGCAGGAAAAGAAAATTTATCTACTTCACACAACGGATCCGATTTCACTCAGACATGAATGCATGTGCTTAAAATTAAATCACACTTGGAAATATAAACAAAAATTACAGGAAATCAGGAAATGGGGTAAACGTGCTGGGTTGGTTGGGCCCTATCCAACCAACGCATTTCCCTTTTAAATAAAAATACTGCTCAGTACCTTAATCAATTCATCAACTCAAATACATAAACACAATTTTTGAAACATGAGGTGGAGCCCCCTTTTATTAATTCACTGAGGCAAGTACATACATTAATACATTATCCAGCCCAGATTCGAGCGATAACAAAATACAACAACCTGTTACTGCCTCTCCGGATATGTCTCTATTCTCTTCTGTTATCAAATACTTCACCCCCTAGTCCTATTTACATTCTACATTATATAGATCTTTGGCCAAAGGCCAAAATAGATCATTCAACTGATTGCATAACCAAACGCAGGATTTAGCTTTTCGGCCTTCAAAATTAGACAGTCGGAAAAACTGGCCATAACCAATCTCTAGCTTTCGTCCTTCACAGATTCAGTCTTGGCTACCTTTGGATCGATCTTGATGTCATGGCTAAAGCTGCTCAAAACGAGGCGGTGATCAAGGAGGTTCAGATCTGCTGCAAAGATTTGCTATGCTGGCAATTGTGCAAGATCCGATCCTGCACTAGGATCAACGGTCACGGTAAGTACTCTAACTACCAAATAAAAATTGGAGATATCAATAAGTTACAAATAGTGATTAAAAGTAAGAAATCATGTAATAAATGATTAATTAATGCTAAGTTGAATTAAAAGTATGAAAAATAAATTTTATACGAAATATGTCACCGTGCTTGGACTAGTGCAAGATGATGGTGCATAAAGAGATAAAACAGAGGTAAATGGTTATGATTTAGGAAGGGGAAAATGGAAAAAAGAGAGAAAAATAGGGGGCTAACAAGAGGTGCATGACAATGAAGAGGAAATGAGAAATGTTGAGGAACTTGTGAACGAGAATATTGAAAACACAAATGTCAAAGAGAATGTTGAGGAACTTGTCAACGAGAATATTGAAAACACAAATGTCCAAGAGAATATTGATATCGATCTCACTAGTGAGTCAATAGTTTCTTCAATTTGAACTATATATATATTTTTAAAAACATTATAGTTCAAGATAGTTTTAAAATTAAAAATATGTATATGGCAATTTCAAATTAGAAGTTAATATTGTTTTTTAAGCAGGGACAACATCATAACCACAAGAAGATACTACCATACCTCACATTTCACTGCAATTAATTGGAAGTTCCAAGAACGTTGTATATGACTACAACTTTCTAGATAATATGGATCCAGCTAAAATTGAAGATTTGGGACCACCAATGCCTGAAAGGACAGTTTGAGATAAAATAAATTGGAGGTTGAAACATATTTTTGAAGGTAAATCTATCATAGCATAGGCTCAAATGTTACGTATATTTTTAAACCACAAATCTCTCAGAAATGTTGTGGAATTATTGGGCATTAAAAGTGAGAAAGAGGTTTTAGTAAATCAAATGGTATAAAAAAATGTGATGTCGGCGCTTGCCACACTAGCCAAAAATTGATCTCAAGTTGAAAAGAATGCTTGTAGAGCACTTTTAACAGGTGTACTTGTGAAACAAACTACATCAAATTGGTTGATGTCAACAACTTCAAATTTTTTTAAAACATCAAGAACAAGTTTATGGAGGCATACAAAATTTAGAATTCAATTAGATGAGAATGATGAACTTGAATTTTGGGCTAATATCTGCAGGCATCCATATCATGATAGACTTCCTGATGGTGTGAGGGATAGGGTAAACAATTTTTGGAATTTTAATTCTCGTGTGTCGCCAAATGAAAAGGACGTTGTGCAACGCCGTATATCTAAGGGAGTTTATGAAGCTTATGCCAAACATATAACACAAGTCAGTCAAGTAGAATTATTCTATAACTTTATAGAGAGTAATACTGATGCGAAGGTTTCCCTAGCACATTTGTTAAGATTAAACCATGGTATGTCAGGCCTATCAATGTTCGAGACACATTTTGTTATTGATACCATGTAGAATTCCAATTATTTTATGAGACATTTGTAAATTTTGGCATAAAATATTGGTCAAATGACCCCCCTCCTTCAAGTGTTCGTGAATTTTTATTGAAGATATTATGTGCACGAGAGAATAATAAATTATTTTATAAAAAAGAATGTGTTGGTGGAAGAAAATCCCCAGAATGTTCTCATTTAGCACTCTACGATGCAAAATATCCCATTGATCCTAATGATCCCAGACTGTTAAATCTCAGTATGAATTGGACGCGATATGAAAATTTTACTTACACTCCTGTTGCAGATTCAACTCAACATAAAAAAATATCACTTTGCTTGACGACGACATTTCAGGGACATCTTTTATGCAGAAGTTCAGGGTGCAAATATAAAAATGTATTAAGCATTTTCATATAGCACGATGGCAGGATTTACAGTTCAAGCAATCACATGATGTGTTCCCAAAAGGAACAATATTATCAATTGTTGATTTCGCTAAGAATTACACGTTTAGTCCACAAAAGGAGATACAAAGTGAGTATTATCATTCAGACCAAGTATATATATTTGTGCATATTTTGTATAGACATGCAGAGCTTGATATCGATGGTTTTGATAGTGATGAAAATAATCGTGAGGTGATTAAGGAGTACCATTTCCACATCAGTGATGATCGAACACATGATACATGTTTTGTTCAACATTTTTTTAATTTTTTTGGGTCACCTTTAAAGAACATTGGGTATGGTCAAATGATTGTGCTGGTCAATTTAAATCAACAATATTGTTCTTCTGGTTGTCTCGTGTTCATAAGAGAACCAACATTCGACATACATGGAATTTATTTGAGACAAGGAATGGAAAAGGAGAGCATGATGGTGCTGGGGCATGCGTAAAACGTGCACTTAGGAGGCATAAATTGAACCACTCAGCTTCCCGACTTGCAAATTCTTTAGATGTTGTTAATTGGTGCAAAGACAATTTAAGTCATGTATCGAACCCAAGGATGGCTGATGTGCACAGGTAAGTGTACCCTTTTAACTAACAATATATTATACATGTCTAGAGATATATGTGTATACATGTGCCTGTATTTTTTTATAAAAAAAATATTAAATATTGTTCAAAATTTGACTCAGACATGTGTGTGTTTTTCTCAAGCAGGTACTTTTGGAATATTTCAATGGGTGATGTTGATTGATCGTTTCCATTTAATTGCCTTGAAATCCCTCAAACAAGAAGTTACACTCAATTAGGAGTAAGAACATGACAAATATACATTGCATTGAGAAAGGAAAGCGCTCTTTCTTTTGTTTTTCATGTAATTAAGGAATTTTTTAAACCATGGAAACACGAAGAATTGACACCATTGCCCCCATTTGGAAATGTGACTGACAAGGAAATGGACAATGAAGTGGTTGTGATTGAAAATGATTATGATCGTGTTTCTGATATGGTTAGAGAAGGTGACGTCTTCGCTATCATTGCATGAGAAAATACTCAAGAAAAAGTGCATTCTTATTTATTACGATGCACTATGTCTAAATCCACGTTGCCACAAGAGTATAATGATCCGTAAAATTATAAATACCCAATTGGTTCAATGGTGTTAATGGGACATTTATTTTAAGAAGTAAAGAAATGTAAATATCATATTATTTTTCAAGATTACCAACCAAAGGTTATTTATGCCCAATATAGTCACTTGGTCATAACAACTCGGTTGCAGATGAAGCAAGTGAAGAGTAGAAAAAAACAACGACAATGGAGGTTATAGATAGATGATCATGATGCCATTCTAGAAAATTTTCCACTAGCACATTTCATATGAGTGTAACACATTGTTCAAGATGAAAAATGAACTTTGATTCTAGGGTTAGAACACATAATTGCTACAATATATTGGACTTTATATAGTTTAAGTCTATATTGTGGATTGCTTTTAAATAAATGGACATGTGGATGGTTAGATGTGTGTTGGTACAAACAATATATTATGATCTACCGGATAAGGGTGCTTTGCTAGATAATTAAGTTATGGTGATTTAATGTGTCTACGATATGGTGATTTAATGTGTCCATGATGTTTACTCCTAGATGATATTAACTCCCCCCTTTTTTTGCATGGATATGATGGTGATGAATGAATATTTAATTACATATATATTATTGTATTATTAGTTTAGTTTTGATATCAAATGTCATCATATTTGCATCTCTTCATTAGTTTAGATTAGTTTAGATTTTATGTGTCTAATCTCTTCATTATTGTCTCTTTTCATGATGGAGGTCTCCTACTTTTATTTTCCATCTCCTTGTAGTAAGGAAAATATGTTTTTGAATGTGCATGGATTATGTGATTTTTAATGAAAGAAATGAAATTGAACTTGGGTTGATGTGGACCATTGAAGTAATTGACCTAAGAAATAACATGTTAACCAAAAATTAACACTTACCCTTGGTATTTCAACTTTTCTCTTAATATTATTTGGATTTTCTAATTCGTTGATATTTGCGGTATGGAAATTTCCATTGGAAATAATTTTATCATCCTTATCTTCTTTGTTTTTGAGTAGTGCTGGATTATGTAGTTTACCTCTAACTCTCAATATTCCTCTCTTTCTATGTGATGTCAGAGCATGTGCAACAACATGACCTACATAATGGAAATAACAATTAAAATTCTTGCCACATATTTTGCATATATGTGTATGACCCTTCACCCTTGCTTCATTTGAATCTAAAGGTATGGACATGACCTTTGGAGAACCTTGTTTGATACTAGTGTTTGATTCATCATTTCTATATTCCTAATGAGAAGGGTTGAATAAAAGTTAAAATTAAATTTAAAGAAAATTATCAAAAACCAAGGATATTGATAAGAAACAAAACATTTAAACCAACATTTTCCAGAAGAGATCACTTGCCTCTTATGAAATATTAGATCATTGATTGGAATCTATATAGCTTGGTGCAGAAATATTAAAAAATTAAATTTCATTAGTGCTATAATAACACTTGAAATTATTCTCTTGATGACAAACATGAGACTCATATTTTGAAATTTATTTCAACTCGAGAAACTAGACTCCATCTGAGCTTCCACAAAAATAGTAAATAATTGTGAGTTTGATGGCAAAGTCAAATAAAGTACTCATGTTGAACCTAAAATATATTTGATAGCATATGGACATAGCGTATACACAATGCATGCAAGAATACTTGACTATGTAAATCTCTCTGACTGTAGGAAAATGAAGTGTTCCCTCCATTGGCAGCATATCATAGGTCGCTTAAAATGTTAAATATGAGAGGTAAAATTTAAAATAACTGTCAAGTGAAATTGGAGAGTTAAAAAATTTGGAAGCTCTGGATGTAGGCCCTTTGCTAGACACTTTTCCATATGTAAGTTAAATAAATTGAAGAAATGGCAGCTTATGTATGTAGGGACTTGAAATACTTATTAGCTTCGTTGGGTGACTTAAAGAACTTGAAGGAATTTCATATTCATAAAATGTAAGGAACTGAAATGTGTGTTTCCTTCTCTTGGATTGTTGGCCTAGTTGATTGAGTTGAGGGTAATTAATTTTCCATTGATACACAAACTATCATTTGAGGAGGTGAAAGAATAATTATAAACATTGAGTTATTTGGACTCTTCCATTATGAGTACAACAACTTTTTAAACAAGGTGCCCAAAATTAGTGTAACTGTGAAATGGTTTGTGTGGACTGCTTGGACCCATGATTCCACCCATTTTCATCATGATTTTGGAGATTTCTTTGACACAGACAATGGTTTTTCCGAGTGGATAATGTTGGCCACCAGGATGCAGGTATGGGTATGGATACATGCAAAATAAGGAAAAATAAATTTTGAACTACATGTATGTGGTGACATGACATAAATTTTCATGAGAAAATCATTAGGTACAGGTATGGGGTGACATGACATAAATTTTCATGAGAAGATCATTATGTATAACCTAGCCTGTAGAGTATCCATGTAACCATGAAATTTTTTTATTTGAACCATTCCTTATTTTAGGTAGACATCAAAGGTGATTCGACTACATGTTATAATTTTTTTTTTTTTTCAAATCTAGAATGAGCCTAAGCCACCACATGTTATAAGTTTATGAAAAATTTAAAAAGTAAACATTCTATATGGGCTATATGCATATGCCCATTTCCATTATAGATAAAAAAAAAACAGAGCACAAATCCACTGGTGATGAAATCCCATATATTCCAGGTTATTAATGACATGTCAATCTTTGCCCTTTAATTTCAATTTTCCCATGGTAAAATTGTGATTTTAGCAATGACCATGCATTTGAAAAATGTTCCATCAAGGAATATTGATAATGGAATTTATTTCTCTGTAATTTAGTTACTTCTATATTAATATATAGAGGAAAATACAACTAGTGTTAGTTGCTGGCTATCCATGTGTTAGACGGACAAATCCCTCTTGCGGACAAGAGCGATCTCCCTAGTATCCTAAGGATATATAGAAACAAACAGACAAATGTAGACCATTTTCTCTAGACCATTATGCTTAAGAATTATTAATTAACTATGGAGAGATGCTCCTACCTGAAGTCCAACGCTTATTCGATCTTCAATACAGTCATTCCAAAAGATATCAATCCAATGTATAAGATCTGCAACCAAAGACAAGCGTAAGGGATCAAAAGCATCTACAAGATATGATAATTCAAAAGCAATAATCTATCTTAGTGATCAAGGAATCCAAGAATTAAATTATTCAAAAGATACATGAACAAATTAATGAGAAAATAGAATCCATTTGTATTAACTTTGAATAAAATGAAGAAACCTTACAACCTTAACGCCTTGATGTTTGTACAAGTTCTTCCGAGATCCCGAACAATCGTTTTCCTCAGTTTGACAAGACTCCAACTCTTTGAATTAGCGTGAAACTATGGCCATGAGTATGTAATCCAATGATGCCAAATGTGGAGAGTATAATTTCTTCAGCAATTCACCTCAAAACTACCAAGGCATAAGTACCTCAATCTACCATCTACCCTTGAGACTGAAACATGAGCTCAATTTATAGCAGAAGGAAGGTAGTTCAGTTCCAATAAGGAAGGGATAAAGCCCTCTCATCATGGGATTTTAGCTCCAAAAACCAAGGGATAACTCCATTTATGAAGGGATAAATGTCCATGAATGCAAGGGGCGAAGCTCGACCAGATAGTGCTTCTAGAAGGCCCCATTTGGGAGAATATTCGACCATCTAGGCTTCTAGAACTTAATTTTCTTTTTATTTTACCTTTTACAGGGGTCCGCAGTTTTAATGAGCAAAACGTGCAGGATGTGCTGCAGGTTTTATAGCAAGAAACCGTGGTACCACAAGTAAGAACTAGGAAAAGTGCGGATTTAGGCTTTTTAGGGTTTTAATGAGCTTTTCTCCAATTCCAAGACTTGGTTTAGGAACTTTATGGTTTTGGACCTCTAAGGGAGCATAAAATAGGAACCCATATAGACAACTAAATGTCATGGTGACAAATTTTAGTGTAACAGATTGCCCCCTAAAGCACGAAGTTTGAAGAGTTTTGAAGAATTCTGAAGAGTGAAGTGCTTTATCATTCTGAGGATTGGGCTGTAGGCACATGGGTTGAAACCTGGAAAAAACATTCAGTGCAAGCATATATATATGTATATCATTGCTGAGGTAGGCATTCCCATACTCAGATCAAAACTAACTACATGTTATGATACAAAAATGATTTTAGAATTACATTAATAGTAGACACAACATGGACGCAACCATCTGTCATGAGTAGTCTACTGTATGATAAAAAATCCTCGCAGCCTGGATGGTGGAAACTGGATCTAGGGTCTTGATTTCTGCTTCTCGAACTAGTACGATTCTATCCATGCGATTGATTGTGTCGAAGTCGAACATGGTAGAAACCACTTGATTACCAGTCAATGATGTTAACTGTTAACAAGTGTGAGAGAAACCATCAATAATGACAATGGCCCTCAAACTACTTAGTACAATCTATGAAATGTGAATTTGTGATCTGAAGTCGAACATGTCACAGAATCATTCGATCGAAGCTTTATGATGTAACCTATCGTCGAAGGCGATAAATCTGCCATTAAGGCATGCAAATCCCAAGGTACTGATATGATTCTAGATCAACTTTCTAGATCATGATCTGTCGTCGATAGAAAGTGATCCGTCGTAGGAAAACCCACGACACGAAACCATTAAATCAAGTTTTGAAGAAATATTTGCAAGGAATGACTCAATGACGGTCAACGCGAATGGAGACAAATGTTGGCAATGAATGGTTTATTAAACTGATCTCTTGAACACATAACGACACTGTAGATGGTGACGATTGACCTAAAGCTAATACCCAGAAACCGGTTGAAGACTTTCAATGTGGTTCGATTAACTATTTGGCTAAAGGATTTTCCCAACCCAAATATGAATGTGACAAAAGTGTCGTGTTCAAGAGTGGTATACTACTTTTTGGAGAAAAGTGTGACAGCTGGATTCATTTTCTCTCTTTTTCCGCCACCATTTCTAGCAAGTACCTCTTTATTTTTGACAAGCTTGAGGAGGATAAAATTTGCTTGTTATATATGTCATCCTTCGGATGAGTCCAAATTAGTATTAAAATCGAACCCTAAGAAGGAGTGGTTTGTTCCTGTTTGTAATTTACAGGTCCTTTACTGTTAAGTTTTAACGAGTCCAATATAGGTGAAAATTGGTGTTTTTCGGTCTTAGGGAGTTAGAAGAAAAACTTAAGAAAACTCCGTGGGTGTACTTTTTCGTAAATTTAGTCTCTCAAGCCCGAAAAAGGATAAAATAACCATGATTAGTCAATGTATACCTTTTTCATAAATAGTCCATTTCAGTCCAGAAAAGGGGTAAAATTATACTGAAGGGACGACTGTTCATTTCCTTTAACAAGTTCGAATAGTCAAGTACTCGGCAATATTTTCATGTTTAGAGAGTCTAAAAAGGGCTTAAAAGAGAACTCCAGGGTTTTTCTTTTTCGTATTTTTATAGAGCACGAAAAAGTGATAAAATTATACTCATTGGTTTCATTTTTTCGTAAGTTTTAACGAGTTCGAAGAAGTCATAAAAAATATACTCAATGGCCAACTTTCAATTTAATTAACGAGTAGGAAAAGATGAAAAGAACTCAACATTTTCATGTACATTTTACGAGCATGAAAAGAATAGCAAGAGAAGCTCAGGATTTTCATGAGTTTAACGAGTCTTGAAAATAATAACCAAAATGGACTCAAGATAGGTTTCATTTTTATACAAGCTTGAAACATAGGAAAAATTATGCTTGAGAGTGGTTTCATTTTTACACAAGCTTGAAATGTAGGAAACTTTGCTTGAGAATGGTTTCATTTTTACCCAAGCTTGAAACGTAGGGAACTATGCTTGAGAATGGTTTCATTTTTATACAAGCTTGAAATGTAGGAAACTATGCTTGAGATAGGTTTGTTTCATTTTTATACAAGCTTGAAACAAATGAAAAATCATGCTTGAGATATGTTTCAATGCCCCCCAAGCTTCATTTCATTCACCTAAGTAGACTACTGGTTACTAATAGGTATATGGAATGAAGGTTCATTTACGAGATTAGATGAAAGATTCGAATTAACACTTATGGGATCTAATCAAATACTCGACTCAATTAGGAGAGGATTTGTTTCATTTTTTAATGAGTTTGACACAAGAAAAGAACTATGCTCATGGAAATTCGTTTCATTTTTTAACGAGGTTGACACAGTAATAGGAACTCTCTTCATAAGGGTCTATTTCATTTTTTAACGAGGTTGAAACAGTAAAAGGAACTCTCCTCAAAAGGGTCATTATCATGGATTCCAAATAGAAGGAACACATGTCAAAGGAAAATGCTTGATCATGGCTTCTAATAGGTCTTCATTAGATGGAAGAATAGTTCTCTGGAAGGAACACATGTCAAGGGAAGGGATAAGAACATCGTATTAAAATAATCCCATAGGGTTTACCATGTCAATTACCAGATATAAGTCAAAGGAAGACGAGAAAACAGTGAGAGGCTCACTTGCATCGGTAACTGAAAACATGGGACTAGTTGCCACATAATTAACCCATGGTGGGGTAGATACCACTTCCGTATAAGGAACATTTAGGGGTGTCAGATTATTGGTAGTCGAATCAAGACTAGAGAATGAAAGTTGGTAAAAAATCACAATGTTTCCATTATGAGGGGAAGACATCACACGAAAGAGTGTCAATACGACAACTTTCATTGCATAGATATAGTCTCGCCCAAGGAGTAAATTGAAATCCAAGGGGCCTCGCACTACCATAAGATCAATACAGACAGTTTTACCTTCCAGGGTAATATGAAACTTAGGAAGGATCCCTAAAGTTTCACTAATGGTTCTGTTAAAAGCGGATAGATTCTGTGTAACAGGCACAAGCTGAGGGGAACCCAAAGCTTTCCAAGAAGTTGAGGATAAAATACTAATAGAAGCACCTTCATCTATATTTGTGCGATGCACATTATTACCACAAACCTTCACAATGATTTGGAAAGGGATGGAGGAAGGAAGACGAGGTTCTATCAGTCTATTCTAGTAAAAGGAAAATACCTTGGTACTTGGAGGGGGTTCTGTAGAAACAGGTGAAATGCCCCCTGGCGTAGAAGAATCTGATGTAACAAGAAGAACCTGAGCGGTATGAAGTTCACTCTTGACTGGGAGAGTGGGATCGACCGAATGTGAAATAAAGTTGACCACTTGATCAACTAATGGATCATCAACCTAAGTGATATTAGTTTCACTCTTCAATGGAAGAGTGGGATTGACTGTAAGTGGAATTAGATCAATCACTTCTTCCGTTGATGGTAGGTTGGGAGAAAGTTTACGGTAACTAGTTGGAAGTTGTTGCTGTGGAACAGTAAGGTTTTCCAACAATTTTGAGGCTTCATCCATGTGAGGTAAAATGTGAGTTTGATGACTCCCTTTGCATAACCTACAAGTAAACCTAACTTAACCCTTTTTCCCAAGAACTTGACAATCACTGGTTGATGGATCAATGATAAGTTGATGAGATTTTTCTGACCATACTTCCAACACCTTCGAAATACCAGGGAAATTGATAAGGAAGTGGTCACCCTTACAAAGTTTGCAAGGGTATTTGGGTTTACGATGCATTTTGGAAGTTTCCTTAACACTACTAACACTTGCAGCCATGGTTGGTTGGTTGACTTCTTCCTTATATTTCATATTCTTCTTCTTAGCCACTTGGTTACTAGCGTTAAGTCTTTTACCAAGCGAAGAGGAAGAAAGGGAGGAATACATGTTGGGTGAAGAAGGTAAAGGGTCAACATGAGGTTGGTGATGTTGAGATGGTGAACTCTGTTGAGGTGAAGCATCCGGTTTAGGGGGAAAAATTTGGGTATTCGAGGCCAATGAAGTTGAAAAAAACCATACCGGTAAACCTATTGTAAATCCAGGTAATGACAATGTAGCCATATAAGGAGGAACAACATTTTCAAAGCAAGGAAAATTACTAGGATTCTCATTAAGAGGGGTTCCTTGGTTGGTAAATTTTGGAATAGTTGCCATTAGATTCAACTTCAGTGAATTTTATTAACAATTTAACAATATTCAAAATTCACAATTCACACCTAACAATTAAAATTCACAATTCACACCTAAGGTCTCTAAAAAGTAAAAACAAACAAATGAACATGCGCTAACAAATCGAGGAGTCAAACCACACACAAACAGTAGATTCCAACACTAAAAACACTAGTTGGTGATGAAATCCAACATCGTAGAATTTTAATGCAGAAATGGCGGTTGGAACAGTTACCCTGACAACCTGCTTAATGAAACACATCGGTGCAAGTTTCTCCACTTAAACCATATCGAGTGAAGAGAACCCTCCAGAGAGTCCAAATGAGTCTAGTCGACGTCTACTCCAGGTACAGTGGGACCTTCCCTCCGCCGTCACCTTTGGAAATAATCCTAAAGTATATAGCCAATAAGGTCACCAATGGGAAAAAATATACCTGGGGGAATAGTCTACGATTCGACATACACGCAAGGGCAGAGTAACTAGCTCAATCCCCTTGAAGGCTCCTTGACATAATCCAAGGTTTAACGACAAGTGAACCCAAGCTCCTCGACAATGGTCTATCGAAGGGTTACCGTTTTTAATATGTGCACATCTGCTATCTTTCCCAATGAGATAGGTACGATTACCTCACTGGTTCAGATATGATCTCGTGCTTGACTCTTTTAAGAAGAGCTTCCGAGAGTACAAATGAAACAATTGGAATTTTTCCTACCGCAAGATGCTACGGTTTGTTTAGTTGCTTTGGAAAGTTAACTACTCCCTATGCCAAAGCACTAATCCTAAGCTAGATTGGTGGAAAGAGCCCTAAAAATGTAAAAAATAGTAGATGAATTTTATTAAGCGTTGTGTTATTTGAGCTGTTATTACTCACAGGGTAAATGGATATGAAACCAATGGTGTTATGACATGAACCAAAACTAAATGCAATCGAATATGATAATGCAATCTTTTCAATTCGATGAATCCTAAATAAAGTAAGGAGAGAGGTTCCATTCACTTCCAATAATGAAAAAATTGATAAATAAGAGAAAATATAACAAATTCTCTAATGCACTAATTTCAACAAGAAAAACTAATGCTAATCAATTCCAATTTTTATTTTTATGTTTTTTAAAACAAGCATAAAAACATGTAAATTCAAATCAAAGAAATTGATCTAAATCTACGATTGATTTTTCAAATTGTAAACTATGTAGTTGTAATTTATGCACAATTCACTTGAAAAGTGTGCAAATGTAATCTATGCACATTTTTCGTTCATATTCTGAAAATGAGAATTCTAATTATGAAAATGTGATCTATGCAAGAGAATTATCAAACACAAGATGATTCCAATGTAATCTAAAGAACCAATCAAGTGTAAGTAAATAAAATTGGGTGAAATTTCCAAAGGTCAAAAGTAAAAACACTCAAAGGTGATTAACACTTGGAGAAATTGTTAAGAGATTGAGAAAAAGGAAATCAAAATAATAATTTCTCAAAAAAGAGACTCAAAACACCTAATTAACTTAACGGAGACTGACGCAAAAATTGCTGAAACAAATTCACACATAAAACTTTGACAGTCAAGACAAGTTGGGGAAAACACAGAGAATATGGTAATCTTGCTCCTAAAAAGAGAATTCTTAACTTTTTAAAAATTTTCCACAAGTCTGCTGGTTCTAACGGAGAACAGTGCGACACTGCACTGTTTTGAACTAAAAAACGCAGAGGCTACCACACTAATTTTAAACAAAAAGTGCGGAATCTAGGAAAAACATAGAAAAAATAAAAATTCAGATTTACTTTCAGGGATTCTGGCAAGTTATCTACCCAACCTAGTTTTCAAACTAATCAAAATTGGAAGACTCTTAAAATTCAAATTGAAAAACAAAAAGGAAAACTAAGTTCATATATTCCCTAGAGGAGTTGCCATTTTGTTAGACAGACAAATCCCTCTTGCGGACAAGAGCGATCTCCCTAGTATCCTAAGGATATCTAGAAACAAATAGACAAATGTAGACCATTTCCTCTAGACCATTATGCTTAAGAATTATTAATTAACTATGGAGAGATGCTCCTACCTGAAGTCCAATGCTTATTCGATCTTCAATCCAGTCGTTCCAGAAGATATCAATCCAACGTATAAGATATGCAATCAAAGACAAGCGAAAGGGATCAAAAGCATCTACAAGATATGATAATTCAAAAGCAATAATCTATATTAGTGATCAAGGAATCCAAGAATTAAGTTATTCAAAAGATACATGAAAAACTTAATGAGAAAATAGAATCCATTTGTATTAACTTTGAATAAAAAAAAGAAACCTTACAACCTTGACGCCTTGATGTTTGTACAAGTTCTTCCGGTGTCTCGAACAACCATTTTCCTCAGTTTGAAAAGACTCCAACTCTCTGAATTAGCATGAAACTATGACCATGAGTATGTAATATTTTCTCATGCCAATGATGCCAAATGTGGAGAGTATAATTTCTTCAGCAATTCACCTCAAAACTACCAAGTTCTAAGTACCTCAATCTACCATCTACCCTTGAGACTGAAACATGAGCTCAATTTATAGCAGAAGGAAGGTAGTTTCAGTTCCAATAAGGAAGGGATAAAGCCCTCTCATCATGGGATTTTTGCTCCAAAAACCAAGGGATAGATCCATTTATGAAGGGATAAAGGTCCATGAATGGAAGGGGCGAAGCTCGACCAGATAGCGCTTATAGAAGGCCCCGGTTGGGAGAATATTCGACCAGCTGGGCTTCTAGAACTTACTTTTCTTTTTATTTTACCTTTTACAGGGGTCTGCAGTTTTAATGAGAAAAACGTGCGGGATGTGCCGCATGTTTTATAGCAAGAAACCGTGGTACCACAGGTAAGAACTAGGAAAAGTGTGGAGTTAGGATTTTTAGGGTTTTAATGAGCTTTTCTCCAATTCCAAGACTTGGTTTAGGAAATTTATGGTTTTGGACCTCTAAGGGAGCATAAAATAGGTAATGATGAACCCATATAGATAGCTGAATGTCATGGTGACAAATTTTAGTGTAACACCATGAAGGAGCAAGCCTGTAGCTGTAAAAAAAAAAGATAATGTCACTTACTAGTTGTCAAGGATATCCACTTACTAGCTTTGAAATAGATGACCGAGACCTCATATGGTCTATACTTGAAGGAAATAACATTAAATAGAAAAAACTAGCATAAAACCTCAACAAGACAGAGATTGGAGGGGCGTCTTCATCCTTCAAGGTGGAATTTATGCTTTCGTAGTGCTTGATGTGGACAACATCCTCCACTTTGACCTCCTATTTTATTTACCTACTTACTCAGCATTTCTAACCTCAATATCCATGTAAACCTCCTCGAAAACATCATTAAAGGATTTGGAACCCCATATATCATTGTTAAGAGCGTCAAACCTGCTATCAATTTATGCTAATTTTTTTCCATATTTTTTGTCAAGATATCCACCCTTTGTTAAATTTCAATTTATTTATTGCCTCTACATTCAATTGCAAAGGCCACCAACTTATTGACCTGATTTGAACTTAAATAGGAGCAAAAAATATATGGGGAATTCTAATTGTCTTACTATCCAAATGCCCATTGAGATGCCAAAATCGAAATATCTTCTTTTCCACAGTTGTGAAACAATTTAGGGAGACTTGAACTGAAGTCAGATGATGTTGTTTCCAAACTATATGTTCATGCTACCTATGACTGTGGAAGAAAACCTCCTCTGTAAAACAAAAATATTTAACAAAAACAGAGTAAATGATATATATATTGGGATATGAAAATGTTGATTACCATTAGATGTTTCTTACTCTTGATGATATATATTCTAACCGAGTTTTCTCCTGTGATAAAAAAAATTCTGGCGTTTGTATTTCTGAGCTATAGACCATATGGGTTTCATAATTTCATGTGCAACTGATCACATTTTTTTTACAAAAGTTATTTTGCATATTAATTTAGAAAACTATTTGTGTTATATAATATCACTTTACAACCAAAGAGACTTTTTTTTTAAAATGTAGATAATGTCAACAATTATTCAACTATAACTATAAGCATAACAAAATACCAACGAAATTACATCAATCATTAGATATATAAAATACAATTACTCCGAGCCTTATTAAAAAATGATTCCGAGCCTTATAAAAATGCATATCTCGTAGATGGATAAATAAAGGTAAAATTGAAGGTTTGAACATTTATGCCTAGAAATCTTCAATAGAACTATATCCATGCTGACACTAAACATTGACAATATGAAAACAAGCCATGATACAGTCTAAATTTATAAATATAATATGTATTTACAAAGGTATATAGGGTGCCTAAAAACTACCAATTGACGATATGGCATTGATGAACGAAAAACCTACATGGAACTATTGAAGTTGAGGACCTACATTGCACCTCAACAATTAACAATCCTAAAGTTCTTTTCAAATGTCCAACTTTCCTGGTGACTAAAATCCTCTGTAAAAGAACCAAATAAAACTGGTTCATCCAAAGTGATGCCATTTAGTCCATCTCCTTCAACACTCCATCTGCTTTAGATTTTCAATGGAGTCTCTTAGGGAATGAACATCGATCCCCTTGGTGGGTTTTTTTAACTTGTGGTGATGACCTATGAGTATGTGAAGACCCAGTATGTTTATTCCCATTAGAATCTAGAAAAAAGTTTCTTCTTCTTGTAGGACCGAACTCTTCGACATTTGGACTTGAATCTAGCCAATTAACAACACTAGATTTGGCTTTCATTGACACATAGGCAACCATGTAATTTGGAATAGATGTGCTTCCTTGTGAATCATTTTCTAAATAATAATATTTCTTAAAGCTATATGAAATTTTTTTTCTAGAAAGGAGTGAATTTTCAAGAAAACCTTTGATAGCTAACTAAAGCCTCTTACGCTTGGTACGAATGGAGTCACCACAATAAATAACACCTTCTTGTGCTAACACTTTTTACGACTTATTTCTTTCAAGTGAACTACTTGTTGAATCATCTTATTGGTTTCAGGTGAATTTCTCATTGACTGATGAATTTGGGATGTTCCCCCAACAAAAGGAATGGAATCAAATTTTGTATTTGATAGCTTATCTAAACTATAATCATGCTTCTGAGCTTCAGCTTGAGGTTGAAGTTGAATTGAGGGGGAGCCAAATTTTGAGCTCAATACAATTACTAGCTAAACTTTCACAAAATCCATAGCTGAGCTCAATGTACATTTATTACTCTTAGCTTCAACTTTAGGCTGATGTCAGAGAAAATCCATGTCCAATGTTAAAGTCCTTCTAACGCTATCAGTGGATTTCTTAGCTTCAACTTGAAGTGTTGTAGAATTAAATTATGCATTCGAAGCCTTTTCTCGCTTACGATTATGATCCTCCAAATTATAATGAACATTCTCAGCTACAACATGATGTTTAAGTTGATTTGAAAAAATAATCCAAGTTTGTATTTGATGAATTCCTAGGTTGAACTTTAATGAAATCTACAACTATGTTCAATGTACATTTCCAATTTACAGCTTCAAATTTAGGGTGATTAAAAAAAAAACCATATCTGAAGTTAACATTTTTCTGAAGCTATGATGGGTTTCTAAAATTCAATAGGAACTGATATAGAACCAACCACCACATTCAAAGGCTTCTTCTGAAGTTAAGTCTGATTCTACTAAAATGTCAGATAAACGACAAACACTATCAGATGGAAATATTGTAAATGCCAAAGCTCTGGAGCATCCTCTTCCTAAAGAGAGTTCTAGTCTATCTTCAGTGTCTTCTAAGCATCAACATAGAATCTCCTGGGGATATTGGGGTGATCAGAAAAACCTCTCAGAGGAGACCTATGTAATGATATGTCGAATACGTGAGGAAGAAGTGCCCACATCTCACTTAGAAGAGCACTTGTGTCTTTGTACAATTGCTGATAGATGTGACCTAAAGGGTTTAAGTGTAGATGAACGCCTGAGAAGGATTGCAGAACAAGAGCAAGGGCCTATTAGATCGACATGTTGCTAGCAGATAAGACTAGTTTTTGCAAATATGAGGATCTCCCCAGGTAAAATTATTTTTAACATGGGTCTATTATTGTTGTGTATTTGAAAATCTAATTGCTAGTCTTGTTTAGTCGGCAACCCACTCACCCAAGATAATTGCTGATAATTTCTCATCGAGTGTGTATAAAAATAGCTATGTATTGTATATAAGCTTGATATACCTTAGAAAAGGCACTAATCAATTTGGCTAGAGAATGACTTGCATAAATGTGGCTAGAAAAAACTTGCATTTAGCTTTATTCAAAATAATGCTTATCATGGTTAATACTATAGTTGAGATTATCTAGAAAAGGTATAGCAATAATTCAGAAAGACCCTCTAGTAGCAGATTAATTATATTTGCATGCAAATAACACAAGGATTTGATCGTTTAGATAATGATGCAAGGGAAAGTTAGATAAGAAGGATCCTATTTTGAACGTGGCATGCATTCTACAATGTACAATCCAAATTTTTAAATGGTCTCATATGGTCTCAATATCCTTCATGAAAAACAATAGAAGATGTATAGGGTGTGCCACCCTTATTGGATTCCTCCCCATAAGAGCTTCCAAATCCCTGGCGCAAGCTTTCTCTTGCCATAGATATACATGTTAAATTTCAAAGGGTGATAAGGAGTTTTCTATTGCACTCATAAAACTCAACTTTAAGCCTAGGTAGCTTAAAAATTGAAGCTTCAATCTTAATCTGAGCCACATTAATCTACAAACGCATACTGCTAGAAATTATGAACAGTTAAAATAAGCTAAACAGAACCATTTAAGAATGCATCTGTATTCTATTTCAAACTCTAAAGAAGAAAATTACAATGTATAAGCTCAAATCAAAAGTCCAAAACTTACCAACGAACACAAAGGTGCACCCTACATCTACTTTACAGAATATGAAGAGGGAAGAGGGAAGAAGTGCACAAGGTGACTTAGTCAAACCCTAACCCTAATCCACTTAACTAACACTCCCTCTTATTTGGATGGAAGTTCCAAAGATATTCCACCCAGACTGGAGGATAGCTGTGGCATTCATGTATGCGTAATCCTCCTTTGGGTCTGTGCCCTTACCAAATCCCCATGCTAGTGCCCTAGTTATCATAGTGATCCATGCCCTACTCTAATGATATTAAGAGCATGCAAAAATATCTATGAATGGAACTGGAAGAGCTTGGTGCATTAAGTTAAGGCATTCTTGCACCCTCACTCATTATCTTATACATAGCTCCAACGCTGCTCTCAAGAAAATTAGTGCTGCACCATCCTCTGATTTATTACTCCCTCATGCTGTCTGTATAGGAATTATGTTTCCTTCTGCTGGAACTGCTACGCCATCAAGGATCTGATGTTACACTCCCTCTTAGTGAGGAAAGTGCTTTCATATTTCCACTAGTTTGAGTCTCTTAGTTAATTTCTTGAACTTCTCCCAGCTAGGTATTTTGTTGAAATGTCCATAAATTTGAATTTGAATGAACACGCTCTAGTATCACTGCACTCTTCAGAACTCTGTTCCCAGTGAAATTATATTGGATATCTATGTGCTTGGAGTGGTTAGTGAAATGCTGGATTCTTAGAGAGTTTGATACAACTCTAATTTTCAGAGTGTACCACTGTAGGCTCCAATATCTAGGGAAACTCTGCAATTAACTTGTTATCTGAAATCGATCCCTAAGGGAATGGTGCTAGATATTTGTGCTTGGAATGGCTAGTGTAACATTGGAATCTCAGAGAGTCTGATACCACTCTGATTGTCACAACATACCACATTAGGCTCCAACATCCAAATGATCAAATATTCAACTAACTTGAAAATCCAGATGGATTCACAACTAGCATGGACGATTGCGATGGATTTTTCCTCTATCAAACTAAGTGCTGTTGTTGCCTTCTTCGTGTTGAACCAGGATATCAGACTTGAACCCAAACTAAAACAAGGCCCCGAAGAACTCTTCTTGTCACTTGCATGTATAGCCTAGGTAGAATCCACAAAAACATGCAACATCAATTCTTCATCTCCAGCATATGTCAAACCATAGTGTACTATGCTCTTCAAGTATTGCAACACATGTTTTGTAGTATCCTAGTGAATTGAATATGGCTCAAAGTTTTTACTGAAAATTAAAAATTAGTTTTAGCATTCACTAGATACATAAAGCAACCTCTCAACTGTCTATAAATTGGTGGATCTACCAAATTTGAAATTTAATCTGCTGATAAGTGCAGATTTGATATCATAGGAGTAACCATGGGCTTACAATCCATCCTCTGAAATCTCATATGAATCTTGATTGCATACTTACACTATCTAAGGAAGGCCTTCTCCAGAGCCTAGGATCAAGAAATAATGCATAAAGCTGATGTCCTTCATATTGAATTGAGGTGCTAGCTGTGTCTGTCACAATGCATGTTGCATGTTTGAAAAAGCCCCGGGAGACAGCCATGCATCGTACTAGAGATTTACAATCGCATATGGCTCCAAATATCATTTGAATAACATCTTCAGGAAGGTGATCAAACAAATTTGGTTGTGTGTCTTCCATCTTCATTGTACTTATACAAGACATTCAATAAAATGTAAGTGAGATCATCAATCAACTCTTGAAAAAAAAACCTTAAAAATATTCATTCTGAATTGTTTAAGTTGAATGTCAAAATACCACTTTAATGTCTTAGGAAAAGATACACACACACCCGATGCTATACAATATAAATAGGGAAAAAATAGGTAAAATTTGAAAGCCTATAAAAGTATTGGTGCACCCTATTGTATACTCTACTGCCATGTGCTCATCCACAGACCATCATGTTGCACATAAATCAATGTTGTACAGATCTGTTAATATTGCCACGTGTATGTAAAGACTTGAAGTACTACTTGTTATGCCTTATACTATACACTTGTTCAAAGAATTTATATACCAAGGTTATGAATTTTGGATGTCCCAAAACTAATAAATTTTTGCTATTATGAGTCAACTATTGATCACATCAGTATATGAAAGAAATTCCTATAAACTATTCCCTAATAATCTATACGTAAACATTATGATTTCCATCTAACAAACCTGGTAAATTTTCTTGGAGAATGTTCCATTCCTGCTGAAATTTCTTCATCCATTTACGCTTATTAATATGCTGTGAAAAAATATTTAAAAACTTCAATGATACACCATAAACATGGAAAAGAACATTTATTTTGGAAAAAAATATCACAAAAAGGGATGAGAAGAGCATGCCCTTTAATAAATGTATACTGGTTTGTTTCTTGGTGGTATAAGTGATCCATAGGGTCCTTTACACTGTCAAACTATTTGAAGTGACCTAGGTCATGACAACTAATACTGGGCAAGCTATGCAGTGAAATTTCCTCTCTTTTCTATTCCATATGCACTGTATCTTCCTCCATTTCTGTTCCATATCAATTTACTGAATATCAACTTAAATAAATCAAAATCAACAACTTTCCAGCTTTCAAGACCATCTTAATCATATTCTTCAACATTATTGCAAACCGATGCATCATATTCATCTCTACGAACCACAAATATTTGTTGAGGTCCAACCTGGATAAAAAACAAAAAAAATTAACCTTTGGCAATAAAAGTAAACTCATATTGTTTATTCTTTGATAGCCTGTTTAGAATGTGGCAATGATACCAACGAAGAAATGGTAAGAGGTTACCATGGTTTAATGCAAACTCTCTGACCCAGAGCCTACATGATCTCCTTGGGGCTTATTTTGCATCATCTCAATATTATCTATAGCCTGAAAAGTAGAAACCAAAGTGAATAGAAAATTTTGCGAAAAGAAATATAATAAACATAATAAATATGCTTAACGAAAAGTATCGATACCTGTGTCATGATTGGAACCTAAGAAGGAATAATCTTTTCAGGCAACCCTTGATTTGTAACACATACCTAAAAATTCGATAATGTTAAGAGCTGCACCATATACAATTATGTTCATCTTAAAGTCACTTGCAATTTAATGTAAAAATCTAGATAGACAATACTTGTGAGACCACTGGAACATATGAAGGTATCAATTCTTCGGGAAGCCCTTCATGTATAATGCTAACCAGAAAATTCCATAATGTTAAGGCTCATACCATATAAAATTATGTGACATAAATTAATTTTCAATTTGACGTACAAAAATATAGATAAATAGTAATGAATGGGGCACCTATACATGATCATGTCCATGATCTACAGAATGAGGATTAGGGGCAAAGCAATGTTGTTTTAAGAATTTTGTAAACTACATAAGTTAAATAAATATATTGTCATAATTTTTGGAGACTAAATGTATATACACTGTTATTGCCTAAATCTACCTCAGGCTGAAAGAAGGCAGAGCTTAGGGTAACATCAAACCACGCTCAGTCTGGTAGCTAGCCCTACCAGATCAGGAGAGGGCTCTATCTGGGTCAATCTCAGCAAAAATAATCAATAGGGCTTGAGATGACTTGAAATAAAGGCTGATTTTAAGCTAGGTATATAAGTAAAGGAGTTTGATTTTGATTTTGGGGGTTTTGTTGGAAACAAAGGGAAAGGCAGTTTTGGGTTCGGGGATGAGGCCTAGTTTTTGTAGAGTTATGAATGGGGCAAGGAAGGAAATTGTTTTGATGCTTTCAATTGAATGAATGGATAGTTCAGACCGGTGAGGAGCTGAAGAGGGCAAGAGGCTTTCAAGAATCCTCTTCAAACAGATGAAAACATGGAAAATGAAACTGAAGGCAAAGCAAATCACTCTAATGAATTCCACCTTTATCACTCATTTGTTTAATTTAAGAAGAAAGGAGAAGGGAAATGATACACATAAAAATCAATGAACTTAAAATCACATAGAGAAACACACCATCAAAACAAAGAGCCACATGGATCCCAAAGAGAGCTGCAAACCCTGGTCTATTCCTTTGCCAAAATTGCAAAGATGAAATGTACAATGAAGTGCTAAGAAATCTCAAGTGTCCAACCCTGAAAATGAATGAAGAAATACAAGATATAGACATGCCTAACTCATCCCCATGCCTTTAGGGGTCGAGATCATCATTCTAGGAGCTGTTTCAACCATATCTAAACTAAGAACTGGAAAATAGGCAATGAAACAACTTGCCTCAATATGATAGGAAACTGATTCATTCACTTACATTTCACTTTTTGGTGAATGAATCCACTAAGATGAGTAAAAATGTGCCAAAATTACATCATAGTCATGAAATTACATCAAATTACATCAAGAGTTACATGAAAAAGTCAAACTAGCCAAAACTAGGTGAAACTCTGAGCTGCTGAGTGAAAAATAGGCCAAATTTCCCAATGCGCCGCGCCTGAAATCTCTATGCGTAGCACAACTTTGAGGCTGATTTTGAGGGCCTTCCTGAAGTCAAAATTGAATGTAGGATAGATTTTTGGAAAGCCCTGCCTGTCAAATTTCCAACCCAAGTGGAATTTCTGAATTTGGTTGCCATTTACCCCTCCAAAAATCCAATCTACCAACACTGCTTCCTATGTGTCCAAAAAGTGGCAGAAAGGCCATTTTTGAGGTGTTTTTGACCCTTTAGGCAACCTAGAACTTGTCAAAATTCTTAGGTAATGTGTAGGCATGCATAAATTTTCATGAAAAATCCAGAAATGCAAAGTTTTCCTCCAAAAGAGCTGCCAATTATAAGCGCGCGCCAAGTGGCGCTACGCGTCGGGAGGAAAAATCTGTGTTTAGGCCAAAAAATTCAAAATTGAAAATTTTTTTCCCAAATTTCTTGAAATTTGGGCTGAATGTCCACCATCAAACACTATGCTGGGCCAAAGAAGATTTGGCCAAAATTTGGAGTCTATCATGCCTTTTGCAACGCTTTAGTGCCCTGCTTAGCCTTGCTTTCAGGATCTTGATCCTCGCTTTGCAAACATGATTTCGCGCCCAATAATGGTTCTTCATGTGCCTGAGCATGTTATTTTCCTTGTTTTCCTTCTCCAACAGCTTCTCAAGATGAATATTGACCCTCTCAAGCCAAGCCTCTCTATCAGCCTCAATGTCCCGCTCAATGGGTGTCATCTCTGTTGGGCTTCTTCGGGCGTCTTGCCGGTTTTCACGGATGTTTTGAAACTCCATGATTGTTTGTTGATCTTATAACTGTTTGTTTCATTGCTCCAAGTAGTTTATGATCCATTGGGCTCTTTGCAACTTGACGGTCAATGTTTCTATCTCTGCCTTCTGCTCCTGAATGGTCTCCCTTAAATTTGAGCTTAGAGAGCTCAAATCCTCATCAATAAGTATGAAATCAGTATCCTGGACTCCTAAAGGGACCTCATCCTGCATAGGCCTCTTACCTCTGTCCTGTACCTATACCTGTGCTGCTGATGACGGCAACGAGACCCCTTCCACTCCAGGTGGAGATAGTACTCGTCGAGCTGCTGCAAATAATACTCTGGTGCCTCTATGATAAGTAACAAACACTGGCACAGTGATAGGCTCTATCTCGTGACCTTCAGGCTGATGTGAAGGTTCACCTAGCTCATGAACAACCTCCGGAGGAGCCTGAGGTGCTGTGAAGAAATCATGGGAAATTAAATCCTCCCATGAAATGCCCTGCAATCCAAGCTAATGTACAACCACGATCTTGATGAGTGCATAGTGATAAATACTGTTGTACTGCTGCTCGGGAGTTTTCTTCTGCACAAGCATGGTCATCCTCTCTATATTTGGGCACATGAAATAAGGTATGTTCATCATCCTCACTCTAGTGAAATGCATCAATAACCTGATGTGGTAGGCATAGAGGCGTGAAAACCGGCCCTCGCAACTGAAATATCTGATAATGAGTTTCATCAGAGGCACATAGGATTCCTTTAGGAACCGGAATGGGAACACCCTACTAGGCTGCCTCACAAAGCTACGCTTGATGTATTGTTCATAATGCACTCTGTCCACCTGTTATCTTTTGTTCCACTGTTCACCCACATTCGGTATCTCAGTTGCTTGAGAAATGGTTTCTGGTGTCAAAGTGAAATTTGCACCAGCAAGAGTTACCTGACCATCATCTAAATGAAATACAAACAAACGAGCCAACTCCTGATGATGATGAATCCTAGCAATCATCTCACAATAATAATAGCATGACTACTCTCGAAAACATGCCATGGCAAGTGGACATGCCTGCAATTGAGTTAATGAGGTGGTCTCTTCTCTCACATGTTTGCCACCTTTACGAGGCCTTCTAGGTGCATGTAGCTCAGTGGTAGAATCACTATCTCATTCATATGATGTATCAGTGTCTGTCTCCATGATGTCCATGCAAGGTATATGTTGGTTTGTATGAGATGACAATGGGAATTTAGTGCTTTGTTTCAATTGCCAAATATATGTCAAAGGGGAGGGACTGTAGGAGATATAGGGCAATGGGGACAATGGAGTTTTAATCAAGTGATAATTTTCCTTTTGAAAGCTTTTGATTTGACAAAACTTAGGGACAAGGGACAGCCACTGGATTTTTTGGGAACTTGGGGTTTGGGAATTTTTACAAGTGAAATGGGAAAGGGATAGTGATAGGAAATGAAATGACTTAGGGATAGGGATAATGGGAATGAGATGATATGAGTGGCTTTAGGGATTTAAGGGAGATATGGGAATTGACTGTAGTGATGATATTACAGTGAGGGGGAGGAACAAAAAGGCGGGGAAATGGAGTATTTGGCACCACAATCAATTTTAAAACTCTAAATTCAAAACCCTAAGGGAGCAATTTTTAACAAGGGAATAGGGTTTATAATTTTGGCATTCAAATTCCCATATTCAATCTTAGTCACCACCAAACATTGGTTAATAGCAATTTCAAAGTCTCATAAACTTACTTGGAACAAAGGAGGCCGATTCGTTTTGATGATTGAGGGAAATGGCAACAAATTTTGTGTTTCGGCCCCGTGCGCCGCGACAGTGGTCCAGTGCGTCGCGCTCCTTGTATGCCTCGCGAAGGTTCAGAAATACATGGTGAAAAATGGCCCTATGTGCCACGTTTGGCTTATATGCCGTGCCAGTTGCCTAGTGCGCTGCGACGGTAATCTCACCCACAGTTTCGGCCTTCAAACACTGTTTCGCTTCCTCCACTATTTCTCTTGGCTTCACTCTTGTCTTGGCATTGAAAATGGATTATTGAAACACAAAAATATCTTTTATGCCAAAGACTTTGATTTTGAGTTGAAAAAAAACCCACTTTTGTAATGTTTGAACTTTGACACTTTTCACATAAAATCTGTTTTTGTTTCCCTTGTGATTTTTGAGCTGAATGATGAATCTCTTGTCTATCTTTGCAGGGATAGCTGGCATGGGATTTTAGCAAAGGTGACCAGGGCTGCGCCTGAAGAAATTTACAACTGAAAAACTTTGAAAATTACATTGCATTTATTACAAAAGGATAAAATAGACAATTTTTCTTCAAAACAGAGTTTTGAAGAAAAATGATTATCAAGCATTATGACGATGAAATTTTTGCAGTGAAAACCTATTTGAAACCTCTCTCATGTGCCTGCTAACATTATTAGTCATTTTGAAGACTAAATTAATGAAACCCTAGACCTAATGAGACTAAAAACCCTAAAATGACTTTTTGTTGACCAAGAGACCAAACATGACTGTAAATGACTGTGATGAATAGACACGGACCAGCAGGTACATGACATGAGGGATATGAGTGACAAGACCCTACCGTCAGATGATCCATGCACCTAATGGAATGCAACTGACTGAACTAAATGAGACACCTAAAATGAAATGCAACAAGAGAAATTTGATCTCTGACGGAGGGATGAAGATACTGACTCTAACATTGGCTCCAATGGGGATGGTAGCTCCTTGGAGGTGCCAAGAACTACAGATTTCTGGGAGAGTAGGCAGTGCCTTTGTCCATTGGGCTATGGAGTCCATAACTTCGACAATTCAACACAAGACTCTTGACTCATTTTATTGACTGAAAATTTGACTCAAACTGACTCAATTTTGAAACCAAAATAACTGAAAAACCTGACTCGAAAAATGCAAACCAAAGCTGAAATCAATTTTCAGAGTTATAGCCTTCACCTCGGTCCCCAAACTGAAGAAAATATCACAGGACACACTTGCAATGAAACTGAAATAAACGGTATGTACAGTGATAATGTAAACAACAGAAAACATTTCAGAAATGATACCGCTTGAGCTGTTGACCATTGACCGGCCCTCCTGGACAATCTTCCCCATTCATCTCTTTCACAAGAAAAGCATTCTCACCCTGA
This sequence comes from Pinus albicaulis, assembly GCA_034641835.2. Lineage (NCBI taxonomy): Eukaryota > Viridiplantae > Streptophyta > Pinopsida > Pinales > Pinaceae > Pinus > Pinus albicaulis. The sequence continues at coordinate 571,424,810 of CM076584.1, read as the reverse complement.
TATGCAGCCATTTTAAAGGGTCCTTTCCAGATATTTTTGAACTTACCATGCTTACCCTTTTCCTCGTTTCTTGCATCCCATTTCAGCACCACTTCTTCCAATTGAAACTTGTCCGCTTTGGCTTTTCTATTATATATTTTATTAATTCTCTCTTGCAGCTTGAATGTGTTTTGAAAAAATTCTTCTCTCATCTGCTGCAAATGGATCATTTGATTTATTATTCTTTGCATATGATCATCTTCACTGCCAGTTTCCTGCAGAAGTTTGACCACTGGAACTGCGAGAGAGGTAGGAAATACCGTGTCAACTCCATATAGTAGCTCAAAAGGGGACATACCAATGGATTTCTTCTGACTCACTTGATCTACCCAAAGTGCATTAACCAACTTCTTATGCCAACTTTTCTTATTTATTTCTAGCAGCTTTTTAATGATGTTGACCAAAGATTTGTTGGAAGACTCCGCCAATCCGTTGCCTTGTGGATGATAAGCGGTTGAGTGTCCCAAAATGATGTGATACTTGTTACAAAACTCAACCATCCTTTTTGATTTGAAAGCTGCTGCGTTATCAGTGATTAACTTATTCGGGCAACCAAAACGAGACAAAATATTATTCTCAAGGAACGAAATTCTTACCGAATCTGTAGCTTGCCTGGTGTGAATTGCTTCAATCCATTTCGTGAAATAATCTGTCACTGTGAGGATCCACCTGTGCTGAGCTGAAGAAGCAGGATGAATCTCGCCAATGAAATCCAAACCCCATTGCTGAAAAGGAGCACTTACCTCAATGGGCTTAAGCGGCAAAGGCTGCAATTTCTTCCTCCCTTCAAAAATCTGACATTCGTAACAGCTTTTGACAGTCTTATACACATCAGCAAAAAGTTTCGGCCAATAATATCCCGCTCTTAGAATTTTGTTGGCCGTTGTTTTCCAGAAAAGGTGACCCCCGCGATCTCCCTTATGAAAATCCTCCATAACCTGCTTTGCTTCTTCTTCAACCAAACAATTCAACAAAACACCATCGGGATCTTTCCAATAGAGTGAATTATTCAAAATACAAAACTTAGCAGCCTTCAATTTCAGAGTTCTAGTTTTGTTTCTAGCCATGCCGGGCAGTGATGACAAATTTTGAAGCACATATACAATATCTGAATACCAAGGAGAAAGCACAAATATTTATGATACCTGAATTGATAAACTTCCCTCATTCTCCTTGGACATAGCAGCAATGAGATTGATGTCCAAGGCATGTAAATTTGTTTCAACCATTAGCTTAGCCAACCCTTTTCCTTTGATAAGCTTTGTAGGCTTTATCTCCACATCATACTCCAACAAGGCAGCAATCTATTTGCCTCGTCTCCCTTCCGGATCTGTTTGCACTAAAACATCCTTAACATCAACGTTAGGAACATGAGAAAGAATATGAGAATGCAGAATATATACCCGAAAATCTTTCAACGCTTTCACTAAAGAAAGAGCTTGCTTTTCAATGATGTTATACTTTAAGGCTGCATCTCTTATGGTTCGGCTGAAAAAAGTAATTGGTTTTTCATGCTCATCTCTTTTCTGCATCAATACTACTGCCATAGTATGCTCTGAAGAAAATGAAAACAAAATAAAATCCTGAGTATAATCTGGGCTGATCAAAACCGGAGCTGAAGAAAGAACCAACTTCACTAAATTGAAATATTTTACCACCTCCTCGGTCCACTTCACTACACTATCTTTCTTAAGAATGTTTGTAATCTCTCTTAAATGTTCGGCAAGATTAGGCACAAAGTGACGTAAGAAATTCATCTTACCATTGAAGGATTGGATCTCCTTTTTGTTCTGGGGAAGATCGATTTACTGAATAGCTTCTACTCGAGCTGGGTCAATGCGAATGCCATCTTTTGATATTATGTGACCAAGAAGTTTGCCCTCATCCATGGAAAACAACCTCTTCTTTAGATTGAGTGACACACCATACTTTCTACATCGCTGAAAAACAATCTTCAAATGGTAAAGGTGCTCTTCATTAGAATTAGAAGAGACTGTTAGATCATCAAGATATACAACTAGAAAAACATCCTTCTCATTTGCAAATTCCATATCCATTGCTCGCTGAAATGTCGCACCAGCATTCTTCAAACTGAAAGGCATTTTAGCATAATGGAAAGTTCCCCATGGAGTGGTGAACGCTGTTTTATCTCTATCATCCTCATGGACCAAAATTTGGTTATACCCGGAACAAACATCGAGCAGCGACATACGAGATGCTCCAACTACTCGCTGAAGTATGTGATCCATTTTGGGCAATGGATAATTATCTTTCAAAGAAACTTTATTCAGATTCTTAAAATCAATGCACAAACGAATCTCACCTGTATTCTTGCGTACGGGCACCAAATTGGAAATCCAATCTGAAAATATTATAGGAACAATGATACCAGCCTTGTAAAACCGATTGACTTCCTTTTCAATTGAGGGCAACAACTTTGGATTTATCCTTCTCAACTTCTGCCTGAAGGGCTTTTGATTTGGCTTGATCGGAATGGTGTGTTGAATTATATTGGTATCATATGTCTTCAAATCTAAATAGTCCCAAGAAAATACATCAGCAAAAGAAGACAATAAACTAACATATTTTACTTTTACCTCCGGTGGCAATGCTTTGGACAATTTCACCATCCTTGGATTTTCAGCTGATTCAATGTTCACATCTTCAACTCCCTTTTCGGTTGGCCGCAAGGTTGGTTTTTTAGCTATGTCATCTTGATCAAAGAGCTCCTCTAAAGGTATCAAGCCTTTAGGAATGACATTATCCTTCAGCTGCAATACTTCCATTTGATTTACTTGCACATTAGCCTCACCATCATCATGCTCCATATCAATTGAAGTGTCTTTGAATTTGCCTTCATTTTGCAGAAATTCATCGATCTCATCATCATTTTGGAATACTTGCCAATACCTTTGATTGTCCAGGACAGTCGGACGATGTTTCACATGAATTTCAAATTTGTTACTTGAGTTCATCAGAATCTTCAAATTACTTGCTGCCTTTGCAAGTGCATCTGCAATACCATTCTGAATATGAGGGACACAAGTCAAAGTATAGTCTGAAAACAATTTCAAGATATCAAGAACTGCATTTCGGTAAGCCCGCATTCGAGGATGCTTAGCTTGGTATTCACCTTTCACTTGCTTAATTACCAACTCAGAGTCGCCATATACTGCAATCCTCTTAGCATTCAACTTTCTAAGAATTTTCAGACCAGCAATCAAAGCTTTGTATTCTGCCTCATTATTCGAACAATCAAAAGCTAATTTATAAGAGTAGACCCTTACATTACTCGATACCTTGTTTGAGGCGGAAAAAGGTCTGCGTACCCAAATTCCAATTCCAGCACCATCACTTCCTACTGCACCATCGAAATCCATGGTCCACAAACCATCTTCATCTTCTTCCAAGTGCTGAAATTTTGTTTGCTCTATTATTTCTGCTTGCTGTCCATCAACTTTTTGCTACTGTCGGAAGGCTGATTGCTCAGCAAAACTCTCAAGTTATTGTCTCTATTTCTTTATGACCTCTCTAAAATTCTCGGTGATCTCCAGAATATCTTCTACTTCAACTAACTAACTATTTACATCATTGAAACTATCTGAATACAAAACAAATGACTCTAAATCTGTATGTACATAATTGATTGGATGATTTACCGGTTTCTCCTTGCTGGTGATCATATACTTCATCTTTTTATCCTGATATAATCTTCTCATCTGACCAAACACAGGAATGGTAGCATAGGAGAAATCAAGCTGCAATGTTCCCTTTAGTTTCTCTCCCCAAGATCTGGAAAGAAGCATGCCAAATCTAGGAGGAATATCTGCCACAACCACATCCATCAAAACATTCTTAGTCGGAATCTGATCTAAACTAACCACCAAATATTTGATAAGCCCAATGCATATTACTTTGCTGGAATCAAAAGAATAAAGATCATGATATTTTCTAGTGATGTCCAATCCCAATTTATCCATGATTTCCCTCGGCATGAGATTATGAGATGCTCCGGAATCAAACATGGCATTATGTAACAAAAAATCATGCAATCTAAGACTGATATAAAAAGGAGGCACATCACTATCTGGAGACTCACCATCCAATGCTGGTCCAAATATCAACTCAGGTTGATCATCTTCCACATTCACCATATCAAACATTGGATTGAAATTCAGAATTTTAGACACCTGACCCTTATAATTTCTATTCTTCATCAATTCAGTCAAAGGAATGGAAACTTTTAACTTATCAATTTCACTCTCTAAGTTAAAAAATAAAGTTTCTTCTACCTCTTTGACTGGAACATCCATCTTTTCAGCTTTCTCCCTTAATACAATTGGCTGATTGGATCTTTCATTTGCTGATGGGGATTTTCTAGTAGTGGGATCAGCTATCTCTTTTCCCTTCTTTTGTGTAATAGGTGCATCATTCTTTGGTGCTGAAACTTCCTTTCTCTTTTGGATTGGATTGATAGGCACATCTCTGTTTCTAAGTGAATATTGACACTAATGGGCAGACAGAGCATTCATATAACCTCTTTGATATTCATCTGACTCTTCTTCAAGAGCTGTCTCATTTGCCAAGATGAAATCCTCGTCTTTTTGTACAGCGGAACTTTCTGCATACTCCTCATCTTCAGTGATAAAATTTGGCAAATCATCAGGTGTAAAGAAGTGATTCTCTTCCCCTATTACATTATCTTCATCATCTGATTCCAGACCAACAAAATTCTGCTGTAGAGGTGTCTTTACCTGCTGTTGTACTGCTGGTGGTTCTCGTGCTCGCTGCTCTCATTGTTTGATCCTGAATTGGGGTTGCTTCTAACCACGAAAGTTAGGATTTCTGATCTGCAGTTCAGGCTTATCAAGTGTCAATCTTTCAATAATATTTTCCACCTTGCGAAGTACTTGATCTGAAGTAGAAGCCTCTTCCTTTATTACTACTTTCTTTTCAGCTTTCAATCTAACTCTCTTGTCATTCAAATTAGCTTCGACACTCACTGCAATTTTCTGCATGTCCTCCAAAGTGGCTGGATCTCTTTCTCTTAATTGATAGGCCATTTCTGGATCAAAACCATCTGGAAACTTAAGCAAAGCCGACCTCCTAGATGACCTTAAATCATCAGGAATTGCATTGTAAACCGCATTGAATCTAATACAATAATCTTGGACAAACTCACCAACATTCTGCTTGATCTTGGTATATTCAGAAGTGATCTAAAGAGGATATTTCTTTACTTCCCATCGATCCAAGAATTGTCTCTGAAGCTCAGCCAACGTAGCAATACTTCTAGGCTGCAAAGCTCTGAACCATTTTCTCACTTCTCCTCCGAAAGTTTTCACAAATAATCTCATGGTCACATTCTCTGCATCAATTTCATGAAGGTCAAAGAAATCTGCCATTTTATCAACATGTTGCTGAGCAGGAACACTTTGAGGAGTGCCATCAAACAATGGAATCTTACTTTGATAATCAGCGGGAATGTCATCCAAGTTCTGAGGCAACACAAGAGGTGCAGATCGGGCAGCCATTGCTCTTGGTGGATTTACAATCGGATTTGGAAATATGGGAGGAGTCGAAGCAGTTGATGTATGAGGTGTGGATGGAGGTGAAACTACTACAGATTCTTGATCAGAAATAGATGGTTGCACGGGAATGGTAGGAATGAAAGGACGCTCGGTATGAACTTGTGAATCGGAAGTAACTGCTGATGGCCCAAGAGTTTCGGATGCAGACTCTATAAACTCAGGAATGTTTGTTGCCACAATAGAATTCTGAATATTCAAAATGTAACTATCAATGGATCTATTAGCTTGTTCAATTTCAAGATACTTTATAAACTCTGGATTTATGACCGTAGAACCAATAGCACTTTCAGACTTCCTCTCAAACAACGACAACTCAAATTTTTCGTCAAATTCAAGATCTTCAAGGTACTCAAACACAACAGGACACGAATGAGATTTGAATAGAGGAATCACAGGACTTTCTCGACGAAGGATTCTTGAAATAATATTGGGATTTTCATACATTCGAGGTGGATCGAGATCCAGATTTTCTCTAGTATGTCTTCTGGAAGCCAGTGTGTTGAATTATTTTCAAAAATCAAAGGGACAAAACCAACTTGTTCAGCCTATCAAATTCTAGAATCATCACCCAAATTCTAGAATGATCTAATGTACTGGGGGCAATTTACAAGTCAAGTGTCACGTTTACAAACTAGACCAGAGATTGACTGAAGCAACGTTTATCTACTTTCGCTAATGCAGAGCAAGAGAATTTTGAAGGCTATCTGGCATAACTTCAGGCTCCATCTGTAGCTTATAAAATAAACAAAAAAATTTTCTCCCCAATATGGTCGCCACTATGTTATTGCCTAAATCTACCTCAGGTTGAAAGAAGGCAGAGCTTAGGGTAACATCAAACCACGCTCAGTCTGGTAGCTAGCCCTACCAGATCAAGAGAGGGCTCTCTCCGGGTCAATCTCAGCAAAAATAATCAATAGGGCTTGAGATGAATTGAAATAAAGGCTGATTTTAGGCTAGGTATATAAGTAAAGGAGTTTGATTTTGATTTTTGGGGTTTTGTTGGAAACAAAGGGAAAGGCAGTTTTGGGTTCAGGGATGAGGCCTAGTTTTTGCGGAGTTTTGAATGGGGAAAGGAAGGAAATCGTTTTGATGCTTTGAATTGAATGAATGGATAGTTCAGACTGGTGAGGAGCTAAAGAGGGCAAGAGGCTTTCAATAATCATCTTCAAACAGATGAAAACATGGAAAATTAAACGAAACTGAAGGCAGAGCAAAGCAATCTAATGAATTCCACCTTTATCACTCATTTGTTTAATTTAAGAAGAAATGAGAAGAGAAATGATACACATAAAAATCAATGAACTTAAAATCACATAGAGAAACACACCATCAAAACACAGAGCCACATGGATCCCAAAGAGTGTTGCAAACCTTGGCCTATTCCTTTGCCAAAATTGCAGAGATGAAATGTACAATGAAGTGCCAAGCAATCCCAAGTGTCCAACCCTGAAAATTACTGAAGAAATACAAGATATAGACATGCCTAACTCATCCCCATGCCTCTAGGGGTCTAGATCATCTTTCTAGGAGCTGTTTCAACCATATATAAACTAAGAACTGGAAAATAGGTAATGAAACAACTTGCCTCTATATGATAGGAAACTAATTCATTCACTTACATTTCACTTTTTGGTGAATGAATCCACTAAGATGAGTAAAAATGTGCCAAAATTACATCATAGTCATGAAATTACATCAAATTACATCTAGAGTTACATGAAAAAGTCAAACTAGCCAAAACTAGGCGAAAATCTGAGTTTCTGAGTGAAAAATAGGTCAAATTTCCCAATGTGCCACGCCTAAAATCTCTATGCGTAGCAAACATTTGAGCCTGATTTTGAGGGCCTTCCTAAAGTCCAAATTGAGTGCAGGATAGCTTGTTGAAAAGCCCTACCTGTATACTTTCCAACCCAAGTGGAAGTTCTGAATTTGGTTTCCATCTACCCCTCCAAAAATCCAATCTCCCAACACTGCTTCCTGTGTGTCCAAAAAGTGGCAGAAAGGCCATTTTTGAGGTGTTTTTGACCCTTTAGGCAACCCAGAACTTGCCAAAATTCTTAGGTAATGTGTAGGAATGAATAAATTTTAATGAAAAATCCATAAATTCAAAGTTTTCCTCCAAAAGAGCTGCCAATTATAAGCGCGCACCAAGTGGCGCTACGCGTTGGGCAGAAAAATCTGTGTTTAGGCCAAAAAATTCAAAATTGACAACATTTTTCCCAAATTTCTTGAAATTTGGGCTGAATGTCCAACATCAAGCACTATGCTAGGAAACATAAGCTTCAACCAAAATTTGGAGTCTATCATGCCTTTTGCAACGCTTTAGTGCCCTCCTTAGCCTTGCTTTTAGGATCTTGATCCTCGCTTTGCAAACATGATTTCGCGCCCAATAATGGTTCTTCATGTGCCTGAGCATGTTATTTTCCTTGTTTTCCTTCTCCAACAACTTCTCAAGATGAATATTGACCCTCTCAAGCCAAGTCTCTCTATCAGCCTCAATCTCCTGCTCAATGGGTGTCATCTCTATTGGGCTTCTTCGGGCGGCTTGCCAGTTTTCACAGATGTTTTGCAACTCCATGATTGTTTGCTGATCTTCTAAATATTTGTTTCACTGCTCCAAATATTTTATGATCCATTGGGATCTTTGCAACTTGACGGTCAATGTGTCTATCTCCGTCTTCTTCTCATGAATGGTCTCCCTCAACTTTGAGCTTGGAGAGCTCAAATCCTCATCAATAATTATGAAATCAGTATCCTGGCCTCCTGAAGGGCCCTCATCCTGCATAGGCCTCTTACCTCTATCCTGTACCTGTACCTATGCTGCTGATGATGGAAACGAGACCCCTTCCACTCCAGGTGGAGATAGTACTCGTCGAGCTGCTGCAAATAATACTCTGGTGCCTCTCTGATAAGTAACAAACACTGGAACACTGATAGGCTCTGTCTCGTGACCTTCAAGCTGATGTGAAGGTTCACCTGGCTCATGAACAACCTCCAGAGGAACCTGAGGTGCTGTGAAGAAATCACAGGAAATGAAATCCTCCCATGAAATGCCCTGCAATCCAAGCTGATGTACAACCATGATCTTGATGAGTGCATAGTGATAAATACTGTTGTACTGCAGCTCGGGAGTTTTCTTCTGCACAAGCATGGTCATCCTCTCGATATTCGGGAACATGAAATAAGGTATGTTCATCATCCTCACTCTAGTGAAATGCATCAATAACCTGATGTGGTAGGCATAGAGGCGTGAAAACCGGCCCTCACAACTGAAATATCTGATAATGAGTTTCATCAGAGGCGCATAGGATTCCTTTAGGAACTGGAATGGGAACACCCTGCTGAGTTGCCTCACAAAGCTAGGCCTGATGTATGGTTCATAATGCACTCTGTCCAACTTCTGTCTTTTGTTCCACTGTTCACCCACATTCGGTATCCCGGTTGCTTGAGAAATGGTTTCTGGTGTCAAAGTGAAATTTGCACCAGCAAGAGTTACCTGACCATCATGTAAATGCAATACAAACAAACAAGCCAACTCCTAATGATGATGAATCCTAGCAATCATCTCACAATACTGATAGCATGACTGCTCTCGAAAACATGCCATGGCAAGTGGGCATGCCTGCAATTGAGTCAATGACCATCTTCTCTCACATGTTTTCCACCTTTACGAGGCCTTCTAGGTGCATGTAGCTCAGTGGTAGAATCACTATCTCTGTCATATGATGTATCCGTGTCTGTATCCATGATGTCCATGCAAGGTATATGTTGGTTTGTATGAGGTGACAATGGGAATTTAGTGCTTTGTTTCAATTGCCAAATATATGTCAAAGGGGAGGGACTGTAGGAGATATAGGACAATGGGGACAATGGGGTTTTAATCAAGTGATAATTTTCCTTTTGAAAGCTTTTGATTTGACAAAATTTAGGGACAAGGGACAACCACTGGATTTTTTGGGAACTTGGGGTTTGGGAATTTTTACAAGTGAAATGGGAAAGGGATAGTGATAGGAAATGAAATGACTTAGGGATAGGGATAATGGGAATGAGATGATATGATTGGCTTTACGGATTTAAGGGAGATAGGGGAATTGACTGTAGTGATGATATTACAGTGAGGGGGAGGAGAAAAAAGGTGGGGAAATGGAGTATTTGGCACCACAATCAATTTTAAAACTCTAAATTCAAAAACCTAAGGGAGAAATTTTTAACAAGGGAATAGGGTTTATAATTTTGGCATTCAAATTCCCATATTCAATCTTAGTCACCACCAAACATTGGTTAATAGCAATTTCAAAGTCTCATAAACTTACTTGGAACAAAGGAGGCCGATTTGTTTTGATGATTGAGCGAAATGGCAACAAATTTTGTGTTTTGGCCCTATGCGCCGCGACAGTGGCGCAGTGCGTCGTGCTCCTTGTATGCGCTGTGCAGGTTCGGAAATACACAGTGAAAAACGGCCCTATGCGCCGTGTTTGGCTTATGTGCCACGCCAGTTGCCGAGTGCACTCCGACAGTAATCTCACCCACAGTTTCGGCCTTCAAACACTGTTTCGCTTCCTCCACTATTTCTCTTGGCTTCACTCTTGTCTTGGCATTGCAAATGGATTATTGAAACACAAAAATATCTTTTATGCCAAAGACTTTGATTTTTGATTTGAAAAAAAACCCACTTTTGTAATGTTTGAACTTTGACACTTTTCACATAAACTCTGCTTTTGTTTCCCTTGTGATTTTTGAGCTGAATGATGAATCTCTTGTCTATCTTTGCAGGGATAGCTGGCATGGGATTTTAGCAAAGGTGACCAGGGCTGCGCCTGAAGAAATTTACAACTGAAAAACTTTGAAAATTACATTGCATTTATTACAAAAGGATAAAATAGACAATTTTTCTTCAAAACAAAGTTTTGAAGAAAAATGATTATCAAGCATTATGACGATGAAATTTTTGTAGTGAAAACCTATTTGAAACCTCCCTCATGTGCCTGCTAACATTATTAGTCATTTTGAAGACTAAATTAATGAAACCCTAGACCTAATGAGACTAAAAACCCTAAAATGACTTTTTGTTGACCAAGAGACCAAACATGACTGTAAATGACTGTGATGAACAGACACGGACCAGCAGGTACATGACATGAGGGATATGAGTGACAAGACCCTACCGTCAGATGATCCATGCACCTAATGGAATGAAACTGACTGAACTAAATGAGACACCTAAAATGAAATACAATAAGAGAAATTTGATCTCTGACGGAGGGATGAAGATACCGACTCTAACATACACCAAAAAAACATGTTACATGCACTCTAGCTCATCTTATAAATGTGTATTTTAAAATAGATCAAAACATGCTTGTACATACCTTGCCCATGGTGTGCATTTGTTGTCTAATGGCTCACTCATAGTTGTCTCTACAGGAGGATGCATACTCTAGAAGCTCATCTCGCTCCATATCCCTCAACACGTCATCTGGAATACTCACAAACGAATGAACTCCTACACTAGATGAAGGTTGGGTTGTCCCTAAGTTGACTTCCACCCCTCCTAAAGCTTGCAATATGTTCTTGTTTCTTCTCCCTCATTTGAGATGCAACACTAGAGATAAGGGCTAACTCCTCTAGAAGTGTAACTACCCTAGGTGGTCGAGGTGCTAAACGAGGTGCTGGAGGCCTAAAACCAACATCTCACATAGCATAAGGTCATTCATATGTACGAAATTTTCCAGCTCCATAGAATTTGGACCCCGTATCTATATAGTTAGGGTCCCTGTGCTCTTGGAATTGAGCATACAACATCCTAACAAATTATTGCGGCACCTCATAATTATTTGGTAACTTCTTGTATGCATACTGGAGCTTCTCATAAATATAAGGTGCAATGTTGGGATCCTTAAATCTTACAATATTCAGACGTTTTTTTTCTTCAGCCCGCAAGTCAAATAGTGATAAGGCCATTTCTTTAGTGACCCTACTTTTAACTTCATTGCAGGAGTGGATACCAATCAATGACGCTCTCCTCCTACGCATCATGTCAAAAAAAAACTTGGGTTGATGGTCCAACCCCACGATAAGTCTCTATCAAACTCTCCAAATTGTGCAAAACAATTTGGATACAATCTCGACTAGGGGTAGAGAGATTGCAACTTTGAAATTCATTGCACAATATCATGGAATTCTCCCTCATCCCATCAATAGTAAGTAGGGAGATGGTATCTTCCCAAGGAATCTACTCAGGAATATCACCGGGATGGGTGTAAAGAGGATCATAGCTCAGATTTCGAGCAAACTCATGAACCCTACAACCTCTCCCCCTAGGAGGGCGATGACCAACACTTGTAACATGTTAAATTATTACACATATTAAAAATTACATAATTTATAAGGAAAATTTGTATTTAAAAAAATTGTCTGATCATTTGAAAATACCTCATGGAAAAACTATCTCATCCTCTTTGCTCATCGAACTAAGATTGTTCCCTTCCGAGGAATGAAGGTCTCTACTAGCCACAGTACAAATCATTAAATTGTGTTATAACACAAGTACATGAGACACACAATAAGTTTCACATTAAACATACATCAAAAAATAATTTTTCCTTTAGGTTTTACCTGAATGAGAACTATCCAAGTGTGGGATGGATGCCATAGGCCGAGGCATTGTTCTCCTTTGTCCCTCACCAAAAATAGGGCCAACCTCAACTCCTACATTTGCACCCGTGGAGAATAATGTTTTCACATTAAACACATGTCATTTGAAAAAAAAATTCACCTGTTCAAAATTGAATATAGCATAAACTTGAACATTTTAACTAGCAATCTAATGTGTACCTATACCGTGTATAATATACCCCTCAGAAAGGGCTCTATGAAATTGGGGACGAATGGGAACAGGTCTATGGGGCTCCTCTTACTCGATTTGGTGTCTGGGTGCACAATTCATATGAGTTCGTCCACCTGTGTAGGAAATTTTTTTTTTCACATTAATCAATTTTTCACAACGAACAATAAATATAACCTACTTGAAAACATGACATAACTAAACAACCAATGTACTTGATAATCCTCCTCTCATGGAGAGGTCTCTATAGGGCTATACTGATGCCATTTTTTCTATAGTATCAAATCAAATTTCTGCCCCTCATAAACAAATTATAAAACAAATTATCAATTGACAGTCATGTCATCAACCAATGGATAACAGGTACTATAGCTCCTTGACATACAAGGGCTCGAAAATAGTACATGGCATAATGTCTCATGGCACTAACTAGGGTGGGTCAATTATTCCTCCAGTTGTACAACTTGAATACCTAGGTATTAGTAAGTGGTGTCCTCGAGTGTTGTTCTACGTCTTTTGAAGCAATAGGACGGTTGGTTAGACTATCGAAAGAGGGCTTCAAGTATATAGGGAAATTCTTATATTCCTAAAGGTACATGAAGGTGATATTTTGTTTACAAGTATTGTCTTATGTCGTAGTACTGCATGCAATACTAGCAAGGGTTACAAGTGTTTCACACAATGTGATTCCACTTTATTTCCTACATTTAATGTTCCGCTACTATAGTATTACCCAGTTATGGATAGATCACTGTGTTATTAAAGGGCATTAGAACACAATCCCAAAATAAAGTTTAAATATATACGAGTTTGCTAAAAAAAGGAAAGGTATCCTAAAATAGAAAGAAAATAACTTTTGCAAGGTAAGTTTTGAGGCTGAAATTGAAAAATGTTCACAACTTCTGCTATACTTATTTGATTGGCTATTACGACCCAAATCATGAAATGCTACAATATCATTAGATCAATTGTCACTGGATTGGCAGCATTTTTTTATTAATGGAGTTGGAAAATCATCAATTTTTAGGGTTAAAAACCTTTTCTAATATTCATTACTGGAAAAGAGGCCATTGCCTCAATTCTTCTTCTTTATAAGTTCCTCATCTTATTGTTTTTTAGTCACCATCAATAGTCACAATAGATGTTCTGGTGAAATATTCCTCCTTAAAAGCAATGGAATCTTAGTTAATGGATATTTATAACAAATCCCTATGAAGTGTTGAGGATGGATAACATTGTACATCAAGATGGGACTCCATTAATGTATTATCACACTTGATATGTAAGCCCTTTCAGGCCCATGTATTCATGATTTTTTTCTTTTTTATTGTAGAAAATACATTTTAAACAACTAGGACAACATTTGAAATTCTCTTCCTTTTTTGGTTCAAGCATGTCAGCATTTTGAAATACATGTGAATGAATCTGGACCCCAAGAAATACCCATGTTGAACTAGAAATTATTGTGGTTTTCTTTATGTTCTTTTGCATTTACATGCTGCTATGTTCTCTTTTTCTCATCCAGTATAAAGGACTTACATTCTCAATCTTTCATTTCTCCTAGATCTTTTACTCTATTTCAGATTTAATAAGTTGTACAATATCAATAGCAGCTCAGAAGGTAGGCCGAAAAGCAGTGCATACTCCAAATATCACAGAGGTTCTATCAACCTATATTGTGAGTTATTTGGTGCATTATACCTATTGACTATCAGAAAACAGTAGCTGGAATCCTATTATGTACTGGAATTTTTTTTATTTTGATTCAAAAGTTTCAAATTCAACTTTCCATAAAGTCTTATCTAATTATTTATTAACCTACATGTTTGAATGAATTTCTTTTTTCATAAATTGTTTAATCCTTTGTATGGAAATTTAAGTGTCGAACACTGATTGGGATGCTCAAGACAAATGCATATGTGATAGTTCTCGTTTGAGAAACTTTGTATGCCTATTGTACCACCCATTTCATGATACCATTACATTCAATGATATATAGTGTGCTATTCTTTTACTCAATGTGATTCACATCAAGTATATTCTCTTTTTACTCATCCATAGGTGATGGTTTTGATTGAATGCTAAAGATACAAAAATAATTGTTTATAATTATAGTTTGAATTATGATAATTTTAGGATTTTGTCTATAAAATTGTAATTTGTCACAGGGTACTCTACTGAATTTATGTAGATCTATTTTTTTCCTACTTGTTTATTGATCCATGTAAATTGTGATGGATCCACATATTTTGTATAAAGATCCCCTAGAAGGAGCCACCTGCTTGTTGATTCCATATATCAGATTAAAAAGTATTATGTGTTGCTCAATAAAAGGAAATGGGTACCAACAAGAGACATAGATACATGCATATCTCATGGAGGTAAAACTGGAGAGGGTAAAAAGTATAGTTGAGCAACAAGTTTGATAACAAGGAAATTGCCCACTTTGGTGTGTATCAATGAATAAATGAAGCAAAGTATGAGCATGAGATGCAGATATGAGGAAACATTCATTTATACTATCTGTAATCCGACTAACCCAAATCACATAAAAAACATGATTCAGTGTCCTATTATTGATCACTCCATCTGGTTGCATTCATTTTTCTATTCTGTGATTGAGAACGTAGCCCACATAATACTTAACCTCACATAAAAAGCACATGAAGAACCTCAGATAGGAACATTTCCAAGTTTCCAAGTCAAACTATTAGCCCAAGAGTGAATTTACAGAGAGGACTGTGAGTGAGAGGCATGAAGCCCTGTTTGGCATTAGAAGACAAATTAATGTATCAACTAAAAGCCCCTTCTCACGCACACTTACATTCATTTATAGGGAGACATGTCTTATCCCTTTGAAGAAGAAATCTATAGACCACTTTTCTCTATTTTAGTACACTTTTGGGTGCTATTTCAGGAGAATCAACAAAATATTAAAGAATATGTAATCAGGGATAACCCTATGGTAACAGAAAAGAATCCAAGGTGGTGCAAGGCAGTTTCTTCCAATCCCCTCCTGCAGGGGCACCCATTTTCTTGCAATGGAAAGCGAGGTGATTTTCGATGTTGGTATTAATTATTATTATCATTATGACATGCAAACATACTCATGGTGATCTGTCAGAGACATTACCCATTTATTTTTGGTTGGTATTATCATTATGACATGCAAACATACTCATTGTGCCTTGTCAGAGATCTAGGGCCTTTTGACCCTTTTCCGTCATCCCTGCCATTTTTGTTGAGGTCGGTCTATGGTCAACACAGTTATTAGAAGAATCACCCAGGAGGGGATCAAGGGATGTATTGTTGAAGGGATCAAAACCGATAATGCGGAATGGACAAATGTAAGCAAACAAACAAGAAAATCACTATGCAAAAATTAGTCAAGCTCTATGTTGATGAAAAGCACTTAATGAAAATGAAAATATCTATCAAGGATGATCATCTTGAACAAGAGTGTAAAAAAGCTATTCCTAAATTCTCCAAACTCCCTTAACCTTCTATTAAATCCTCTTTATTAAGGTGAGAGAGTGGTGATAAGGCAAGAGCTGGATAGGTTTAGTTATGTGTTATTTTCACTTGGTAACCCAAACGACACTTGACTCACAATTGACCTGGGTTGCTATCTATCGGGTTGCATCAACTAGCGAGGGTTTGGTGGGGTTACAAACAGCTGGAATCCATGACCATCGAGCATATTGAAACTTAGGGAAGGATTGTCGCAATTGGGAAGAGTATTGCATGAGTTGTGCACTTCCGTTTGGGAGGTGTAGAGGTTTTTTGACTACTTATGCAATTGTGGACCTTACTCCCATTATTCATGGATGGCCCATATTCCACTGAAGTTATAAAATCATTACTTCCCCTTGTACATGTTGAATTTTAATTCTTTTTAGGAAATTTACATGTTGAATTTTAATTCTTCGCAGGAAATTTACATGTTGAATTTCAATTCTTCACAGGAAATTTATGGCACTAGGCTGAGAAATGACATTCGAAAAAATAGATTCAAGACTTACCTGGCTAAATATCCAATTTTTCGCTGGTGCTCATGAGGGACTCGATCGATGAGGTGGCTCGAAAATGACAGGGCTTGTTCTGCTCCAGTGTACGGGTTTGCGCGGGCCAGGGGTTTGCTGAATGTCAGGGGAGACATGAACTACATCATTGAATCCTAGAAAATTATATAAATATGTGATAATATATTGCATGCTCCTACTATGTAATATCCCTATTATATATTTTACTTAATTTCCAGGATTTAAATTCAAGAAATCTACTATGAAATTTTGCTAGAAGATTCAATAATAAATTGCAACACCATTATAGAGAAAAAAACCGCAAACCCCAGTTATTTTATTAATAAATTGCAAGGAAATTACATCAATTTGATCTGGAAGGAAACCTGATAGGGATATTCACAAAAACCTTTGGATTTTACTCCTTTAGCTTTGGAACTTGTACTCCATAGTGAATTGTGGATTCAACCTTCCTGAAGTATACAATCAACCACCTTGAACCCTAGCAATTTGACCCTCTAGAAGATTAGTCTTCTACTACAAACTCATGGGAGCTATCTGAGACTTAGTGCATATCGGAAATATGAATAAGGTTGAAATTTTTGATTTGGTTAAGCCCTAATTTTTGTGAAAAATTTTCTGGAAAAAATACTGATCTGAGGTACATATTCGGCCTGGTTTGAGGCCCGTACTGAGGCATAATTTCAACATTTGTTGAAATCCTTTTTGAGGCAGACCCCTATAGTTGACATATTTAGTACTATGCCAAATATACACTAAATCGCTGGTGCTCACAGTGGCTCGAAAAATAGGGTTTCCTATATGTAAACCTCTATGAGACCATAAACTATAAAATTCAAGATGGAAAGAGGATTTTATTACTCTAAGCTCAATTCAAACAAAAAGAGGGTTTTCTGTATGTACATTGTAAACCTATATGAGACCATAAACTATAAAATTCAAGATGGAAAGAGGATTTTATTACCCTACGCTCAATTCAAACGAGTATTCAAACCTTTGTATTACATAAGTATACCAGGGTAGACGTTATCTATTAAGGGAAATGAAGTAAAGTAAGGGAAAACTATAAATTTCGTTCTTAGAAATTAGTTAAAGAGGAGTTTTCCAATTATAATCTCCATTACCTAGGCCAGTTATGAATCCTTGAAGTCCTCTTTATAAATATTGGTTCAACTCAATTTGAATCGATACCAGTCTTTATTGAACCACCCTTGCAACCCACGTACAAAATATAAAGAAAAATGAACATAAAAATAATGGCAGGAATAAAACCTCCGAGCTAATTAGTGTACACAAATTTCAATGAAAATAAAATCAGCTCACCAGGGTAGTGCCCATGGAGTTGGGTAAGTTGACACAACTCCAGTGGCTTCACTTAGTTTATAATAAACTAATTAGCGGCAACAACACTAGCTTGCCCATTCTTTCTGCTCTAATTAACTGTTACTCCATACGAGAACTCGTCTTATACTCTAATAAACTAACGAGATGTTTTTCCTCTTCTATTGGCTAGCTCTCTAAAAGCATGAGTATGGTATAATTGGGCTTCAATGATTTAATAGGTGAAATACCTCCACATATTGGAAACCTAATTAGTTTAACATTCCTTGAGTTAGAGGAGAATCATTTTACCGGGGCAATTCCTTCTTCACTTAATAAGCTTCAAATATTGGAGAGGTTATATTTGAGTTCCAACAATCTTCAAGGAAACATTCCAATGGAAATCAGGGAACTCAAAGGCCTATGGGTTCTATTTATCGGGGGAAATAATATGACCAAAAGAATCCCTGAATCCGTTTCCTACCTCCAGCAGCTAGAATATCTAAATCTCAGGCAAAACCAGTTATCAGGTACTATACTTGCAACTTTAGGGAAATGTGGGAATTTGTTAATTTTAGACCTATCTTATAACAGGCTCCGCAGACACATACCTATGGAGGTGGGAGGCCTTGTAAATTTGTCTATAGGTTTCATAATTTCAAAAAATTTATTAAATGGCACAACACGTTCGGGGAGAAACTCAAAATGCTCATATATTTAAATGTTTCTTTCAATGAACGATGTGATACATAGCATATAAAGCAAAGAGCACCTGTAGATCTAGTTGTGTTTGTTTTTTGTATTATGTGATTGAGAATGCAGCCCACAGAATAAAATTTACCTTAAAAAAAACATTGTTTTCGAAACTTATCTGGTTAGATATCCAATTTGTCGTTGGTGCTCACGGTGGCTCAAAAACGACAGTGCTCCAGTGTACAGGTTTGCATAATGTCGGTGGAGATAGGATTTTGGGGTTTTTTTTTATAAGAATAAAACTCTTGGACGAGAGTTAAAAAAACTCTAGGCTGAGAGTTTTACAACTCTCGTCCGAGAGTTTTAAAACTATTGTCTGAGAGTTTACCCAAGATTTTATGTCATTAAAACTCTCAGACGAGAAAATAATTAACTCTCATCTAAGAGTACTTTAACTCCGGTCAAGCCCAATCTAAATCTCGGGTGAAACATTAAAAATCTCTTGGACGAGAGTTCTAAAAACTCTTGGTCAAGAAATTGAGTTGACTATTTTGTTGAACAAGAAATTAAAAATTTCACCCAAATTTTGGCCATCCGCAAAAAAGAGTTTACCAAGTTTGGCATTTCACCCAGTTATATATTGTGAATATATAGATAATATTGGAGAGACATATGTTGTTGTGTATAAATCATGTTTTTTCTGATTGCTGCTGAATAATTCTCAAAAAACTTTTGATATGTTGTTTGTTCCTTTATTTATAAATCATGTTTTTTTGTTGTTGCCTAATAATTTTTGGATAAATTTTTGATTGTTGTTTGTGCTTTTATTTATAGATCATGGTTGTAACTACTGTTCAAGGGGGATTTAAGGCTAGGTAGTATCACACATTCAGATCTTCTATGCAAGTTTTGGGATCTGTCATCACTTGTACTTGATAAGCATGTATTACTAGAAAACTAACTTTCCAAATTTAGATCGTTGGTGGCACAATTGAAAGGATGTGGAAATATAAAAAAATATGAAGAATGAATTTTCTTGATTTTTTCCAAACTAAAAGTTAGTTTTTAAGTATTTTCTTATACATTTTATTCAACTACAAATGCACTTAGAGATGTGTCTAAAGTTCCCTCTTTTGATCTTTTCTATGAGTATATTGCTAGGGAACAATCTAAGTTGATGCAACTAATGACCTTTTTGGCTCTAAGAATCAAGGTCTTGTTGTTCAATCCTCCTAGGGTAAGCAAAAAATTGGGTATACAAAAAAGAAAGATTCCACTCGAGCTAGCGAGTCTCCCTCCAAACCTTATCAAAAATCAAATTCTTTTGTACCATATTCCAAGTTTGGTGAGTCTTCCTCCAAGACAAGAACCAAGAAGTCAAATGAAACCTTCCTTTTTCATGGTGTTGTCACTCCTAGAGACAACCTTGAGTTGTAAAATAATAGTGCCTAGGATATCTTAAATGAAAGGAGCATATGACTCAACCGATTGCAGTTGACAATATTAGGCTCTCATGCTACTATCAACTAATGAATTGCTTTGATAAAGATGGGACCAAGACTCTAAATGTAATAACAGAACAAAAGAAAACTGCAAAGACTGAATATGAAATTCAATAAGTAAATGCATCAGATAGCTTTAAAACATAATGCTGTAAAGGGGGCCAGCCGTGAAATGAACGTACAACAGTCAAATTATAAGTGAGTGAAGACTATGACAGAAAATGAGATAAGATATTAACTATGACTGGGCTTATTCTAGGATAAGAATCCAAATAGTTATTACCAGTAGAACGATGGAAGAGATGTGGAAATGAATATAGTGTCATGCCTGAGCTATATTTAAAGCGCTATAGATGAGTAAATATGAGTATCTGCTATGATAAACTGACATTTAAACATGGGAGCACTTGCATTCCAGAAAATTTAGACACCAGAAGTGTGGAGAGATATGAAATGAACATTTATATTAAAAACATGGAGAAGGGTTACAAACTGTAAATCATCTCAAGTGGAATCCCCAATTCTAGCAAAATCCTCTATTACTGAATCCCAACGGGACCTTCAACATCAACTATCGAATTCATACAAAAATACATACAGAGTGCTTGAGCTAGTGAGTCTTTCAGAAAATATGGAACCTATTATATGTCTTTCCTCCTTGCTTTTATAACATTTTCATGTGCTATACGCAGAAAGATATTTTGGGAAAATATCTTTTCCGCATGCCTGTATGCAGTTTCAAGTCTTAATCAAAAATCAAAATTGATGATGGGGTAGAACACCTCCCATCATCTTACACTTGGGCTTAAAGCCATTTCTAATGGATATACAACAACCTACTAACTGGAAGTAAAAATGCAAGAGTGAAATATGCATTTCACTCGAAATTGGAAGTGAAAAGAGAATAAAATAAGAGGCCATGTAGGCCCAATCATGAGTTAACATTGCTGGTGGTGGGACGGAGTCAGGGCTGCAGTTGGAGAAGGCAGTATTGTGGCCGTAGAAGATCTGGATTTATTACTGGAAGACAGAGTGGGTAGAGAAGCAGATGCGGTGGCTGATGAACTCATCTGATCGCTACACCTCTGCGAGGTGTCAGCTGCAGGACTAGGTATTGAAATGAAAGCATCGACCAAAACATGCACTTCTGTTAGTTCGACATAACTCGCCTGAGTGGGCAACCGTTTCTTAACTTGATGGAGGAGAGAGAATTATTTACCGAGTGCTGCAATTATTGTTTTGGCGTTAAGCCGAGCGGTCTTCTCAGAAGGTGTATCTGCTTGATTCATCACCTCTGTCAGTTTGCACTCGTATACCGGTAATGGTTGAAGAAAAACATTTGGAGGCTCCCAGCATGAGGGGAGGCCAGCGAGTGTCAGTTCTGTCCATTCTGTTTGAAACTGTCCCAAGCTTGTCACCATCCTTTCAAAACTACCTAGTGCAAGGTCGCGCATGGCTTCCTTTTCCATCACCCTCCGACATTCTGCCACCTCCTTGAACTTGTCCTTGATTCCCCGTTTGGCCAATTCTTCTAAGCTCAAATCATTTAGGAGAGAAATATACCTTCTGGCACCTTCGACCTTAGTTGAAGCATCTGTATGCCCTTCATGTAGAGTTCTTCTGAATTGACGAACCACAACTTTATTTTCTTCAATTAAGGTCAGAAAGGCCCAACACTTCTTTACCTCCATGATGATGTATTTCCAGATTAAGCGTCGAGCCTCCAAGAGGGTGATGTTTCCATTCATCCGGCTCGTCAGGTCTCTGATCATCTTTTCCTGTTGCAACCTCTCTTGTTTCACCTCCTCTATCCCTTTTTTCAAAGCTACTACCATTTTGGTAATTTCCTTGAGACGGGCCTCGAGGTCATGGATCTTCTATTGTGCCGTCTGAACCTGCTTCTCTGCTACCTAAAGTTTGGCCAGCACTGTAGTTAGCTGTTCCAAGAGTGAGTTGGATCCTTCAGGAGGTGGTGTAGAGCATAAGCGTGCATCCCATATTTTCTGCAACTCATCCATATTATGCTGGAGGGCAGTCATCTCGCTAGAAATTTTAGCCCTCTCTTCTTTCTCCTTGGCTAGGGAGTCTGCTAGGTCAACCTTGTCATTTTCTATCTAGGCTAGTTCAGCAGTTTGCATGTGCTGAAAACCAGGCATATTCAGTTGATGCTTCAGGGCTGCAACCTGTTTCTGCAACTCTGAGATGACATGACCCTGAGGATCTGCTTTATCACTCCCTTTGCCCTTTACAACTGCTTGAAGACTCCGTAGGTCGTTAGAGAGTGATCGGGCATTAGTATTCTCCACCCTAAGGTTCTCAACCACTTGATTGTACTTGGTTTGGAGCTTCCTTAGGGTGAGAGAGAGCTTCACAACCTCATCCCTTAGCATGTCACCAAAACACTGGAATATATTGAATTTATCAATCGAGGGAACTTGTGACATGTTCAATGCCACCTCCAGAGCTCTGTAGCTGGTGGTCCCAGCCTCAGGATCTAGAACCGCTTTGGTCATGGCCATCAACAATTGTTCCTTGTCCATATCAAGATCGATAGTAAACCGAGTATGATATTTATCTACATAGCCCGCTAATTATGACCAAATATTATCCATGATAGCTCTGTTCTTCCCCTTCATTTCATCCCCTGCCTCGGACCTATTTACAGAGACAACTTGTGAAACCTCTAAGAAATCAGAGGATGACGGACCATCATATTTAACCATGAAACCTGCTTTTCCCTTGTCCAAATCCCCATACAGTGCCACTTTTTCTAGTGGCGACTCTTCCCCGACACCTTATTCATTGTTGGTTCTCTGCCTTTTAGAAGGAGGAGAATCTTCTCCTGTAACTCCGGCTTGTTCAACCTGTTTCTTACCTACTTCTCGTGTTGAAGAAATATCTCCTTTTTCCCCTATCGTAGATGAATCACTATCCATCTTTGAAATCAAAGGCCAGGCATCAAGGTTAGCTCTCCACTCGATGAAGGGCTAGTTTCATGATCATATGCAGTTGATTTAATATTCTTCCTTTTGTTTGAGATGATGCCTTTTGGATCATAAGGCCAAGCTTTCCCTTGCCTTAAGTCCATACCCTTTAGTAGGATTTCCACTATAGGGAGGGCATGCCTAGAGTTAATAATAAAGGGGCCGACTGTGGTAGGAAGTTTAAGAATAAACCCCTTTTTCTCAGGGAGGAAGTGGAGCTGGTCAGCCTTCAGGGTTTGCCGGAGGTACTCCAAAGCGAAAATCCACATGGCAGGAAAATATGGCAGTCTGTAAGGGGAAACCTCTGCACCGTAGACCCTTATCTCAGTATAGTCATAAAATAGGTACCAATCTCCTGTGCATTCTTCCTCACTGAACTGTAGCTAGTTCCTCTGCTCAGGAAAAATCCTGGGTAGAGGATTGTCATGAATAATAGTATAGGATATTGTCATAAATTCATTCAAGAAGTTGTAATAACCCACCCCGTTAGCCAACTTATGCACTGTAGGTTTCCAGTCAAAGACAATTTTTTGTTGAGAATTTATCCTAGAAACCTTTTCTAGACCCAAACCCTCAAAATTATCAGCCTGTTGGAAGAAGAAGAGGTAGAACACTAGGGAGAAAAAATGAAAATGGCCGGTGGCCGGGAGGTCTTGGAACTGGGTTTGGATGGCAGAGGCCAAGAAACCAGGGATATCCAAAACAACCCCTGGTTGTGACATTAACCATAAAAGGGCTACACATTCCTTTGAGACTCGCTCAACCCCCTCTATACCTAGTAACCCCGCAATGAAAGCAAGTGTTGGCTGAAGGCTTTCCTTGAATGTATTCAGAGGCACCGAGTCCACAGACGGGAAATCTGTAAGGTGGGAATCAGAAATAGCTGCGATGAAATCGCTCTGCTACCTCCAGGGTAACTTGGAAAGCTGACAGGCTAACGACATTTCGGTGAAACTAACATAATTTGAACTGGGAGGATAACAGAGGGCTTTCCTGATGATCTTGGGAGATATAATGAATATTTGTTCCCTTGAGTTGATAGGAACATATTTTGGCGCTCATCATAAGATTCTATGAGCCAACATATAAATTCCACAATTGGGTAGATGGGCAGAGCGATTTGGTGGTATAACCTTGACAAAACAACTTTGAACCTATCCCTATTCTCTAAATGTTTCCTAAATATGTCAGGCTTGACGCTAATGATGGGGAAAGGGTATTGTGTGTCTTGAATGTGGGCTTGCTTGTCTATGAATGGCTCAGGTCCAGGGGTAGCCCTGGACTCGCGAACTTGCGGGGTTTCGGGCTCCGACTTCTTAATCTTGATTCTACCCATGACCACTTTGAAAAATGAAAAGCGGAAGGAAACTTCGATAGTGAAAAAGGGATGGAATACCTGCGCAGTAAGGAAAATTCCTGGGAGAAAATGATGCAAGGAAGCTGAAAGCGACTTGGTAGACCTGGTACTGGGAGCTTGTGATTTGGCTACACAAAATTTGTAAAAGAAAGTATTTTACCACAGTGAGCACCAAACAGGGTTAAACGACTTTGGATTACCCGAAAAATGAGGCCAGGATGACACATGTAGGGCTAATGTTGTAAGGACGTCGACAGTGGGACGCGTGGAAACTGGCTATTGGTTATTAGAGTTCGGTTGGGTGTATACCATGTGTCGGGTTAAATACCGGTATTGGTAATGTACCAGGTGTCCTAAGACTTACCTTACCTTCGCATTACTCGCGACAGCTGTTACCTAAATGGGCCCACCAGGAAGTCCAGTGGGGTCTTGGAGCGGTTCTAAGCCTGCAAACATCACCCCACGGAATACCTATCTCAGGTCCCACCGTATGCTACGTCACTACCGTTCCGGGGGGGGTGAGCTTCCGCCTTCCCCTTGCCATCCTTGATCTCCCCAGAAACTCTTCACGCGCCTTCCTTCTTTTGAATGCTCGGAGCATGGGCAGGTCCCGCTCTGTCCAGCTATTTTGCACCTTTATCTTCCTTTGTTTTGTGTAAAGTTTACCACAAGGCTACAATATATATCATGCCCCGTTCCCTTGTTATATGGATTTTCATTTACCTCAACCCATTCGCTCCTTTAAGTATTTCTCCCTTTTGTGCTTCGGGTGATCCCCCTTTTGAAGTTTCTTAGGGCAGTGGTGAATGATATAACAACATTGGCTCCATTTGGGGACCACACGCTCGTCCTCGAACGTGTCGAGAACTCCGCAGACCATCTGTTAACCTTCTTCTTGTGAACACATTCTCCTTGATGCATTTTCTTCTTCCTTTATAACAACTCAAAACATCAAAGATCATAATAAAAGAAACTGAATAATGTACAATATCATACAACAGACCTTTCGGCTTGAATCAATACTGGAAAAAGGGTTTTAAGAATTTCCCGTTCACAGGGGCTTCGAGCAGATCACCCTGCAAATTTTCCAGTCTGAAAGTGTTGTTTCCTCCCTCTTCAGCAATTTTGAAAGGTCCAAACCATAGAGGATCAAACTTTCCATGCTTTCCTTTCTCAACCCTTCTTATATCCCATCTTAGTACCAGATCTCTAACCTGCATCTCTTTATCTTTAGCATGCTGATCGAACAGGTCTTTCATTTTCTCTTAGTACTCAGTCAACCTCTGATTTACTCGACTTTGAGTCTCTTCCAGCTCTACTAACTGATTCATTATTTTGGTAAGATCATTTGGTTCCTCTTGACAATCCGTCTTGAACCTAGCCATAGGTAAGGCCAATTGTATCGAGAAAACCGCGACTCTACCATAGACCAATTCATATGGGGATTTTCCTGTTGACCTCTTACTAGTGATTCTATTTTCCCATAGCGCGAACTTGAGTTGAGAATCCCAGTTATTTTGGTTTTCATTTATGGCCTTTTTCAATGCCCTTACTAATGTCTTGTTTGAGGATTCAGCCAATCCATTTCCCTACGGATAGTATGGAGTAGAGTGTCCTAACAAAATATTATATTGTTGGAAAAAATTGATGAATTTGACAGACTTAAAAGCCTGAGCATTATCTGTGACAATCTTAGTAGGGCAGCCAAACCTTGAAATAATGTTATCTTCCAGAAACTTGATCACCACTGTGTCTGTAGCATTCCTTGCTAGCACGACTTCTACCCATTTAGTGAAATAATTGGTAGCTGTTAGTATCCACTTGTGTTGTTCGCTTGAGGTGGGATGAATTTCACTGATGAAATCGATTCCCCACTATTGGAAAGGTTCTTCTATCTGTACCGGGATCATAGGCAAAGGTGCGAACTTCTGCCTTTCAGCAAATTTCTGACATTTTTCACAGGCCCTTACCTGAGTATGAACATCTCCGAAAAGTCTGGGCCAGAAAAAGCTTGCTTTCAGAATCTTGTGTGCCATGGCCCTCCAGCTGTAGTGGCCACCACAGATGCCCTCGTGGAATTCTGCCATCACTTCTTCTACTTCATTTTCCGTGAGAAATAAAAGTAATATGCCTGATGGGTCTCTCCAGTACAAATGGCCTTTTGATACAATGAAATTCTGAGTTTTTAAAATTAACGTCTGGTACTTCGTCTTGTCGCATCTTGGAGGACATATAAGAGTCAACAGGCACTCTACAATTTCCTTGTACCATGGACTGAGAAGGTACTTCATGTGGGTTTTTTGTGTAGCGGTTTCTATTCTGCGCTGCTCATCTGTTCTTTCAGGCTCTTCATTGGCCACCATAGACAAATTTATCCCCAAAGCCTGAAATTTTGATTTGGAAAGGATCTTGGCTAATCATAGTCCCTTTATTAGCTTAGTTGGGCGTATTTCCAACTCATACTCCTGTATCTTGGCTATCCATTTGCCTCTCTTTCCTTCACTATCTCCCTGAATCAAGATGTCTTTTACAGCCGCTGTGGGTACGAATGCAGTTATAGCTGACTGCAATACATACATCCGAAAAGCCTTCAAGTATTTGACCAAGGCATAAGCCTGTTTCTCCAGGATTTTATATTTTAGTTCGGCGTCGTCAAGCACTTGGCTGAAAAAGGCGATGGGTTGTTCATGACCTTCCTCGTTTTTCTGCAATAATACAGCTGCGACAGTGTGGGGAGATGCAAATGAAAATATCATGAAAGGTTTTGCATAATCAAGTCTTGCCAATACTTGGGCTTCTGCAAAAGCATTTTTAATTATGTTAAAATATTCCCACGACTCAGTAGTCCATTTTACTTCGTTATCCTTCTTCAACATCTCAGTTATGTATCAGACTATCTTTGCATAGTTTGGTATGAATATTATCAAGAAGTTGATACGTCCAAGAAAAACTTGGACCTCTTTCTTGTTTTTGGGCAAGGATATACCATTTATAACTTCTACCCTTTTCGGATCAATTTTTACCCCTACCTTTGTTACAATATGCTCCAACAGTTTACCCTCTTCTAAAGCAAACATATATTTTTGTGGGTTTAAAGACAATCCATACCTGCAGCACTTATCAAAGGTTCTGCGCAAATGCTCCATATGTTCAGCATCGTCCTTTGAGAAGATTGTGATATCATCCAGGTACACCACCACGAATTTGTCTTGTTCCCCCACAAAAGCAATGTCCATGGCCCTTTGAAATGTAGCCCTCGCATTGATCAATCCAAATGACATTCGAGCATACATAAACATTCCCCAAGGAGTAGTGAATGCGGTTTTCTTTTGGTCCTCCGGAAGCACTGCTACTTGATTATACCCAGAAAAGCCATCCATCACAGACATTCATGAAGATCCTACCACCTTCTACAATATATGGTCCATCTTTGGCAACGGATAATTGTCTTTCAGAGATGCTCTGTTCAAGTTATGAAAGTCAACACACAGTCTTATCTCTCTGTTCTTCTTTCGGACTGGGACCGAGTTGGCCACCCATTTAGAGTATCTTAATGGCACAATAATCTTAGCCTTCAACAGTTTCTTGATTTGTTTTTCTATGGAGGGAAGGAGTAAAGGATTAATCTGTCTTAATTTCTGTTTGTGTGGCTTAGCATCTCCTTTTAATGGAATCTTGTGCTGGATAATGCTAATATCAAAGGTATTCAAATATTGATAGGACCAGGAAAAGACGTCTTTATATGTCTAAAATAGCTTCCAATATTGCTCTTTGTATTCTTTGGGTACCTTATTAGACAATTTCACAATCTTGGGATCGGCCTCCATGCCGAGGTTCAGGTCATCTACCTGATTTTCTTCAACAACCTTACTTGGTTGGGTCGAGACATCATTATTATCAAATAGTCTCTCCAGAGGGACCAATACTTTGGGTATTAAATTCCATTTGAGCTGCAACACCTTATGCCCATCCATGGTATCCTGCCATTTGTTTTGAGGAAGGTCATCAGTCTCCTCCTCGCCAACATCTATGACCAAATTGGAAAATTTTCTGACGGTCTCCATGAATCTCTTCACTTTCTCTTCATCTTCAAACACCTGCCAGTGTTTGAAATTGTAAGGGATGGAAGGACGGTAAAAAACCTCTATCTCGTACCTCAGGAGGGGATTCTGAGGTGGCTGAAAAGTGCTTGCAGCTACTGCAAGAGAGTCTGCCATTTTGTTTTGGTCTCTTGGCATAAATTGAATATTAAATGCTGAGAAGAAATTCTCTACCAAGTCCCATACCTCATTTCTGTAAGCCCTCAGTCATGGGTTCTTAGCTTGACATTGATTTCTTACTTGTCTCACCACCAGTTCTGAATCTCCCAAAACCTTCAAGCTTTGAATATTCATATTCTTTGCTGTTTGTAGACCCAAGAGAAATGCTTCATATTCAGCCACATTATTCGTGGCTTCATACTCCAATTTGAAAGATAATGGGACCAGTTGTCTAGTAGGGGAGATTAGGAGAATCCCAGCTCCATTCCCTTGCTTTGAGTTGGCTCCATCAAAGTGCAAGGTCCAAACCCCACCTTCTTCATTACTTGAAGACTGCTTAGTCTTTACTTGACATAAAGATGGCTCCTGCAAGTAATCTTGGTCTTCTTAAAGCATTAGACAAGAAAAATCACCCTCTTTGTTGTACACTGGCGAATTTACTGAATTATCGACTTTAGTGACCATCTTCACAAACCTTATTTCCCGGTATAATCTCCTTTCTTGGCCTCCAAACACAGGGATGGTCACATAGGTTAGGTCCAGCTTTATAGATCGTCCGATTTTTGTACCCCATGATCTTGATAACAACATCCCAAACTGAGCTGGGATGTTGGCCACTACTATGTCCATTACCACACTCTTAGCTGGGATTTGGGCTAGATTTACCACCAAATCCTTGATCGTCCCCAAACATTTGACTATTTTATAATTAAAAGAGTAGAGATATTTATATGGGTGAGTGATCTGTAGCCCCAATTGCTCCATCACAGACAGAGGTAACAGGTTATGTGACGCCCCATAATCCAGCATACAGTTGTGTAACAACAAATCATGAATTACTAAAGAGACATAGAAAGGAGGAGTTGAAGAATCTATCTCCTCAACATGAGGACCGAAAATTACCATAGGCATTTCTTCCTGGAGGTTTGAAATATCTGGGATTGGGGCTGCTCCTTGAGGAAGCATGAAAGAAGACACCTGAGACTGGTAGACTGGCTATTTCAGGAGTTCAGTTAGGGAGACTTCTCTATGGTATTTTCCTTTGGTTCATTGATCATGGCTGGAGGTTTTTCTTCCCTCGGAATAGGTTTAACATTTTCATTTGGATTAGAGGCCAAATTAGAAGAGGAAGGAATGGAGTCATTAGAATGTAAAGGTTCAGTTATAGGTCTCTTACCTTTATCTCCGACTTTCTGAACAAATGTCTCCTTCTGAGGCATCTCTTCTTCTTGTTCTTATGTGCATGTCCTCTTCCTAGAGGATCTGAGATCGTATTTTTTGTTGAAATGTGCCTGCATGAAGTCCACGAATTTCTTGTAGTAATCATCAATCTCCGGGTCTTCAACAACGCTTGTCTTTTCTTCATCTTCTTGTAAGGAAAGCTCAACATCTTCACCTTCTGAGTAAGCAAGATATTGGTTGTCTTGCCCATCGGGGGTATCTTCTGCATGGCCGTCCATCTGCCCTTCCAGGTACAGCAGGGGCTGTATGTGGTCTTGCTGCTCCTTCTGCTCTCTTTGTAATATTTGCAAAGGAGGTTTTCTATATTGGGGATTATAAACCCTGTTCGGAGCAACTTGAGGTGGCTTGGAGGAGGAATTATTTACTTCGAGCTCAATCTTCACCAGCTTGCTCAAAAGGTTCTTGATCATTTTATTCATCTCCTCGATTTTGTTATTAGCTACCTCTCTGTCTTGATTAGAGGTAGATGCTTCTTCTTTCCCTCTACACCTAGCATCATGGTTCGGCCTTCCTCTGGATTTTCCTGTAGAAGCGAAGTTAGCTTCGACTTCTAGTGCATCGGTCTGAGCCTGGTCCAAAGTAGCAAACTTCCTTTCCCTCAGGGTGAATCCAAATTCTGAGTCAAATGCTGCTATAAAGACAACCTTAGTGGCAATATGGTGCGGCTTCATTTCTATAGGTAGGCTGGTATATAGTTTATTAAATCTCTTAATAAATTCAGACATGTCTTCGTTATGTCTCTTCTTTAAAGAATTGAATTCCGTAAGACAGTATCCATGACCATTCTTTTCTCCCCACTTCTTTGTGAATGCATTTTCAATTTATTCCCAAGTGTTGATGGAGTGGTCCCCCAAGGTCTTGAACCATTTTTTGGCCTCTCCATCTAGAGACTGGACAAACAATCTCAACACCACATCTAGATGTTCAACGTTGAAATTTTTTGCGAAGGCGCAGAAAAATTCTAGATGTTTTTGAGCTCCAGTATCATCTTCTCCATTGAAACAAGGTAGGATATTTAAGTAATCCTGAGGCATATCGTTCAGGATCTGAGGTAATGCCAAGGGGGCATATTTTTTCAATAGGAAGTTAGGAACAACCATTGGAGGTTGTGGGGGTGGCGGGAGATACTGATGTATAATAGGAGGCGGTGGAAGAGAAGTATGTATGACAATGGGGATATACTGAACAATGACTTGAGTGGTTGATTGAAATACTGGAATAGGAGAAGTGGAACCACTGTGACTTATTTAACTTCTTCAGCTTCGGGAGTGAGATGCAGAAAGAAGCTTGTGGTGTCTACAGACTCAGCCTCATATTTGACTTCAATATTTTCCAGGTAGGGGCTATCTGAAGTGTAGTCAAGGTTCTTGCAGTAGGATCAAGACCTTGATATTGAGATAATTGAGAGGAGGATGGAGAGTCTTCGAGGGAGAATCGGGGAATATCTGTATAAACTGATTTCCTTTCTCTCCAACTTCTCTTGTGCAAAACATTCTTTGGATCAGACACTGAAGGTGTTCTCAACTGAGATGTATCTGACCTTAGGTGTGGCTTTCAGGAAGCTAGGACTGCAAATAGATGTATCCTTTGAATGACAGTGGAGTCTCCAAGGTCATGGATCTACAACTCCCAACCCTTCCTGCTCACCTATTCTGAAGGGTGGATGGATATTTGTCGAGGCCCAGGGATTTAGTTCTTTAAATTCTTTCCCTGGAAACGGTGCCAAAAAGATGTTGTCACTCCTAGAGACAACCTTGAGTTGTAAAAGACCAGTGCCTAGGACATCTTAAATGAAAGGAGCATATGACTCAACCGATTGCAGTTGACAATATTAGGCTCTCATGCTACTATTAACTAATGAATTTCTTTGATAAAGATGTGACCGAGACTCTAAATGTAATCACAGCAAAGAAGAAAGTTGCAGAGATTGAATATGAAATTCAATAAGTAAATGCATCAGATAGCTTTAAAACATAATGCTGTAAAGGGGGCCAACTATGAAATGAATGTACAACGGTCAAATTATAAGTGAGTGAAGACTATGACAGAAAATGAGATAAGATATTAACTATGACTGGGCTTATTTTAGGATAAGAATCCAAATAGTTATTATCAGTAGAATGATGGAAGAAATGTGGAAATGAATATAGTGTCATGCCTGAGCTATATTTAAAGCACTAGAGATGAGTAAATATGAGTTTATGCTATGATAAATTCACATTTAAACATGGGAGCACTCGCATTCCAAAACATTTAGACACCAGAAGTGTGGAGAGATACGAAATGAACATTTATATTAAAAACATGGAGAAGGGTTACAAACTGTAAATCATCTCAAGTGGAATCCCTAATTCTAGCAAAATCCTCTATTACGGAATCCCAACGGGACCTTCAACATCAACTATCGAATTCATACAAAAATACATACAAAGTGCTTGAGATAGTGAGTCTTTCAGAAAATATGGAGCCTGGTATATGTCTTTCCTCCTTGCTTTTATAACATTTTCATGTGCTACACGCGGAAAGATATTTTGGGAAAATATCTTTTCCGCATGCTTGTATGTAGTTTCAAGTCTTAATCAAAAATCAAAATTGATGATGGGGTAGAACGCCTCCCATCATCTTACACTTGGGCTTAAATCCATTTATAATGGATATACAACAACCTACTAACTGAAAGTAAAAACGCAAGAGTGAAATATGTGTTTCACTCGAAATTAAAAGTGAAAAGAAAATAAAATAAGAGGCCACGTAGGCCCAATCATGAGTTAACATTGCTGCTGGTGGGATGGAGTCCGGGCTGCAATTGGAGAAGGAATTACTTTGGCTGTATAAGAGTTGGCTTTCTTACTAGCAGACGGAGTGGATAGAGAAGCAGATGTGGTGACTGATGAACTCGTATGATTGCTACACGTCTGCCAGGTGTCAGCTGTAGGACCAGGTATTGCAATGAAAGCGTTGACCAGAACATGCACTTCTGTTAGTTTGACATAACTCTCTTTAGTAGGCAACCGTTGCTTAACTTGATGGAGGAGAGAGAATTCTTTACCGAGTGCTGCAATTATTGTTTCGGCCTTAAGCCAAGTGATCTTCTCAGAAGGTGTATCTGTTTTATTCATCACCTCTGTCAGTTTGCACTCGTATAATGGTAACGGTTGAAGAACATCATTTGTAGGCTCCTAGCATGAGGAGAGGCTGGTGAGTGTCAGTTCTGTCCATTCTGTTTCAAACTGTCCCAATCTTGTCACCATCCTTTCCAAACTACCCAGTGCAAGGTCGCGCATGGCTTCCTTTTCCATCATCCTCCGACATTTTGCCACCTCCTTGAACCTGCCCTTGATTCCCCATTTGGCCAATTCTTCTGAGCTCAAATAATTTAGGAGATAAATATACCTTCTGGCACCTTCGACCTTAGTTGAAGCGTCTGTATTCCCTTTATGTAGAGTTATTATGAATTGACGAACCACGGCTTTCTTTTCTTCAATTAAGGTCAGAAAGGCCCAACGCTTCTTTACCTCCATGATGATGTCTGTCCGGATTAAGCGTCGAGCCTCCAAGAGGGTGATGTTTCCATTAATCCGGCTCGTCAGGTCTCTGATCATATTTTCCTGTTGCAACCTCTCTTGTTTTGCATCCTCTATCCCTTTTTGCAAAACTGCTACTAGTTTGGTATTTTCCTTGAGACGGGCCTCAAGGTCATGGATCTTCTGTTGTGCCGTCTGAACCTGCTTCTTTGCTACCTGAAGTTCGACCAGTGCTTTAGTTATCTATTTTGAAAGTGATTTGGATCCTTCAGGAGGTGGTGTAGAGCATACGTGTGCATCCCATATTTTCTCCAACTCGTCCATCTTCTGCTGGAGGGTATTCATCTCGCTAGAAATTTTAGCCCTCTCTTCTTTCTCCTTGGCTAGGAAGTTTGCTGGGTCAGCCTTGTCCTTTTCTATCTCAGCTAATTCAACAGTTTGCACATGATGAAAACAAGGCATATTCAGTTTATGCTTCAGGGCTGTAACCTGTTTCTGCAACTCTGAGATGACATGACCTTGAGGATCTGCTTTATTGATCCCTTTTCCCTTTACAACTGCTTGAAGACTCCGCAAGTTGTTAGAGAGTGCTCGGGCATTAGTATTCTCCACCCTAAGGTTCTCGACCACTTGATTATACTTGGTTTGAGGCTTCCTTAGGGTGAGAGAGAGCTTCACAACCTCATCCTTCAGTATGTCACCGAAACACTGGAATAGATTGCATTTATCAATCGGGGGAACCTGTGACATTTTCAATGCCACGTCCAGAGCTCTATAGTTGGTGGTCCCAGCCTCAGGATCTAGAACCGCTTTGGTCATGGCCATCAAAAATTATTCCTTGTCCATATCAAGCTCGACAGTAAACCGAGTATGATATTTATCTACATAGCCCGCCAATTCCGACCAAAGCTTCTCCATGATAGCTCTATTCTTCCCCTTCATTTCGTCGCCCGCCTCAGACCTATTTACATAGACAGCTTGTGAAACTTATAAGAAATCATAGGATGACAGACCATCATATTTAACCATGAAACCTGCTTTTCCCTTGTCCAACTCCCCATACAGTGCCACTTTTTCTAGTGGCGACTCTTCCCCGAAACCTTCTTCATTGTTGGTTCTCTGCCTTTTAGAAGGAGGAGAATATTCTCCCGTAACTTCGACTTGTTCAACTTGTTTCTTACCTGCTTCTCTTTTTGAAGCAGTATCTCCTTTTTCCCCTGTCTCAGATCAATCAGTCTCCATCTGTGAAAGCAAAGGCCAGGCATCAAGGTTAGCTCTCCACTCGATGAAGGGTCTAGTTTCGTGATCATATGCAGTTGATTTAATCTTCTTCCTTTTGTTTGAGATGATGCCTTTTGGATCATAAGGCCAAGCTTTCCCTTGCCTTAAGTCCATACCCTTAGAAAAATTTCCACTATAGGGAGGGCATGCCTTGAGTTAAAAATAAAGGGGACGACTGTGGTAGGCAGTTTAATAATAAACCCATTTTTTCGCAGGGAGGAAGTGGAGCTGGTCAGCCTTTAGGGTTTGCCGGAGGTACTCCAAAGCGAAAATCCGCATGGCAGGAAAAACTGGCAGTCTGTAAGGGGAAACCTCTGCACCGTAGACCCTGATCTCAATATAGTCATAAAATAGGTACCAATCTCATGTGCATTCTTCCTCACTGAACTGTAGCCAGTTCCTCTGCTCAGGAAAAATCCTGGGTGGAGGATTGTCATGAATAATAATATAGGCTAGTGTCATAAATTAATTCAAGAAGTTGGAAGAACCCACCTCGTTAGCCAACTGCTGCACTGCAGGGTTCCAGTCAAAGACAATTTTTTGTTGAGAATTTATCCTAGAAACCTTTTCTAGACCCAAACCCTCAAAATTATTAGCCTATTGGAAGAGGAAGAGGTAGAACACCAGGGAGAAAAAATGAAAATGGCTGGTGGCCAGGAGGTCTTGGAACTGGGTTTGGATGGCAGAGGCTAAAAAACTAGGGATATCCAAAACAACCCCTGGTTCTGACATTAACCATAAAAGGGCTACACATTCCTTTGAGACTCACTCGACCCCCTCTATACCTAGTAACCCCGCAATGAAAGAAAGTGTTGGATGAAGGTTTTCCTTGAATGTATTCAGAGGTTGGGAATTGGAAATAGTAGCGATGAAATCGCTTTGCTGCCTCCAGGGTAACTTGGAAAACTAACGGGCTAACGACATTTCGGTGAAACTGACATAATTTGAACTGGGAGGATAACATAGGGATTTCCTGATGATCTCGGGAGACATACTGAATATCTTTTTTCCTTGAGTTGATATGAACATATATTGACACTCATCATAATCTTATCTAAGCCAACATATAAATTCCACAACTGGGTAGATGGGCAGAGCAATTTGGTAGTATAACCCCGAAAAAACAACTTTGAACCTATCCCTATTTTCTAAATGTTTCCTAAATATGTTAGGCTTAACGCTATTAATGGGGAAAGGATATTGTGGGTCTTGAATGTGGGCTTGCTTTTCTGTGAATGGCTCAAGTCCAGGGGCAGCTCTGGACTAGCAAACTAGGGGGGTTTTGGGTTCCGACTTCTTAATCTTGATTCTACCCATGACCATTTTGAAAAATGAAAAGCGGAAGGAAACTTAGATAGTGAAAAAGGGACGGAATACCTGCACAGTAAGGAAAATTTTTGGGAGAAAATGATGCAGGGAAGCTGAAAGGGATTTGGTAGACCTGGTACTGGGAGCTCGTGCTTTGGATACACAAAATTCGTTAAAGAAATTATTTTACCACAGTGAGCACCGAAAAGGGTTAAACGACTTTGGATTACTCGAAAAATGAGGCTAAGACGACACTTGTAGGGCTGAAGTCGTAAGGACATCAACAGTGGGACGTGTGGCAACTGGCTATTGGTTATCAGAGTTCGATTAGGTGTATACCATGCGCCAGGTTAAATACCAGTACTGGTCATGTACCTGGTGTCCTAATACTTACCTTTCCTTCGCGTTACTCGCGACAGCTGTTACTTGAATGGGCCCACCAAGAAGTCTGGCGGGGTCTTGGAGTGGTTCTAAGCCTCCGGCCATCACCCCATGGAATATCTATCTTGGGTCCCACCATATGCTATGTCACTACCATTCTAGGTAGGTGATATTTCGCCTTCCCCTTGCCATCCTTGATCTCCCCAGAAACTCTTCACATGCCTTTCTTCTTTTGACTGCTTAGAGCATGGGCGGGTCCCGCTCTGTCCAACTGTCTTGCACCTTTATCTTCCTTTTTTTTTGTGTAAATTTTACTGCAAGGCTACAATATAGATCATGCCCAGTCCCATTTTTATATGGATTTTCATTTACCTCAACCCATTCGCTCCTTTAAGTATTTATCCCTTTTATGCTTTGGGTGATCCCCCTTTTGAATTTTCTTAGGGCGGTGGTGAATGATATAACAACACATGGCATACCTATACATTCCAAATCTAAATGTCAAAATAAACTAGAAGCCTTGAATGAAATCATTCAACAACATAATATTTTAGTGACGAAACCTTCTTTAGTTGCTAAAGGTCTTGCATTATCTAGAGTTTCATAACATTTTGTAGATTGTAGTTGGATAATTTATGCAACGTTGACATTTTAGGATTAGCAACCATGCATTTATATGATGGGTGAATTAATGATGTTTTAATTTTTCATGAAATATCTACTAATTTACTTTCCATCTATCAAAAATGTCATTTGGGTAATGGGAAAATGGTGTAGTTTTATCCTAATAATGTAGTCATTCAAGAGCTATAGAACCAAAAATATATTGTTTCTTCTGGAAGACTTGATCATGGTTCCAAAATGTATAGGTTTTATTATTTTAAGCATTCCTTTGATTCCTTTTTTATTGCTCATGTTTTTTCTTTTATTTTTTGAAATTAACCACGAATATTTGTATTAATTTAAGTCACTATTCAAATGATTCATATTATCTAGTTCCTCCCTCCCTCAAATGATTCATATTATCTAGTTCCTTAGGTTTAGTTTTATCCATAAAGCTTTCTATTCGAGGTTTTTTTTCTTTCCTACTCCTCCTTTGAGTAAAATATTCTTATTAACTTATGAGATATTCCATCACATCCTCCAATCAATACTGAAATATCTTTTGTTGTTCTAAAAATAATTCCATGATCATCTCTATAGTATCTGGCAACTGGTTAGTTTTGGAACTAAGAAGGAAGATTTATTGTTGAAGGTTAGTTAATATCATCTTCGAAATTAACTGAAGGGCTCGATTTAGTCATATTACTGAGACCTTTCGATGATTTAGAGACTGGATGGATAAGACAGTTCATTGACGTAAGCTTAGCCTGAAAGGCGAGCTGAAAGGACCACTTAACTAGGCCATGAAATGCACCCTCTAATACCATTAAGCCAACATAACCTTCATGACATAACAAAAATTAAAAATAAACAACACTACTAGCCACAAAAATAATAAAACTTAAGATAATAGAGCTTAGCTAGGAGAAGGAGCCTAGTTAACAACATAGAGGTCTCTTACTAGCTGAACAACCGACATAGAGGCCTCGAAGAAATTACCATTGATTCAAGATGATGACCATCAAAGGAGATTAAATAATGGAAGGCTAGAACAAATGAGAACATACTGCACCAACCTCTTCATAACAATACTTAAATAGCTAAGAGTAATACAAGAGAAATAAACGAGATGATGAAACTCAAAAAAACTACCAAGCACATAACAGGCCGAGGGGGGCCAAATTTACCAAGACCATTTCACAAATAAAAATACCCACTTATGAAGGGTCAATATTACCTCAAACATCCCAAGCCTTATAGTTATCCCATTCCCAATAGGAATAAAATCCAACCCAGGAAAAACACCTTAAACATGAACAATATAAAAAAGAGACGATGAAGCCACTGTAACTCTTTTTGATAGACATTTATAGAGTCCCTCCAAAACCAGGATGACATATAAAACACCTTGTAGGAAATTATTAAGAGATTCTCTTCCTTCAAGAAGCATAATCATTTATGATTTCCTTTTCCTAAGGCCATGTACAACATTCATGTCCCATTGATCTCCATTTTTATGCTGCTGAGGCATTATCATCACCATACAACCTCAAATATATTTGATTAGACCAATGCAATTTATGAATTTATACTTTGTGTTATCAATCCTCATATCACCATAAATTTTCATCATGACTATCCCATCCTTTCCACAAAATCTCGAATTTATATTCATACCTTCCCCTATCCTTCTCATGATGGAGCGTAATTGCATTAAATTCTCCTTGTTGCGAAGAGATCGACCATATGAACTGTTTAAACCTAAGAATACACCATTTAAAACATGACCTATGAAATACTTGTAGCACCTCCTGACCACGTTGAGGGAGTTCCCCCTATCACTCTTGGAATGAGACATAAAAATGATGGCTAGGGAAGTGGGGAATAACCCCTTACCCATCTCCACACTAGCTAACCCTTATTCAAATTCACGCCTATATTTTCCATGTGATCAATTGTGAAATTGTTCATTCGCAGAATATGAAAGCATCATTTTTGAGTAATTTTATTGTAGAGACTTAGATTCTATAGAGGATGTTCCTCAATCTCGAATCTAGGGAAAGAGAACTTGAATAAATATGATATAATATTGTGATATCATCCCATAATACAATCACCTTCTCAAAATTAATATTTTTTGACTGGATTAAACCTTGGTAAAGTGTAAGCTTTTGAAAAATTATTTGTTGCAGTGCCCAGTGCCTAAGCATAGTGATTTTACTCTTTTTTCTCAGGGTGATATATTGCTACTCATGTTGATTCTTTAAGAAAAATTTGGCATGAAATATTTTCCATATTATTTACATATATTTGCAACATTTAATCACACAAAATTTGGTTCTTGGTATTACCAAATTTTCTTGTACCAATGGAGTTTGTCCATATTTTGTTCTTGGAAAACAACATTAAGGTATTTTTCCTAAAATAAATAGTTTGAGTACTATTGAACTTCTTCAGTTTGTACATAGTGATCTCATGTAATTTCCAAATTTCTCATTTTCAGGGGTTAAATATGCACTCACTTTCATTGATGAATTCTCATGTCACCCTTGGATGTAATTTATTAAGTATAAGAGTGAGGTATTTTCTTATTTAAAGACCTTCAAGGCTTCTATTGAGAAGTGGTACACTCTCTTTTATGGGAAAATTTCACCTGAGCTAGCAGGCTAATTTTAACCCACTAGATTAGATAACGATCTACCTAGATGTGTGTGTTTGTGTAAAGATATCCAAATATTTAGCCGTAATTCATTCCTACATAAGTAGGCACATTCTACACTCATACAAGATGCTATAAAAGAAGGGTTGCAGGATAAGTACCAATCAACCTCACAAGATTGTGTAGTATCTTGAGTCTGATGGAGAGAAAAACCGCTTCCACTTGAAAATATCTTTTCCTCTTGCAATAAAAAAGACCCTGCACA
This sequence comes from Pinus albicaulis, assembly GCA_034641835.2. Lineage (NCBI taxonomy): Eukaryota > Viridiplantae > Streptophyta > Pinopsida > Pinales > Pinaceae > Pinus > Pinus albicaulis. Next base: position 571,384,915 of record CM076584.1, on the reverse strand, counting down.
CATGCACCACTAAAAAAACCCACAAAATCCTTCTGTAGAGGTATTAATAGTCTAAAAACAACATGCAAAATCATAAAAAATGATCAAATCATAGATATAGGAAAGGAACATACATCTATTAATAAAAAATGATAATAAAAAGAATGTATACGTCCAATCAAGAGAGCCCTCTTCTCAAGATAACAACATAACCTCCTCCTTCAAGTGTAATAAAATATATTTGATCACCTAGGCACAAGATCTTAGATACAACGAAGCATAATTCTCTTAGTTTCTCTAATATTCAAAACTCACCGTTAGCCCGACTCCTTGGAATCACTGGAATAAATAAGTCTAGAGGCATTCCAAGGAGGATGAATCTGAAAACTTGGGATGAAGAGAAGTTAAGAAGCTTTTATAATAATACACTCAAGCCAACTTCAATATATGATCCTTTAATTCGATATCATAGGGAAAGAAAGACTCTAGAAGCTCTAAGAATTGATGTTAGGATAAAAAATAGAAATGTAAATGGTTTTCACTAGGATAATAAAGCGTTCCTAGTGAATACAAATATCTTCACCCTGATCAACACTATATCCCAGTGAAGATGCATAAAAAGTGATAGAAACAGGGGCTAGAAATCAACAAAAAGGTCATCAATATGAAGGCTTATGTATAGTGACTCTAAGGAGGAAATTAGGTTGATAAAAAATTCCCCTTAATGCATGAGGTCAAAAGAATAACTTATGTCTGAAATTCATTATAACAAGTCTGAGAGTTCAAAATGGGAGGAAGCAACCATGGCTGTGAAGCTAGATTAGAGGAACTAAAATGATAGAGTATCAACTTCTCTGATAACACCCCCAAGGTGGACATACCAATGTTCAGTCATAAAGAGAAAATGAACATGACCACAAAACATACGCTGCAGATCCATGACATGAAATTCTAAGACATGTCCACAAACAATATACAATGGATCCATGTGACACATCAAAAAACTCATAGCCACTAGAAAATATAGCGTGGATCTATGTCATAATATGCATCAGTAGGAATATGGACACATAATATAGGAGGTTCGCCAGAGTAGTCCTCAAAGTACATAAATTATACATAACTCCAACGCAGTTTGGGAATGGTGCCATATAAGAGTGAAATTTCCCTAGCCCAGGGTATTCAACAAAACCCTAATTGTACAAATATATAACATGTGAATATATGTGTTGATGAATAGCATGGTAGAAATTGTTTGATTACCAGTCAATGTGGTGTACTATTAACATACCCAAGTAGACCCATCAATGATGAAAATGGAACTGAAGGTACCTAGCACAATCAATGAAGTGTGAATAGATGAGCTGATGTTGGACACCCGCAGACTTGACGAATCATGATTCAATGGGGAGAACCCACTTTAAATTTTGAGGAGGATTTCCATTGAGTACTACAAGCTCCAAGGTACTGCTAATTCCTAGATCAAGCTCTTGGATAATGAGTTGAATTTGATAGGAGAATATCCATCAAAATAGGGCCTTGATGTATTCCCCATCAATCGACTCAAAACAAATTGAGAGATGATGTGAAGGGATGAAGTTATGAGATGATGATGTACAACTGACACATGGATGGCCTACACAAAAATCTCAGTGAGGACTGGAGATGAATGACATAGGATGAGACTTCCATTGAACACATAATGACATGAAACAAGTGACTTGGAAACATGAATAATGAGCGCTACATGATATCGTGAAACAACACATAAGACATTGAAGCATGCTCCATTGTGAAAGGAAGAGTAATTGGCTAGAGGAGTAGAAAGAATAACATGTATGGTATAAATCCTAGTCAATATAAAACCCAAATATAAGATAATGATGTCAGACATGTGCCTTGTTCAAGGGTGACGCGACTAACACTGCCATTTTGATGACTAACGGAAAAAAAATGTTCCCTTCCCATTTTTCTAATTTAGTCTCCTACATGGTTTAATGAGCATGAAAGAGAATAAAAGTATACTCAATAGTTTCCTTTTTCATAAATTTTAATGAGGCCAAAAAATATATGAAAGTACAATTGTACCCTTCTCACGGTTTAACGAGATTTGCGAATGGAAAAGAGATCGCTTGTCAGTTTTCAATTTAATTAATAAGAAGAAAAAGATGGAAAGAACTCAAAATTTTCATATAGTTTTTACTAGCATGAAAATAAGGGAAAAATAAGCTCGATATTTCATAAGTTTAATGAGTCATGAAAAGAAAACCAAAATGGACTCTACGTTTTCATTGTTTAATGAGGATGAAAACAATGCTAAAAGGATCTTAGTGCCGTTCCAGGTTTAATGAGCATAAGAAGGGCATAAAGGAAGCTTTTCCTATAGGAATGAGTGTTATAAGGATAAAAATTAGTTATGGTATGATGGAAATTATCAAATCTTAAGGAGGCAGAGAGGATGGAAAATGAGACCACTGCATTGCAACAACTCCTCCAAGAAAAACCAAGTGAAAATGAATGGTAGGCCAAGCAAAGGATGCCAACAATGGTGGAATAAAACAAAGTCTCATCATGCATAAATAGGCTAATAAAATGTAGCAATCACAAGGGATAAAGTTTGGAATGCTCATGGGGTAAGGTAAAAAAGTGAAGAAGAAGAGAAGAATGAGGCTCAGATTCCAAATCATGGAGGGTTAGGAGGGATTCCCAAAAGAGGAAAAAAAATCTTGGATGGACACCAATATACAACAACAGTTCTATTGTAAGGCATCCAAGATCAGGTAGGCTCTATAGTTAAGCTATGACGTGCATAAAAGAGAGAGGATAATGTCACAGCTTTATGGGGTTAGACCTAAGGAACAATGATGGCATTGATGGTTAATAACACAATGGTGATGGCGATATATGACCTACTCCTATGTGATAGTTTATAAAAACTCACCTAAGGTCTGATGGATGTCATAATAAATATTCCAACATATCTTGTAAAAACCATATTGAAAAAACAAACTCATTGTTAAATTATATCATGAAACAAATAAAACATGGAGTAGGAAAAAAAAGGTCATATATATATATATATATATATATATATATATATATATATAGATATATTAGTTTTTTCTTTTTTGGATTTTTGGCATATATGATGTACTAGAAAATTTCTTGCGTCACACACCAAACCAAAAAGAGGTAAAAACACCACACACACTCCTATCTACAATATGTATAGACACACCAAAGTCTAATAGATTACGTCATGGTGTTCCCACTACTAGGAAAAGGCCAAGGATTCCCATACATGAATTCATGGAGGAGTGGAGTTTCCATATGGCACACCATGATGGGGCCATGCCATAAAGAGTTGAACTACCTGATTCCTAAAGGCTGATGATGCCAGGGGAAACCTAGAACCACAACATTATCAAGAATGACCTAAGGAAATACAAGGTGAGTGGTATCATGAGCTAGTGCAACTCCTTTATAAGGACTATCAAGACATAGAGGGGGTATAAGGCCATCAGAGGAAATTTCAGCCTAAAATTGTCCTCCTAAGGAAAAATAATAAAATAATATGAAAATAATAAAATAAGAGTGACGAATTTTGGAGGGAAAATAATAATTTTTTTTTGTTTTTAAATTGTATTTTTGGCTTATCTCCTTATAGGTTTACTCAAATTTCAAGTGTAGACACTCGTTGTATGTGGAATTAAATTATTTATCTGAAGAGTACCCATTATGAATACTTTTGAGAAGACTCACATTGATAAGCACATTTTGTTAATGTATCTTCATATTTTATCAATGTGGGTACTCTCAAAAGTAAGCATAATCGATACTCATTGGATTCATAATTTAATTTTGCATCCACCAAGTGTCTACACTTGAAATTTGAGTAAATCTACAAGGAGATAAGCAAAAAATATAATTAAAAAAAGTAGTTTTTTTTTTTTTTTTTCAAATTTTTAATTTTTTAATTTCCCTCCAAAATATTTACATGTACCTATTTTTAAATTTAAAATTTTTTGATTGGTTTACATATTAGGTATATGAAAATTTCATGGACACTTTTAGGCTGGAATTTCCTATAATGCACTCATTAACAGGTGGATATGAGTTGGAAAATTCACTGGTAAGTTCAACATTAGAAACCAAAGAATTGACTCAGTCCAAAGGTGGCACTTACAAGGATGGTAAAGGAGACTCACCTTGGGTTGATTTAAGGTTTTGTTTTTCAATCTCTACATTTTCCAATTCAGGAACACTAGAGGCACCAAGTCTGGCATAATCCCCCTAGGATGATCAATAGATGACTACGTGAAATTTGTGCAACCAACTCACAAAATAGAAGAAAAGATAGATCAACAACTTAGAAATCGACCTCTTTGAGGGAAAAACCTCCTTTGCAATACAAAAATGAATAATTATTGGAAGATGAAAATGACAAAACCTACTTTCTATATATAGGAGTCTTAGGGGTCACAATATAATCTTAGCTTACATAACAATAATAATGTAAGGAAACAACAATAAAAATAGTAGGATTCTATGGGGCACAATAATATAAATATGGGTACTACATGGGCACAAAAATACCAATAAGGGGGCTACACTAACAATCAAAATAAGGGGCTACACTAGTATTATAGGGACCTAACATGTCCCTCTCCTTAAAAAAAGTGTTGTCCTTAATGCTTGAGTAGTTATGGATGCTTCTGTATAAAATTCTCATCCTCCCATGTGGAATATTTAATGGGTAAGTTATTCCACTTGATGATATACTCTAAAATTAATCAATTTCATAGCTTCTTTGATTCTAAATGTTATGAAACAGCTCACAAAATAGAAAGAAATATAGATGAACGACTTAGAAATCAACCTCTTCGAGGGGGAAACCTCCTTTACATTACATAAATGAACAATTCTTGGGTGATACAAATGATAAAACATACTTTCTATATATAGGAGTCTAAGGGGTCACAATTTAATCAAAGCCTACATAAAAATAATAATGTAAGGGCCCAAAAATAACAATAGTGGGATTCTATGGGGCACAATAATAACAATATGGGGACTACATGGGCACAACAATAAAAATAAGGGGGCTACACTAACAATAAGGGCTATACTAGTATTATAGGGACCTAACAGTGACCTCCAAGATGACTTGTTGAGAAGAAGTGTCATCGTCAAGGGAATCCCATGGAAGAGGTGGAGTGACAGACCATGTGGGAAAAGAATCCTGGTCATATTCCATATTGGGATGGAGTTTCTGAGCAGGGTTAGGAGGTACTTACGAGACCGCTGAAGAGGAAATATCTTCCACTAAAGGCAACATATTCTCACCATGAATATCTACATCTATAGAAGAAGAAACCTAAGGGTTAGGTGACACATGGGGTCCACATGTGACAAAAGAGATCTTGTGCATATGAGTTGTCATAGAAGAGGAAGGAATGTCGGGCATGGGTAAAGGAAAGACTCTAGTAAGAAATTAATTTTTAAACAGTCCCACCCCAAAACTCTCATAATTTCCATGGTTATATCCAATGAATGGTACAGTATTAAATGTAGTGGTAATATTGGTCTAAGGTATACAATAATCAAGATGATCGATTGTGAAAATCTTGCCTTCATGAGGAAATAAAACAACATGGAATATTGAAGGAAAAAAAACACACATGGCATAAAACCAACTAAAACCAAGGAGAAAATTATACTCTAGGGGAGCATCTACAAATTCGACATCAAAATAGGAAGTATTTCCCCTATATCAATGGAAAACTTTGGAATAACCCCCCGAGGTACAAAATAATGTCCATCAAAGGATTGTAGAGTGGTACTAGACTTAGTGAGTGCTGAAGACCCAAGATATTTCTAGCATGATGCTGACATGGCACAAGTGGAAGAACCTTCATCCACCAAATTGTGATAAACCTCGTGAGTAAAAATTCACACCGTGATCTGAAAGAAAACCTGATGGGAGAGTATATGACGAGGAGAATCAACATCAAAGGTGATTAAACTATACTACAAGGGAACCACCCCTCTGATAATAGTCAACAAGGCCTTGTATTGCTGAGGGAATATTTGACAAACTTCTAAGGAATACATAGCACATGGTGCTTGAGAAAGGGCCTCAATAATAATATAGTGCTGGGAAACCCACACATTAGGGTTGTGTGTTTAATTTTAGACTACACACTTAGTTTAGATATATACTAGTTCTATAGGTTTATCTAATGTGAGAGATCCATGAGAAACAATAGTGGTAGCCGATCCCTTAGAAGAATAACTTGACTCAAGAAGGTCATAGGATTTTTATCACGTACTTACATTAACCTCTTCTTGACACATAAGGATCGGTGCTTTGGTAGTAGTAGGATAATATTATGGCCCCCCATTAACCCCTTGTAGAGGTTGAGGAACCTGTGCAACCGTTTATTTTTTTGGTTTGGCGGGGAATGGACGGGTCAAAATAGCTAGCTACTGAGAAGCTATAGGTGGTGCAAGGAGATGATGGAATTCATCCATAAGTGGGTACTCGTGATTTAAATTCTCACCTTGAAAAACCTTGCAAAGAAATTACCCCTATGACATCGTTCACTAATGCCCCCAACCTGAGCAGGTTAGGTTTATTGATTCTCCTGAGCATGTTTGTTATTTTTCTTATTATTTTTGTTATTTTTCCTTACAGGTTGCTGAGTATTCTTAGGTGATGTGGAATTCACTGTAAGAACCTAAAAAAAATTCTTAGAATAAGTGGTTGCTTTTTTATAGCTAGGGGAACTTGTCAAGGCTTATAACTTACCATCATTTTCCATAACTGAGAAACTAAATGACTCACAATATCAGAGGACATAGAACCAATCACTCCATCAGAGTGTGGTCTAGGTTTGGGTCGTTGTGGGTCCGTTGAAAGGTGAGGAGCATTGGAAATAATATTATATAATGTTCCCACCTGAGAATAAATAAGTTCAAGTTGTTGAGCACATAAGATAACCTACTCCTATGTGGCTGCCTAAATCAAAGCGATATCTTGGGCAATCTGGGGTTGAAGGGACTGGGTGAACTAGTCTCTAAGAACATCGTCAAGGACTCCAATTCATACTAACCTTTTTAATATTCACCACACATGTATATGATAAAAAATGTGGGAGGCATCATCTTGTTTGAAATTGAACAAAAGGTTAGTCCTAAAATCCTACCTTGTAAGTTGTTGAAAATGATTTAGGAAATTTCTAGCCAAGGAAGAGAATTCTTTATAGTATGCATGATCGTGTTTGATGTACCATTTTGCAGTATCTCCCATTAAGGTTCACTGGAAAAGTCTCTATTAGAGAAATTTTGAAGTAAAAAATGGGCCTAAAAACAAAAATGTACGACCAAAATCAACTTTATAAGAACCAATAGGATTAAATATGATGATGTCAACCATGGGGGATGATTCACCATTTTTGGAGTAAAAAAGTAAAAATATTAAAAGATAAAAAAATTAAAATATTAGGAATCCCATTTTAGAACTCAAAATTTCTCTAATGCAACTTCATAGAATCATTGACCAAAGAATTAGATGAAGACCATAGATGGACAATGATGATGTTTGTTGAAGGATTCTCCCGAGGTTTCCCTTCAAACTTAGGAATATCAAATGGTAGCTTGGTAGGCATAGGTGACCACCGAGGATCACAATATATGGGATCATTAGTTGATTTTTCTAGATAAGGTAAATCAAGATGAGTGAGACAAGGAATATATAATTGACCATATGGATCATAAGGGCCGTAAACCCCAGACAGACCATAAGGTCCTCTCATCCCATAAGAAAACACATAAGAAATATGATCAAGGTTGTAGTTCATCCCAATATTTTGTTATCCTAGGCTAGTATGTAATGTTCCAAATTTTTCACTATGATAATTGGAACATTAATTTTTCTTTTATTTTAATAAAAGAAAGAAAATGGGTAAGGGAGCCCATGTAGCAAAAAAATAAACTCTCCTAAGGTGCAAAGAGTCACTTAAGTGGCTAAATTTGGCAGTCCCTAGTGTGAAAAGGGCCAAAAGCAAGTAAACTAGACCATGGTTGACCAAGTCAACAACGTGGCTAAGAGGAGAAGCTTGCTCAAGAAGACTGCGCAGTTTGGAAAGGAGGGAAATTAGAGGATGAGAGAAACCCTAATGGGTGGGGTCCATGTCAAGGAATCATTCCTTGCATAAATAGGTGAAGGAGAGTCATTGTTCTTTTCATGTTTGAGAATTCGATTTTGCAGCTCTCTTCAGTTGTTCAACTGAGATAGCTTGTGTTGTTTAGCACAAGGGAGATTTCTGTTTATAAGTTTTATCTCCTTCATTGGGGAGCCTTGGAGGAGCTGTTCTTCATCTTCCTCACATCCAGGCTTGAGGCCAAAGCCATCTCTTTCAGCTACAATGTTTTTGTTGGGCAGATTCATTGGAGTCGTTGGAGGTAGCAACGAGGGATCATCAACCCACCATTTTCTGAGCTAGTTTTGAAGAGGAGGAGTTCTTCTTTCTCTAAGAAATCAGTAAAGGAAATTTTCAAAGCTTTATTGCAGATTTTGGAATAGGGCCAAGTGTTTCATCTCAGTCCCAACGTAGTCACTCCCTCTTATAGCATTATTTTCATAGGGCAATTACAAGAGGATTCACCTTGGGGATTAGAGAGTGTAATATTCAGTGAAAGGGGCCGCCTTTCACTTATAAGATCATTGGAGGAGGTCATCATATTGTTTGCAACATTCTTCCCCTTCTCCATTCATGTATTATTATTGAGTTGCAGCAGCTACACTGCAACTCCAACATTTTTGTATTTTATCATTTGTACATGTATTGCAGCCAATCCTTCTAAGGATTGTTAGTTAGTTATTTTTAGGGATTTAGAGCTTGCTCCCCCTCATTTCTTGAGCTGATATTGATATATCATTATATTTTCATTTTACATATTGCAGTCTCCTCATATAACTGTACAGATATAGCTAGGGCATTATTGTATAGCAGTGTAATCTTGAGTTTCCATGTACAATCTTGATTGAGGCTGACCTAGTCTATTTTAAGAGGTATTTTCCTCAAGATTTGTATCTATATTTGTTGCTTCACTTTATAAATAAGCTATGCACTCTTCTTGTATCATATGATGTATTCTTTCACTGCTGTTCATTATTGAAGTGCAGATGTTGTTGTAGCTCATCTCTTTTGAGCAAGATATTCCCAAGGAAGAAATATTTGCATAGCTATAAGCAGAGCCTGAGAAAGGGATAGATAGCCTCTGGTTTTCATCCTCTCTTTAGAGGTGACATAATTGGTAAAGTACCTCTTAGTCCATCTCTGACATAGCCTTGTTCATATTTTCTTCAAAGGAATTCTTTAGTGGTGTAAAAGCTGTTGATTTCCAGATTTGGAACATTACATAGTAGGCGAGGTGTAAGGATTATGCCCCTAGGTAAACTAGCCCCATAGAAAAAAGTACCCCCATAGGCTTGACTGCGCATATGATTATACCCAACACTAGAGAAAGGAAATCCATGTTCAGAAGCATCAACATGAGAATAAGAGTTCATAGGCATAGTGGTACTAATGGGGATAATACCCCCATGTATATTAGATCCCCAGAGGAAAAATAATGTCTAGCGAAGGGTGTCCCTCCACACATAGAGCTTGATCTAGGTTGAGAAATAATTCCACAAACAAAGTTGCCCCCATACTGGCTAGAGGCAATGGGACATCCTCCAATCATGTTTCTCGAAGTAAATATGGCCATACCCAAGTTAGGAACTATAGGTTGAGATGAACTAGGAGTAAATATCCCAACTCCCGTGGGTTGACTATAGCTCAACCCCACTCCAAATATGAAGCTAGAGAAAGGAAAAAGGCACATATAAAGATGGAAAACATGACAGGTTCAAAAAAGTGACTGGTGGAATGTCCCAATAAGAAGTGAGAAGTGTATATTATGCCACACCGAGTGGTGGTAGGGGTGACATGGAAACAAAGACTGTTGCTTTAGAAGGTAAAGTAGGACCTACCACCTCTGTAGAAGGAGAAGTGGTTTCACTAGCCATGTAAGGAGATTGAACGTAATAAGAATCACTAGCATCAGGTCTCAGCTACACTAAAAATGGGATGATAGGGTCAGGAAAAGGTGGAATAATTTTTGGTAAAGGAATTTCGTTGATCGCCTTCACAATAAAAAAATATTCCTCTCTAGGACCAAAACTATCTCCCCCAACCTGAGTATGGTCTGAGTTTTCCAATGTTGGAATCAACCTTCGTCTACATGATGATGGATGATCCTCCTCAGGAGAAAGGCCTAACAATACACGATAATGAAAATTAATTCATTCAACCAATGTTATTATAGATTTATTATCCAATTAATCTAGTAAGACATTGTAATATTCCTAATTAGCCCAAGCTAATAGGAATATTCAATTTTGTTTTGTTTTTCATACTTATGAATACAATTATAAAGGAGGACCAATAAAGACTCCTAAACAACAAAATAAATCAATGCTCAATGTGAAACAAGCTAAATCTGAGCTACTTTCAGAAACGCACTTAAGTGTGAACAAGGCTAGGCCACTTGACTGGGTCAACAGGACCAAATCCATAGTGTTGTCTACATGCAATGTATCTCCTAAAGGCACAACGCAGTTCATTTTGGGGGTCACTCATGTGAATGAGGTTAAATCATCAAGGTGGTTTAGGGTTTGGAAAGGATCCCACATTATAAAAGAAGGATGAGGACACCAAGAGAGGGGTTGATCATTTGATATTGCTGAACGTATTGTCTGTTTAGACAAACCTCATTCTCTAGCTATTTAGCTGAGAATAGTGCTATTTAGCACTTGGGTGTTCCTGGTCGAGAATCCCACCTCCTTTCTTGAGTAGCTCTTGGAAGAGACTTATTCTATCTTGTCCACTATCAGGCTTGGGCCAAGATTCATCTTCCAACCACAATTCAAATCTTATTGAGGGTTTGATTGTTTTTGTAAGCTACATCAGTGGAAGCTAGATCTATTCAGATCTAGGCAAATCTAGTGCCTCTTCTCAATGAGTGTGTCTTTTAACCTCCTGGAAGAGTGTATTGGATCATTGAAGCTTCATTTTCAGATCTAGGCATTAGGCCTATTCAGTACTGAAGAAAACAATGCAGTTTCTCTCCCATAACTGCGTTATCTGCAAGAGGGAAGTTGCAGGGGTTTTGAGAAATGTTTTGGAGGAGTGATCTCTGGTGTTGAGGGGTTTTCCTTGCACTGTGGTGATCCATGGATTGGCCATCCAATACATGTTCATTTCAGATCTGATTTGAATTTGGTTCTATTTACTGTAGAATTTCTGAATATTACTGCAGGACTGCAACTTAGATCTCAGATCTACTCATTGATGTTCATGATTTGCTCAGATCCCCAAGGGGAATGTATGAAGGAGCCCATCTAGTACACAGATATATATTGGATCTATATTTTTGTGTACATATCTACTCTAGATTTGATGTGTAATATATATCAGCTGTAGCATCAATAAAATAACGTTGTCAGGCTTTGCAGTCCCATCTTGTTGTTGCAGCACCTCAATCTTGAGGGTTTCTTCATGTAATTCTTCTGTTTACCTATTGAAAATTGTATAAATCATGATATAGATATGATTTACTGAAGTCCATAATATATTTCATTCATCACCTTCAGAAAATCATGCTTCCTGTGCTTCAAAAATTTCTGCATACAACAAGTCATGGGAATTGGACATTTTTAAGCTATATCGGGGGTGGTAGAACTGTTTAACATAGCTAGAGTCATTTTTTTGGGCTTAAATTTGATATGTAAGTCACTTGCCCTTATTTTTATGCTCATCTTTGAAATTAACATTTTTAGGGCATAAATTGCTGCTTTTCCCCAACTTTTGGCTCATAAAATAAAGTATAGTTTGATGTTGTAGCTTGGATCGATGGCTATGTGTTTCTAACATGTCCTATGAGCTTATTTGATGTTGCATATCCATTACTGAGTTTATATATTGCTGCAGTCCCTCTTTGGGGCATCTTTTCAAGGAAACTAGGTGTGGGAGATCTGTTTAACCCACCTTGAAGGATTTCTTTTTGATATCCTCTTGGGTTTAGGACTTAGATACTCAGATATAAGGGATCCAAGTTTTGATTTTTATTTCTATAGCATCAATTTCTAGAAAATGTGTTTTCGTGTCATGCCTTGCTAGCTGATCCGAATTTGGAATATTACAGTGGTATCAAAGCATGATCTCTGGCTGAGCCTGTGAGATCTATCCATCAAAAGAATAAAGAAGAATACTGAAGAAATATTACACAGAGGACAAAGAGAAGAGTTTTCCTAACACTCTCTCAAGCCATACATGAATTGAAGGAAGAAATCGGGGGAATGAGCAGGGGAAGACATGCAAATCCCTCAAGGAGTTCTTCTCATGAAGAAAGCCCCATTACTTCTTATGATGTGTGTGAGTATTCAACCACACAATTTGATCTACAACGTTGTGACATGCCTACTTTCTTGTTGAGAGAAAGAGGAGAAGGAGGAATGACGGAAGAGGAGATCTCCCTACTTCTTTTCTAAACCTTGGAAGGTATTAAAGAAGATCTCAAGGAGATAGAAGGGGAGGAGTGTAGAAGATTTCTGGAAGGGTTTGAAACAAGCCCTAGATATTCACATGATGGGTGTGAGAATTCAGCCACACATGTAGATCCATAGCGCAATCTATTTCCCACATTGACTGCAAGAAGAATGGAGGAAGAAGGTGCATCAAGGGAGGATACCTTGAGTGACTTTCTTTAGGAGTATGAATCTCAATCATGGAGATTTAGAGAGGACTTAGACTTCCAAGGGTTTTGCAAAATCAAGGAGGCAAGATCCAGCAACCACAAAAGAAGTAAGAGAGGTAGGATCTTCCTATCTCAATTTGATGGATCAACACAGTGCACAACAAAAGCTTGGGTAGAAGAACTAGATTCCTATTATCAGCTACACCAAGTTTCAGAGAAGGAGGCCATTAGAGTAGCAGCGTTGCACCTCAAAGGTATAGCCCATGATTGGTGTTTTAATGATTCTACTTCATTTTTTCATGCAAATGTAGAAACTTATGTTGAGTTCACCAAAGGATTGATGAGGAGATTTGATAAAGAGCATTGTGAACCATCATTTGTTAAAAGCAAAGACTCAAACAATTTGCATGAGTTGGAGATACCTATTGAACCAACTCCACTCCATATTTGTAAAGGGGACAAAAACATGCAAGATAGCTTTCCAAGGGCAAGATCCCCATTTCTGGAAGAGGCCTCTTCTATTTTTGAAGACATGGAGTCCTTTTCTTCAAGGGATGACCAAGATCAAGGGTCTCTCATTGAGGATGAGGCATTCTCACACATGGAAGAAGAGGAGAAGGATCAACATCAAGGGATGGTGAGCATTCACCCTTATATATTTTAGAAGAATTCTACACCAAGGAAGGAGACTACACTGTGCAGAGAGGAGAGGGAAAAATTAGTCCACTCATACATGCAGTCCACTTCATATTTTTATGTCTCACTACATGGAGGAATTCCAAATGGGAGGCCACCAGATTTAGAGATGATGAGAGACATATTGTATTTTGATTCACCACTCTTGGATTTTGGAGAGGTGAAGAGTTTGGAGGAATACTTTGGCAGGGGGGATGTCAAAGTAGCAGGCAACATCATGAGGAGAGCTTCATATGCTAGATCACCAGTGCTGTCTCTTAGCAGGATTGATCCCTATTGGAGGTCTCAAATTTTGGTAGAGTACTCCAAGGATCTTGGTGCATGCATGGTTCTTGATGACCTGGATGGAGATGATAGATACATGGAGGATTATGTGGTCATCTATTCCTATGGTGGGATCTTCTTGACTAGATCTTCTAGTTTCAAGGAGAAGTTGCTACATGCAACACATGAGGAATTCTCTTCCATGCACTTTGATGCATATTTCCATTTGATGGAGGAGTTCACTTGGGAGGGCATCTAGCATGACATATTTCACCATATGGAGAGATTCATAGCCTGGATGGTAATGAAGAGAAGGTCGCAGCCACTTCCCTACTCTCTGGAGGTGAGGGAGAAATTCTAGTTGAGCCATTTCAGCTCAAGATCTTAAGTGCATGATGGAGGAGGTATAATTTCACATTTTGTATTGTAATTATTTTCCTTGTTTGAGCAGCATGATGTATCAAGAAGAGTTGTTCCTTCTTGCATATTGTATAATGATGTACTTGCAGCCTTTTGTAGCACCAAGATTGGCTATATCATTATTGGTTTGTGGGGGAAGCCACATGATTTTTTGTGTGCACCATTGACACCACTTTGTACTTTCATGACGCTATCTGGTAAAGTGATTGTGGCAGAAAACAAGTGGCTGGAAAAGCACTTGTTATTGTTTGGTTTGATGCAGGCAAAGGATGCACTGCACTGGTTCTATGAGTGGAACTATGATTCACTCTCCGGTTGTCATTTGGAAACTTGCTTTCATTGTATTTTGCTTCCATATATTGCTAATATGTTTTTGCTCATGGGAAGCTTTGTTTGGAGAGTGGGCTTGAAGTTGAAGATGCCCATTGGGAGTATGATTCTCCCTATTTCACATGATGTATGTTTCAGGAGAAACGATGGACATACCATGATTGCCATATCACACCTCTTTCCTTCATGTAGGAGGAGCCATAGGGAGAACATGCAGTATTTGAGGAGGCACTTCATGGTTGATTCATATGGTGGGGTAGCTTGGGCCAATATTGGAGGCCATAACATTTCAGCTCAATATTAGCAACCTCCACACACTTACCAAAAATGGTGGGAGAAACTATTTGGATGGACAAATATAAACTCTCCATTCAGCCCCAACACATTGAATAGATCCGGGGTTGAATTTTTCTCTGATGAGCTACCTAGAATGGCTCATTTCATTTGGATGATTGCATGGGTGAGGGAGTCACTCATTGGGAACGAGACTTCCCATGTTTTCATCACTCCTACCTTGAGGAGGCCATTGAGCAACAAGGAGATCACCACTCGTACCTTCCATTTTCTCATGATGTACACTTTGTTATCATACACTTGGAGGGAATCATTGGAGGATAGATTCATTGCCTATCATTTTCAGCCATGGTGGGATCCATTGATGAGGCCACAAGAAGAGGGAGGGAAAAATTTTGCTCTACCTTGGAGTAGCTTGAGGACAAGCAACATTTTGAAGGGGGAGGACTGTAATATTCCTAATTAGCCCAAGCTAATAGGAATATTCAATTTTGTTTTGTTTTTCATACTTATGAATAAAATTATAAAGGAGGACCAATAATGACTCCTAAACATCAAAATAAATCAATGCTCAATGTGAAACAAGCTAAATTTGAGCTACTTTCATAAACACACTTAAGTGTGAACAAGGCTGGGCCACTTGACTGGGTCAACAGGACCAAATCCACAGTGCTGTCTACATGCAATGTATCTCCTAAAGGCACAACGCAGTTCATGTTGGAGGTCACTCATGTGAATGAGACTAAATCATCAAGGTGGTTTAGGGTTTGGCAAGGCTCCCACATTATAAAATAAGGATGAGGACACTAAGAGAGGGGTTGATCATTTGATATTACTGAAGGTATTTTATATTTAGACAAACCTCATTCTCTAGCTATTTAGCTGAGAATAATGCTGTTTAGCACTTGGGTATTCCTGGTCGGGAATCCCACCTAATTTCTTGAGTAGATATTGGAGGAGACTTGTTCTATCTTGTCCACTATCAGGCTTGGGCCAAGCTTCATCTTCCAACCACAATTCAGATCCTGTTGAGGGCTTGATTTTTTTTGTAAGCTGCAACAGTGGAAGCTAGATTTGTTCAGATCTAGGTAAATATAGTGCCTCTTCTCAGTGAGTGTGTCTTTTAACCTCCTGGAAGAGTGTATTGGATCATTGGAGCTGAATTTTCATATATAGGCATCAGGCCTATTTAGTACTAAAGAAAATAACACAGTTTCTCTCCCATAACTGTGTTATCTACAAGAGGGAAGTTGCAGGGGTTTTGAGCAACGTTTTGGAGGAGTGATCTCTGGTGTTGAGGGGTTTTCCTTGCACTGTGGTGATCCATGGATTGGCCATCCAATCCATGTTCATTTCAGATATGATTTGAATCTAGTTCTATTTACTACAGAATTTTTGAATATTACTGCAGGACTGCAACTTAGATCTCAGATCTACTCACCGATGTTCATGATTTGCTCAGATCCCCAAGGGGAATGTATTAAGGAGCCCATCTAGTACACAAATATGTATTGGATCTATATTTTTGTGTACATATATGCTATATATCTGATGTGTAATATATATCATCTGTAGCATCAATAAAATAACGCTGTTAGGCTTTGCAGTCCCATCTTGTTGTTGCAGCACCTCATTCTTGAAGGTTTCTTCATGTAATTCTTATGTTTACCTATTGAAAATTGTATAAACCATGATATAGATCTGATTTACTGAATTCCATACTATATTTCATCCATCACCTTCATAAAATCACGTTTCCTGTGCTTCAGAAATTTCTACATACCACAAGTCATGTGGATTGGGCATTTTTAAGCTATATCGGGGGTGGTAGAATTGTTTAACATAGCTAGAGTCATTTTCTTAGGCTAAAATTTGATATATAAGTCTCTTATGACCTAAGATACGAGATCCCACCTTCACTTGCCCTTATTTTTACGCTCATCTATGAAATTAACATTTTTAGGGCATAAATTGTTGCTTTTCCCCAACTTTTGGCTCATAAAATGAAGTATAGTTTGCTGAAGTAGCTTGGATTGATGTATATGTGCTTCTAACTTTTACTATGAGCTTATTTTATGCTGCATATCCATTAATGAGTTTATATATTGCTGCAGTCCCTCTTTGGGGCATCTTTTCAAGGAAACTAGGTGTGGGAGATCCGTTTAACCCACCTAGAAGGATTTCTTTTTGATAACATATTGGATTTAGGACTTATATACTCAGATCTAAGGGATAAAATTTCTGATTTTCATTTCTGTAGCAGCCATTCCTAGAAAATGCGTTTTCCAGTCATGCCTTGCTAGCTGATCCAAATTTGGAATATTATAGACACCCATGTGGCCAAAATATGACTCAAACCAAAAAAAATTCTATAAAATAATCCATAAAGGTAAGCACACACAAAACAAGAGATAGAAGAGGAATCTTCCCACTACCAAAGCCTTCTTTTTCAAGGCACATGTTAAAAATGAAGATATGGTAGGGACAATTACAATACATACCTAATTAACAACCCTTTTAAACCTGGTCCAAGTACCTACACTAAAAAATCAGTAGTGGAGCATCCCCTAGGAGGACCGAGTGATTTTGTATAATATATTCCCCGAGTAAATAGAGGATGGACCCCTCCCTTTCACCCAGTGTAAAAGCTCCTAAAAAAGGCCACCATGGTTTCCACCAACAGTAACACATCCTGAGGGGACAATTGTAACCCAAATTCACACGCAAGGGTAGGAAAAAAAAGTTTGAAACCCCCTTGAGAGATTTCTCAAAACGAGGTGTACTCCTCCCAAGTGGTCCCCAAGTGCTACAAAAAAATGCTAATAACACAGTTTTTAA
Organism: Pinus albicaulis; assembly: GCA_034641835.2. Taxonomy (NCBI): domain Eukaryota; kingdom Viridiplantae; phylum Streptophyta; class Pinopsida; order Pinales; family Pinaceae; genus Pinus; species Pinus albicaulis. The sequence goes on along the minus strand of CM076584.1, from coordinate 571,367,287 downwards.
AACATGAAAATTCTAAAATTTGTGCCACCAATACTAACGAAGTGGGTTATGTCACTCCACCAACCTCGAGTGTGACCTCATGATTGACCCTTGTGTTAGAAGGGTTGTCTAGACCTTGTCACTAAAAATGGATTTATCCTCCATATCATAAGATGCTAAGTTTGTTTCCTAGTCTTGGAGAAATTTACCTCACACTCCTAGTAAAAGACCCTAAACTAGACTAATGTTGGTGTGCTACCAGTAAAAATTGAAAAGATGAGCCATATTATGTTTGATTAAAGCATTAATTTTACAAGGCTGTTGTTTAGTCAATAGGAAAATGGCGTGAAACTCAGATGGTGTGATAGAATCTTGTTAGTAACTCCCTAATGCTACTATATGACAATGCACAATTCACTTTTCAATTAGATGGAATCTAACTACAGGAGGGTAAAGCATCTTTTCCCTTTAATAGTGAAAATAACTTCTTATAACACTCTTGCAATTTTTTTTTTTGAAATTCATTAAGTTTATAGTAACACACACCCAAGAAAAAAATCCAAAAAAAATCACTCGAAGGAGAAAAAAATAAGACCCCTAAACAAGAACAAAAGAAACTCAAAATCTTAAGACTTGAGATTTGGAATCAAAATAGCTCAAATGAATAATAAAAAAAGAAAATTAAGAAAAAATAGATGATTCAAGTCATGTAAGGTTGTATCTCAATGTATAAGAAAAAAATGATTTATAAAAGGTCAAAAAATTAAACCCTAACTCAAGGAAAAGTTAGCAAGGAATGAGAGTAAATAAAAAATTTCAAATGTGATTGAAGAGATGAATAAAAAATACTCACACAAAGGTTTCTACTGGTGATTTTCACAACCACAACAAGTTGAGAATGAAAACACCACCAACTGCAAGTAAAAGAAATAAAAACAATCACTTGAATTGGATGACGACTCACGAAAGAGAAAGAAACCAAAACAAAACAAAATGTACCAATAAAATGCTGATATGAAACTAGACCTAAATTGTGGGCAAAGAAACCAAAAACGACCTGAAAAAGGAGACCCAATTATTGAGGAAAAAACCCACAAAAACAAGCACAAAAATGCTTCAAGGAAACCCTAAACTTTGGCTGATTGATGAATCAAGATAACATTGAAGGAGAAAGGTCAGGTATGATAAGATGAATAACTGCTAATGACAATAGTACATAGATTCAGAAGGATTGAAACTAATTCAAGAAACTAGAGTTCAAATGCAAATAAGATAGGTTTAACTAGGAACCCTAGTACTCAGATAAAGACAAATTAAAGACAATGAATTAGATTTGGAATAGAGTTACAATAGATATGATATCAGAAATACAGTAAAAAGGAAAATCTGAAAGATAAGATCAAATTCTAGAAAAGAACCCCTAAGAAAACCTAATTTTAAAGTATCTTCCCTTTGTTAGGACTAACAACATAGCAACATTGTTGCTTTGAGTATAGATAACACCAAACGCCAAACATAATCATCGCCCTATAATTCCGTTTAAGATAATGATGATGTTAGAAAAAAATATAAAGGAGATAGCTGAGAGAAATATGGAAAAATTTAAGGATAACTAGAGAAATAACAACCCAGAAAAGGTCACAAGCACTCACAGAACGAAAACCAAGCAATAAAAAACTGAATACGTGACAAAAAATATATATATAAAATATTTAGGGCTGTATCCCTAGTGGAGTTGCTAGATATGTTATGGGAGAATTTCATACAAGCTAGCACGATAATTTTAACCCAGTAGATCATATAATTATCTACCTAGATATGTGTGATCATGTAAAGAGATCCAAGGATTTAGCCCTAATTCCTCCCTACACAAGCAAACACATTCTACACTCATACAAGATGCTACAATATAAGGGTTGGAGGATGAGTACTAGTGAGCCTCATAGGTACAAAGAGGATGAAACTCTCCCTCTCACCTTGTGTAAAATATCCTAAAGAAATGCCACTATGGTTACCACCAACAATAGCACATCTTGAGGGGAAAAATGTAATCCAAATTCACTTGCAAGGGCAAGAAAGAAAAGTACGAAAACCCTTTGATAGATTCCTAAAAACGAGGTTTAATACTCCCAAGTGGTCCCCAAGTCCTACAAAAAAATGGCAATAACACCTGTTGGCTTGATGGGGCCTAGACCCAGGTTTGAAGTGATTGTTCAATACAACAAAACCCACTATTACCGGCCATTTCGGCAACGATCTGCTGGCGCAAACTGAAGTATCACTTGAGGCAATATAGGGGGTGCTCGAACCAGATTTATGCATCCAGTGGGATAAGGTTTATGCATCTAGAGGGATAGAGGCTTGTGGCATTAGGTATTTTACTTCTTATCAGCTCGTTGTAGATCAAATATATCAGTACTATATGTTAGGAATCTGTAATTTATTAGCAAGATTGGCAGAGTCCAATTACAGAAGCAACATCGTTTCAACCAACTTTGGGATTCTAGGATCTAGCCCTCCTGAATCCAGAGAGGGATCTCTCTATGAATGAATTTAAAGATGTGATCTTTAATAGCTGAAATTATGATATTAGGCTAGTTATGAAGAGCTTGGGTTTTTTTGGTTTTGGTTGGGCAAGGACATAATGAAGGTGAAGGCAGTTTCAAAATGAAGGGTGTAGGTGTTTGCAAATGAAGGAATGATTTGGCCGACAGAAAAGGCAAAGACAGTTTTAACCCATTGGGCTATGGAGTCATAGGAGGATTTTTAATTGGACAACAAGGTTCAAGCAGGATCCATGGGGCAAGTCACTTATGTCAAAGGATCTCTTAAGGTGATTTTATGGAATGAAACAAATAGGAAATGAAGAACAAACAAATGAAGATCTAGTAAAACAGCCTAAGATCAAGTAAGTCCTTTTAAACTATATTGCTTTAGAATGTACTTAAAGAAAAACATGAGAGTATTCTGAGATCAGGTTAATACCTTTAAACTAGCCTGCTTTGAAGTTATTTCAGTTAGAAAACATTAAAAGACAGTTGAACATCTTAAGATCAGGTAAGTGCCTTTAAACTACCCTGCTTTCGACATATTCAATAAGGAGAACATAAAAGTATTCTGAGATCAGGTTAGTGCCTTTAAACTAGCCTGCTTTGAAATCCTTTCAATAAGAAAACATTAAAAGACAGTTGAACAACTTAAGATCAAACAAGTGCTTTTAAACTATATTGCTTCAGCATGTTCAATAAGGAAAACATGGATAACAGTGGCAAAGAGCAATTTAGATCAGACAAGTGCCTTTAAACCAGCCTGCATTGATGTACTCTTCAAAGAGAACGTTCAAATGAAGAAAACATAGACAATAAAGTTTTCAGTGCGGGTAGGGTACTGTAGAAAGTAAATCCTAGCTCTATGTTTGCTGCTCTTTATCAGAGAAAATGAACAGAATGAAAACATTAAGAAAATTAACAATTGACACTGAGGAACACATCACCATTGAGACAAATCAGGATCCCATAAATCAGTAGCTCGTATTTGATGTTCGAACCAGTTACAATCAGCAAGCCCGGTGGGTATTTACAACTTCAAACTTCTCATATCATCTTATGTATCTTTAAGTTGCAAACAGGGCATCAGTAGCTTCAGAATAACTATTACATGCATTCAAATGTCCAGGGAGCAACATTTGCTCATCTTCTGAAGCAGTATTTATAGAAGAATGAAGAGGTGGGAGGATTTCCCAGGGGTCATGTATTATTAATCATGTAATCAATGCAATTCCTAGCCTTTGGGAATCAGGCAAGGCATAAGGTGGGAATGTAATCGTTTATAAATCTGCTTCATAACTATGTTTGTGTCTTTCGAGGCCTGATGATTGAAAAGATATGCTTCTAGCCTATTCTTTAATCTTTAAAATAGTTTTTCCGACAATTTGGAGATAAGACCCTCGATTAGTATTAATTGTCCGGTGGCCTTTGATTTTCTGTGAGGTTGTAGGTGCCTTTAGAAGCTGGAGAAGGTTCAATTAGCCTCTGTTTTGGCGTCGAAGTAACTCTGTAGCCATTCTTTGCATTGAAGTCCCCGCAGGAGTAACTCTTCGGCTGCGTTTGAGACAAATATTTGATCTTGATCAATAAATTCGGCCTCTGATTGAAAATTTTGAGGCACAGGTGGCATTTCAGTAACTAGAGGGATAAATTTGCCTCAAATGCGGTGGTGGAAGCACTACTGTCGATAAAACCCTTAAAAATATTCTTTAAACTATGTTTTAAAGTGGGGATTAGGCTTTTGATAACCGTCTTAGCCGTAATTCCCGTAAAACTGTCTCTAATCCTCTGTTCTGATACATTTTGGTCTCCGGCACTGATACTCTTTAACTATGCCCCTTCCAAGGCATCTACCATGTTAATGTCAAGGGATTGTAGATTAGATTCAGCCATTAATTGAGCTAAGCCCTGACCTTTAATAATTTTGGTTGGTCTGATTTCCAAATCATACTCTAATATAGCAGCAATCCATTTACCTCTCTTTCCATTTGGGTCTTGTGACAAGATGTCTTATACCACTATATTAGGTACATAGGCGATGATGTGGGAATTTAGAATATACACCCTGAAGTCCTTTAAAACTTTTACCAAAGCATAGGCCTATTTTTCCATTATGTTATATTTCAAGGGTGCATCCCTTAAAGCCTTGCTGAAAAAAGCAATGGGCTGTTCCTGTCCCTCTGGATTTTTCTGCAACAGGACTGTAGCCACATTATGCTCTGAGGCGAAGGAAAAAATAAGGAACTCTTTTGAAAATTCTGGGCTCATTAGGACTGGTGCCCGAGTGAGTGCATGTTTTACCAATTCAAAGGATTTTTTGGTTTCTACAGTCCACTTCACTCCTACTTCTTTCTTGAGCATATTAGTCATGTTTCTAAGGAGCTCTGCTAAGTTGGGAATAAACCTCCTCAAGAAGTTAATTTTTTCGATAAAGGACTGCAATTATTTTATGTTCCTTGGTTGGCTAATCTGTAGTATTCCCTCAACTCTATTTGGATCTATTTTAATCCCTTCTTCTGATATGATATGGCCAAGGAGTTTACCTTCCTGAAGGCCAAACACTGTCTTTTTTGTATTTAAAGATAACCCAAACCTTCTGCACTTTTCAAGGACCTTTCTTAAATGTTTTAGATGCTCTTGATCAGATTTGGAATAAAATTTTATGTCATCAAGGTTAATTTACAATGAAGTGCCCTATCTCCTCCGAAAATGCAATGTCCATGGCCCTTTGGAAAGTGGCCCCAACATTCATTAATCCAAAAGGCATTTTCACATACATGAAAGTGCCCCAAGGAGTGGTGAAAGCTGTCTTGATTTGGCCTTCTAGGAGTACTAAAACCTGGTTATACCCTGAAAAACCATCTAACAGAGAAATCCTCTTTGAAACAACTACCCTTTGTAGAATGTGTTCTATTTTGGGTAAAGGGTAATTTTATTTTAGGGAGGCTCTGTTAAGGTTTCTGAAGTCAATCCATAATCTGATTTCTCCTGTCTTTTTCCTCATGGCTACAAGGTTAGAAACCCAATCTGAAATCCTCACAGGCACAATGATCCCTGCCTCATACATTTTCTTGATTTCCTTTTCTACTAGAGGCAGTTGTATTGGATTAATTATACACAGTTTTTGCTTAAAGGGTTTTTGGTTTTATTTCAAAGGGATCTTGTGCTGGATGATTTCTGTATCATAGGCTTTCAAGTCTTCATAGCTCCAGGAAAACACATCGAAAAATTATTTAAACAGGTCAACATATCTCCTTTTCATGTCTGGTGGCAAGGACTTAGCTAATTTAATCATTTGAGGTTGATCCTCAGTGCCTATGTTGCATTCCTCGACCTCAGACTCTGTGTATTCTACGGTGGGCTTCTTTGCTACATCGTTAAAATCAAAGAGGTATTCTAACGGTGCTATCCCCCTAGGTATGTTCTTGTCTTTTGACGATAAAACTTCAATGTCTTCGTTTTCTCTATCCTTGTATTCTTCAGTATGAGTGTCAAGTCCTTTATTTAACATGTTGATTTCTATGGGACCAGATGGTTTTTCTTTTTCAGGGGGCTTTTTGTTTGGGCGATTTTCATCAGATTTAGAATCCGAATTAGATGACTCAAATTAATTTCTGTCAAAGTAGTCTTTCATCTTATCCACATGTTGTGATGCAGTTGTAGCATTGTTAGCATCATATAATGGAATTTTGGACTGATAGTCCTGTGGAAGATTGACTAGTGGTACAGGAAGGACTAGGGGATCATACCATGTGGCCATGGCAAGAGGTGGAGGTGGATTTACAAGAGGGACAGTGGGCTGAAGTGGAGTGGTTAGTACAGTGGATGTAGGGTGAGCAGAAGTGGATGGACTAGGAATAGACTGCTGAGTTGATCTTGGATGAGGGGCACCTAAGTTGTGAAGAAAATGCAAATCAGGAGGTGTTGTCTCTCTGCTACCAAGATGTTCACTTGTTTCCGAGGATGATAGCGAAGACTCAGAATCTAACTGATCTAAATCACCAAGAGACCTAGTTCTAAATGGATTTACTAAGTCAGCTTGTGATTTTTGTAGAGCTGAAAGATTTTCAGGGACTGAATTAGCTCTCAAGGGTGATCTAAAAACAGTTTATAATTTAATCTCATGAGACTTCCTTAGGATACTTTTTGGATTATCAACTACTTCAGGTGGGTATGGTTCATGGTAGGCTCTAGTGTGAATCTTTCTAGGAGCCACTATGCTATGTTTTTAAGACCCAAATAAACAAGAAAAGTTCAACCAGATATGACAGTCTTTGAATGGTTAACTAACCTGTTTACCTAAATTTGAATCCTATAGTCCTCTAACTAAGTTTGAATAATATTATGATGATCAGGGTTCTTCCCAGCGGAGTCTTAAGGTCTGTTTAGGATTGTGGAGTCGCCAAGTGGAAGTTTTTAGCTCTTTTTAGAGGTAAAAGGTTTTATGGTCCACCACCATGCTTGTGAAACATCCCTTTTCAAAGATATCATGGAACACAACAAACTCTAACCAGAGATTGACTGGGAGGGCATTTACCATATATGTCACCTCTGAAAGAGGATGAGATCTGGAGGCTAATTGGCCCTTTCCAGACTCTGTCTAAGAGTATGGGGTAAAACACAACAAAGGTAAGTATCAATGTAGGAGTAAGTGTTTTACTGCCAATTTGAAATATTTTTGGTTTTTTTTTGAGTTATTTTTCAGTTGTGTGGTTTATTAAGAATATCCTAACTCTGTTTCAAAACTTAGCTACGGTTATGAGACAAAGACAGTCTAATCTTATGGCTAAGCCAACTGATTTTTCAAGGTTTGATAAAGTCTTAAGAGAATCCTAGGGTTTACCTAGATTGTCACTGATTCAAACAAGTTTCATCATGATTACCATCTCTTGGTAGTGCTTGAAAAGGCTGCTTTTACTCACAAAATTTTATGAAGTTTTTAAAGGAAACTAAGATGAAAATTCAACTGAGTCCCCAGCGGAGTCGCCATAAATGTTAGGAATCTGTAATTTATTAGCAAGATTGGCAGAGTCCAATTACAGAAGCAACATCGTTTCAACCAACTTTGGGATTCTAGGATCTAGCCCTCCTGAATCCAGAGAGGAATATCTCTATGAATGAGTTTAAAGATGTGATCTTTAATAGCTGAAATTATGATATTAGGCTAGTTATGAAGAGCTTGGGTTTTGTTTGTTTTGGTTGGGCAAGGAAATAATGAAGGTGAAGGAAGTTTCAAAATGAAGGGTGTAGGTGCTTTCAGATGAAGGAATGATTTGGCTGACAGAAAAGGCGAAGACAGTTTTAACCCATTAGGCTATGGAGTCATAGGAGGATTTTTAATTGGACAGCAAGGTTCAAGCAGGATCCATGGGGCAAGTCACTTATGTCAAAGGATCTCTTAAGGTGATTTTATGGAATGAAACAGATAGGAAATGAAGAAGAAACAAATGAAGATCTAGTAAAATAGCCTGAGATCAAGTAAGTCCTTTTAAACTATATTGCTTCAAAATGTACTTAAAGAAAAACATGAGAGTATTCTGAGATCAGGTTAATACCTTTAAACTAGCCTGCTTTGAAGTTCTTTCAGTTAGAAAACATTAAAAGACAGTTGAACATCTTAAGATCAGGTAAGTGCCTTTAAAATACCCTGCTTTCAGAATATTCAATAAGGAGAACATAAAAGTATTCTGAGATCAGGTTAGTGCCTTTAAACTAGCCTGCTTTGAAATCCTTTCAATAAGAAAACATTAAAATACAGTTGAAAAACTTAAGATCAAACAAGTGCTTTTAAACCATATTGCTTCAGCATGTTCAATAAGGAAAACATTTTTAACAGTGACAAAGAGAAATTTAGATCAGACAAGTGCCTTTAAACCAGCCTGCATTGATGTACTCTTCAAAGAGAACGTTCAAATGAAGAAAACATAGACAATAATGTTTTCAGTGAGAGTAGGGTACTGTAGAAAGTAAATCCTAGCTCTTTGTTTGCTGCTCTTTATCAGAGAAAATGAACAGAATGAAAACATTAAGCAAAATAACAATTGACAGTGAGGAACACATCACCATTGACACAAATCAGGATCCCATAAATTAGTAGCTTGTATTTGATGTTCGAACCAGTTACAATCAGCAAGCCCGATGGGTCTTTACAACTTCAAACTTCTCATATCAGCTTATGTATATTTAAGTTTCAAACAGGGCATCAGTAGCTTCAGAATAACTATTACATGCATTCAAATGTCCAGGGAGCAACATTTGCTCATCTTCTGCAGCAGTATTTATAGAAGAATGAAGAGGTGGGAGGATTTCCCAGGGGTCATGTATTATTAATCATGTAATCAATGCAATTCCTGGTTTTTGGGAACCAGGCAAGGCATAAGGTAGGAATGTAATCGTTTATAACTCTGTTTCATAACTCTGTTTGTGTCTTTCGAGGCCCGATGATTGAAAAGATCTACTTCTGGACTGTTCTTTAATCTTTAAAATAGTTTTGCTGACAATTTGGAGATAAGACCCTTGATTAGTATTAATTGTCCGGTGGCCTTTGATTTTATGTGAGGCTGTAGGTGCCTTTAGAAACTGGAGAAGGTTCAATTAGCCTCTGTTTTGGCGTCGAAGTAACTTTGTAGCCATTATTTGTGTTGAAGTCCCTGCAGGAGTAACTCTTCGGCTGCGTTTGAGACAAATATTTGATCCTGATCAATAAATTTGGCCTTTGATTGAATACTTTGAGGCACAGGTGGCATTTCAGTAACTAGAGGGATCGATTTGCCTCAATTGCGGCAGTGGAAGCACTGCTGTCGATAAAACCCTTAAAATATTCTTTAAACTGTGTTTTAAAGCGAGGATTATGCTTTTGATAACCGTCTTAGCCGTAATTCTCGTAAAACTGTCTCTAATCCTCTGTTCTGATACATTTTGGTATTCAGCATTGATACTCTTTGACTGTGCCCCTTCCATGGTGTTTTTGCTAGTGTGCAGGGCTGCGCAGGGTTTATAATGCATCCATTGTTGAGAAAAAATTGATGAAACATGCATTTCCACCCTGTGGATGATTTCCTTTGATGAATCGAAGACAGGAGATTCGTCACCCCCCGCCTCTGAATATTCTTTGGAAATAACGAAAAAATGATTTAAAACCCTGCAAAACATGAAAACTATTATAAAAACTACGTATATAGGTTAACTGCATCGAAGGGCATGTGAGGAGATCGGAGCCATTGGATGGCATCATCCAATGGTCAGAATTTGATCAGGAGCGATCGTGGAATAGGTGAAAGAAGGATTAAATCTGAGCTGTCGCTCATGCAGAGATCGACGGTCGGGATTGAATGAGGCGGTCATAGGAGAAGGATGAATCTAAGCCGTCTATCGCGCAGAGATCGACGGTCAGGATTGAACGAGGCAGTCAAAGAAGGATGAATCTGAGCCGTCGATCACGTAGAGATCGACGGTCAGGATTGGGCAATGGAAAGTCAAACGGAGAGATCGGGCGATGAATTGTGGGTCGTTGATCTGCAGATCAGATCGACGACGGAGATTGATTTGCCACTGTACGATGGCCCGGTTATCGTGCACGCACCTTCGTTAACCATCGAGCAACTTTTGCGAGCGATCACCGTTGGATCAATGGGCCCAGATCTGAACGATAACGCGCGATGGATGACTTTAATACACGGTGGATGGCAGTTTCCGAAACAGTGGTAGGGACGCATGTCAAGCAGCGTATGGAATCACTGGCCATCGGGAAAAAATCGCCCTCCGCCGAAGTGTGGTGTGATAAAAACCACGCAGTTTTGGGAAAACGACGCATGGCTGGGGGGTCCACAGGGAGGTGTGCTCCGCACCGTCAGATCTATGGATCAGATCGACGATGTAGATTGCTCCAAAAATTGCACGGGCAGAAAATTTAATAAAATGATATTTTGACGGTTTGAATAAATATTCAAAGGTTTTTTAATGTTTTACGAAATATTTATTTAAAATAGAATAAGCGCCCGACTACTTAGCGTGCAGTCACGACGCCAGGGTGTATGGGTGGAAAGGCTAGGGGCTTAGCCCAAGGGGGTTTAAACCCTTATGCACAAACATATGTTTTTATGATTTTCAATGGTTTTCAATGGGTAATCGAAGGTTTTGATAGAGTTTAAAAAGGGGTTTTAAACTTTGCAAAGGAAATTTTATGAAGGGGAGATGAGGGAAATGGAAAACAGAGGAAAATGATGGGAAAAGATGAAGGTTAGTTTTTGAGTGGGAGAAGGGGAGAGAAGGGGATTTTGTAGCAGTCTTTCTCATAAAATTTTGAGCAGAATCTTCTCGGCTTGAAATGGGAACATCAACGAATATTGAAACAAGGATATGATGTCTTCCATAGGCTTCAAGAGATACATCTTTCTGCAATGAAACTGTTACTTGAAGGCTAAACAATGTTTTGGCCACCTTTGATAGAACAAATTTTATAGGTGGCCAACACTATAGACATTTTTCAACACATTTGTTGAAATTACTACTGATTCCAGGATCTTACTTAGTTATGCATTAAATAAAGTAAATAACCATAAATAAGACCGCACTATTAAATTACAAATCAAAACCCTTATTAAACATAGACAATCATAAAAAGTAAGTAAAAAAAAAAACACATCAATGTAACTGATCAAATCTTCTCAAATATTTTTTCATTAATAGCCAAATATTTCTCATACATTCAGTTTCCCCCTGCACACACAGCCGCAGGGGTCTACACACACAACTGCAGAATTCCTAAGGTTTTTGCGCACACAACTGCAAGAGCCTTTCCTCTAACCCAAAAAACATAATATGACTCAAAAAAGTATTACATCCATATGAATTTCATCAACTTCTACTTGAATTTTTATGACTTCTATCAAGACTCCTTATATAGATTTGGCATTTTCAATACCATGGTCCAAAACTATGGGTGGAGTCCAACGTTCACCAAATATCCCATCATGTTACATAATAAGGGGATTTTAGCCACCCCAAAGCCCCTATTTCTAAAAATAGACTCCACGCTATGAACTATGCTCCTCAAGCTGCAGAGTCTTTCCTTGCTGCTTTCTTCAAGGGGATCCCATCTCCAACAGGCCCCGAACAATTGTGACTCTTCCCTAGTCACAAAGCTAGTGCACCATCTATCTTTGCTTTGATGCTACTCAAGGCATACTTAAACTATGGAATTGCTTCACCACACTGATTTTCTTCCACATTTTTGAACCTTTCTCACTTGATCCATGCTCTCCTAAAGTCCACTTTCTTGATTCATGCTCGCTTGTGCCAACTGCACAACCCAGTTAGGTTGTATCAGAGTTCTCGGCTCCTTAGTATTGAAAAATACTCCTGCCTTAATGTCTTGAAGGGCTTCATTAATACACTCCCAACCATAAGCGAAGCTATATGTTAATAATAACCCATATATCATCTCATCCCAATCCATGGTTCCATGGAATATCTCTATTTCAAGGTACCATTGCTGAGATATCATATCCAAAGAGTGAAAGAACATGTGTACCCATTCTGTTTGAGGTTCAGTGCCCCAAACTTCAGTCCAGCGAGCCAAGTGCTCATGAGGATCCTTATGACCATCATAATTCTATGTGATCTTCATATCAACCTAACCAAATCTCATACTTATCATCTTGCAAAATCCTTCCATCGTCTAAAACTTACCCTGTGTGTGCCCCACCATCGGGTTGGAGTAGACCTCAATGCGAAGTCCAAAGTTTTGTATCTTTGGTCCTCAGGTACATTTTTCTCAAATTCCTCCAACAACATTCCCCATTCCATCATAAAAAGGAAAGTCACACACTTCTGATCTGACACAATGCAGAGATCTCTGGTAACCCTGTTACAGTGCTGAGTGGTTACTTCATGTAATCGATTCTACTTATTCTTCAGATCTTCCTCGTAATGTAAAACACATGAACTATCGTGCTCCCAAAAAATTCTAACTTTTGCGGTGGGAATGATATAGTATTCATCCTGCGCAGTAAGCTTATATATCAGATCAGTCCCAACATCCCCATACTCATGCTAGACAGGCTTTATATAGCACGCACCTTCGAAAGGTTCTAATGGTACAACAATTTGGGTACCATTCTTTTCAAATATCATATGCCTCTTCTTTAGGTTTATTATAGCATCCATGTCATAAGCCCAGTCAATTCCCAAAAATGCAGGATATGGATTACTTTCATCAACGATCTCAATCACTTCGAAGTCGACCAACACGCTCTCTCCTTTAATATCTATGCTAATCCCCTGCAATCGCCCCATAGGAATGATCTTCTGCCGATTTTCCATCCTCAGCTAAATTGCTGACCATTGCATCTTAGGCATTCCCATCCGCTCCTATGTTTTCTTTGGTAGAACATTGACATCTGATCCTAGATCCAGAATTACTTGTACATCTCATAATATTTGATCTACATAGTCAACCGCATCTCGTGACTGGTTCCCTTCTTGTTCTTGTATACTTTTTTTACTGTGCGTTGTTCCAACTACAACCTTTCCTTGCCAGTGCATTTATCTATCAGCTCTTGCAACCCTTCTACAACCTTTTGGTCCCTTATAAATTTCATATACGTCTGCAAGAAGGACACCAAGATAGACTAATCAACTTCCTTTACTTCGAAATTTTCCTTAAGCTTGTTCTCCAAAGAAAACAACTATCTCTGCGTGGTATGTGGCGAAGCTTTAGGGGTCATAAATGTCTTCGTTGCTTCCATGAATGTTTCTTTCTTACGCTGCGCATTAAATCCAACATCATTATCTTCAGCTTTCCCAACCCATGTCTCCGTCATAGGATTTTTTTCCTTTCGCACAGTCTCCTACGGTGTTCACACCACTACGCGTTATTATGTTAATGCTTGGATATTCCTGGCATGGTTCAACCCTCATCATTTGTATATTTTGAGTCGACTGTTGGTTGCGCTTTTCCTGCATTTTAGCTAACAAAATGAGACAATATTTGGTTTCATGACCAAATTCTTGACAATACTTACATGAAGGCTCAATAGGATTATGACAATCCCTGGCGAAATGTCCAGCTTGTTCATAGTTGTAACGTATCATCTGGCCTTGTCCACGACTTGCGCATCCTCATCGGCCACACCCTTGGCCTAAGAAACCTCCTCGCGTAGTTATCAGACCCAAAGCTTCACGACCTTCTACCTGCATTCAATATGCACCAGGACTGTTTTGCATCATCACTGTCATGGCTCTTACAATTGCTCATCATGTCCCACTGAAGTGAAAAAATTACACAACAAGTGCTTCGATGATCTGATAAAATTTTGCAATAGGTGACAATAGTTTCTAGAATATTGGCCTACAACTTCACATAAGCTACACCATACATGGGTCCCTACACTCATCCCTACACTTGATCCAAAAGTCAATGGACTCGACATCCCAACATTCAAATATTCTCTATAAATAGGGAATTGCTATTTATAGTGACCCTATGCTTTACACTTGATACACCAGAATTCTGACCCTATATCAAAGAGAACCTCCTTTCCATTATTTAGATCCTGGAGCTCCATATGAAATCTTGCTAGTTGAGTTTTTATATGTTTCACCCGTATGCTTGTATCAACTATCGACGAAGCTTTTAGTTTCATCGCTATATCCAGTGCTTCAGCTTGATTAGCAACCTTCTGTTGTGACAATGTAAATCTGAGATGAGGTAATAAAGAAACAATGAACCATCCTGTATGTTTTTCATCCGGGATCTTGAAACTAATTTGTCTCAACAATGTCTTAAATCGTTGATCTACCTCCTATACAGTCTCAGTAGCCAACTGCTTAATATCCTTGATCTCCGTGATACACTGGGACTACGACTTTGATTTTTTGAATTCAACATTTAGCGGAGTCTTTGTCTCAACCAAAGAAGCATTTTCATTTGTCGTAACATATTTCATGTACTAATACAATGCTCTATCTTTCAATGTGAAAACTAACTATGCTTTCCTCATGTTTTCATCTGTAAAATTCTACGAACTCCATATTGCTTATACCACAAACCAGAACTATTGAGGATCATTTGTTTCCTTGAGCACATGCATCTTCAGGGTTTGGGCCATGGTGAATGGGGGAGGTGGAGGTGGAGGAAAAAAATGTAATGGAGTTATGACGATGGTGCAAGGCTGGGGGATCTCTGTAGTGCTTTGCTAAATCTTAGATCTCAGACTTCTTGGGGTAGCGAGGTTTCTTTCTCTTTCTCTAGACCAAAATAGTGGACTATATTCCCTTTCAACGTATTTTTCCCAATTGGTCTGAAAGCTTTTGCTTTTTCGCATAGCACCAAGCTCTCTTTCTTCACACATTGATCTGAGTGCATCTGTAGCACGCCCTTTTCACACAATAGCATTCTAATCCAAAAATTTAGTGAATTCAGATACTTACGTCCAATGCCTTTGAAGAACTTACACTCTACTTCACTATAAGACACATAAGTCTTGATCACGAACTTAGTGATAAAACCTCCAAGGATACTATGTATCCAATAATAAAAAACTCTCGCAATATTGTTATCAACCTTTTTCAACTTCTCAATTAGATCTAGGGTCCACACAATTAGCTTATTATTGAACTAACCCATCTGCACAACTAGTCTTGAGATCCACTCGTAAAACTCACTAGAAAATGACACGAAAAAAATCTCGTATTGATTTTTATAGATATAATTCTGTAACCAATGTTCAGTAGAGATGCATGGGTTTCTTTTTTCTTGCACATAAAACTCTCATTCTTTTAGACTTACCCAATATTTGATATATTTCTTAGATGGATTCCACATATAAATATCCCTTGGTTAGATCCCTATCCCATAAATGGAACCATTTTTTGGCTTGATGGGGCCTAAACCTAGGTTTGAAGTGACAGTGTAGTCTAACAAAACCCACTATTACTGACCCTTTTGGCAAAGATATGCTTGCACAGACCAAAGTCTCACTCGAGGAAATATAGGGGGATGCTAGAACTAGATTTCTTCATCTAGAGGGATAAAGGCTTGTGGATTTAGGGATTTTCCTTCTTATCAACTCTTCACAGATCATATCTATTATTACTTTAGGCACTATTCAATACATTTGTTGAACTTACTACAGACTGCGCGATCTTACTTAGTTATGCATCAAATAAAGTAAATAACCATAAAAAAGACTGCACTATTCAATTACAGATCAAAACACTTATTCAACATACAAGATCATAAAAATTAAGTAAAAATCAAACACATCAATGTAACTCAGATCTTCTCAACCATTATTTCATTAATAGACATATCTTTCTCATACATTCAATTTCAACCTGTGCACACAACTGCAGGGGTCTGCGAACATAACTGCAGACTTCCTAAGGTATTCTCACACATAGCTGTAGTAGCCTTTCATCTAACCCAAAACACATAATCTGACTAAAAAAGTCTTACATCCAAATTCATTTCATTAAATTCTACTTGACTTTCTATGACTTCTATCAAGACTCCTTATATAGATTTGATATTTACAATACCATGGTCCAAAACCATGGGCGTAGTCCAACGTTCATAAAATATCCCATCCTATTAAATAATAAGGGGCTTTGACACACCCCAAATCCCCTATAACTAAAAATAGACTTTGCGTTGTGCTCCTCGAGCTGCAGAGTCTTTCCTTGCTGCTTTATTCAAGGGGATCCCATATCCAACAACATAGTTTGTAATACATGCAAATTTTGCAATCCGTGTCACCAAGACTAACAAAGCGGGTTATGTCACTTCCCCAAATTCAAGTGTGACCTCGTGATTGACCCTTGTGTTAGAAGGGATTCTTAGACCCTGTTGCTGAAAATGGATTTATCCTCCATATTAGACCCTATTGCTGAAAATGGATTTATCCTCCATATCACAAGATGCTAAGCTTGTTTCTTAGTCTTGGAACGCTTTACCTTACACTCCTAGTCTAATACCCTAACCTATACTAATGTGGGTGTGATACCAGTAAAAATTGAAAATATGAGTTGGATTAATTTGGTTAAAGAATTAATTTTACAAGGTTTTTGTTTAGTCAATAAGGAAATGGCATGAAACTTGGATGTTGTGATAGACTCTTGTTAGTAACCCCCTAATGCAGCTATATGAAAATGCATAATTCACTTTTCAATTTGATGAAAGCTAAGTACAGGAGGGTAAAGAGTCTTTTTGCTTTTATAGTGAGAATAACTTCTTCCAACACTCTTACTAAGTTTTTGTGAAATTCACTAAGTTCATAGTAACACAAACCCAAGAAAACAATCCAAACAAATTCACCCAAAGGAGAGAAAAAACAAGACCTCTAAGCAAGAACTCAAGAGACTCAAAAGCTAAATACTTGGGATTTAAAATAAAAATAACTCAAATGCAACCAAAAGAAATAAAATGAAGAACAAATAGATTATGAAAATCAAGTATGGTTTTAGTTAATGAACAAGAACAAGCTAGCAAGTAATGAGAGTAAATAGAAAATTTCAAATCTAATTGAAGAGATGAATAAAAAATACTCACACAAACCTTTCTAGTGATTATTTTCACAACCAAAACAAGTTAATAATAAAAATACCACCAATTTCAAGCAAAAGCGAACTAAAAAACAACTTGAATTGGATGACCACTCACCAAAGAGAAATAAACCAAAAAAAAACAAAAAGCACTAATAAAATACTGATTTAAAACAAAAGCTAAATTGTAGGAAAAGTAGCAAAAAAATACCTGAAAAAAGAGACCCAATTATTGAGGACAAAAACCCCAAAAAAACACAAAAAGGATTCAAGAAAACCCTAAAGTTTGGATGATTGATGGATCAATCTCACAATTAAGGAACAAGGTCAGATATGATAAAATTATCAACTGTTATTGATAATAGTACATAGATCCAGAGGGATTGAAACTGATTCAAGCAAATAGAGTTTAACTAGGAACCCTAGTACTTAGATAAAGAAAAATTCAAGACAAAAAATTATATGTGAAACAAAGTTACAATAGATATGTAATAAAAAAGAAAGTAAAAACGCAGATCTAAAAGATGATATAAAAATTTGGAAAAGAAGGAAAACCAAGCAATAAAAAAATGAATAGGTGATAAAGCAAATAGATATAAAAGAATTAGGGTTGGATCCCGAGTGGAGTTGCCATATCTATTATGGGAGAATTTTGCCTAAGCTACTAGGCTAATTTTAACCCAATATATCAAATAATGATATACCTAGATGTGTGTGATCGTGTAAACAGATCCAAGGATTTAGACCTAATTCCTTCCTACACAAGAAAACACATTCTACACTCATACAAGATGCTGCAATAGAAGGGTTGGAGGATAACTACCAGTCACCCTAGTAGGTTGGTGTAGTCTCTTGAGTCAGATGCAGAGAAAAACCCACTTCCACTTGAAGATCTCGTTTCCTCTTGCAATAAGAAATACCCTACACATATGCACCACTAAAAAAACCCACAATAGCCTTCGATAGAGGCCTTACGAATCTAAAAAAAACATGCAAAGGTATAAAACATGATAATATCACATATATAAAAAAGGAACATATATCTATCAATCAAAAAATGTAATACAAATAATTTATACCTCCAATCAATAGATCCCTCTTCTCAAGGCAACAACATAACCTCCTCCTCCAAGTGTGATAAAATATATTTTATCACCTATGCACAAGGTCTCAAATATAAGGAAGTATAATTATCTTAGTTTCCCTAAGATTCAAAACTCACCATTAGGATGACCCTTTGGAATTACTAGAATAAATAGGCCTAGATTCCTCCCAAGGAGGATGAATATGAACACTTAGGATGAAGATAATTTAGGAAGCTTCTCTAATAATACACCTAATCTAAATCAAATATATGATCCTATAAGTCGATCTCATAGGGAAAACAAGACTCTAGTGTTAATTTTTCCAACTAGGATATAATTCCACATTAGACAGCTTAGATGATTAAGATAATAATTTAATTAGACTCCTCTTTTCGAGAGTATCAAAATCGACCTATATATCACCCCAATCAATTAAGAAAAAATTAAGTTATGAATTATTTTATTATTTTATGGGTCGACCTAACCACATGTTGATTCGGTAAAAGCCCCAAGTGGTCCCTCACAAAGTTATAAATAGAACCGATGACAAGTGAATTTTCACACATTCTCTCATGATATCTTCTTCATGCTATTTTGGTTTTGTGTCATATTTTCTGTTTCTAGCTTGCATAGGTACATCAGGAGAGGCTCGCATAGTGGATCGAGATCATAGACAGAGGCTCACAATAGATCTGAGTCTCTTGGGAAAGAGCCTCGGGCAGGAAATTTTGAGGTAGCAGCCTAGTTGAGAAGAGCCACGGGTTGGGTGTGTTATGCCCACGACCAAGGACCCCAAAACCGTGAGCAGTGATTGTGAAGGGTGTGACCAAGCTCCTGATATCAGATCAAGCTGATATGAAGTAGAGCCTCAGACACAAAGTGTCCTGGTAGCGACCAAGGAACCCTAAGCCGTGGGCAGAGCATGTTAAGGCTACGACCAACATATTTTCTGAGCATATTTGAATTGGGTTACCTTCTATTATTTGCGTAGTGCTTCCAGACATCAATCGTTCAGTCATAGTTGTGCCAGAACAATCATTGACATTATCCTAGATTCATATCTAGGACTTTAGATTTGAGATCACATGGTGATATATCATATCCCTATTTTGGTATTATAGATATATTGATATGTAGATCAAACCTTTTTGTTTCTACTACAATATGTATCTAAATTCCTATTTTAGTATCAACCATATGCATCATTTTTCTACAACAAGTGTCAGTGAATTTCAATTCTCAGATTCAAGCTCCTTCAAGAAAAAGTATGGTTATGGTTTTATTGCGTGCATGTTAGTTTTTTTTTGCATCATGAAGATATGTATCGTTAGATCATTGTATTCTTATTGCTGAATCATTTAATGACAATCTAAGAAGAATAACTTGCAAGGGTTTTCCCCGTAGTGGGTTTTTCCCTGGTCTCAGACCAATCCTGGTGTCTCTATGTGTTCATGCTTCTCTTCCTTTGATATTTTACTTTCCGCTACTTAGATGATGATGATATTGTTATTTCTGCATAGTTTCATATTCTTATGGTTAATAATATAGATCTATACAATGGTATAATTATTTGGGGTGAACTTAATGTGTTATTGAAGAAATGTAACTATAAAAATAAAGAACAATGCTTCTCTATGAAAAATTAACATGGTATCAGAGCTAGTTGAAGAAAATCCATGGAGATCACCCCCAAGGGGACACTTTTATGGAAGGAAGCAGAGGATGATAAAGACCTAAAATAATTTAAGGGTATGAATAAAACCCTAGGTAGTTAGTGGATAAGGGTTTTAGAGAAACCCCGGTTTATGGTAAAGTCTTGAGATTTGGTGTATGAAACACTCACATAGACTTTGTAAATATGCTCAAGTACTTGTGATCAATTTGACAGATGACCTGGTTAGTGATAAAGTTTCTGATTAAAGGCAACATTATTTTATGGCCCATGGATGGCTCTTGAAGGTTGGTTTGAGAGGGAGAGGATCATCTATCATTGAAGATAAGTATTACTTTACTTATGATCTTCCTATTGTTTACACTTATGGATAGTATTTCTATGATTATTGTTTACTTCCTAAATGTATATTTTAGCACCTAGATATTTCTAACCTCCATAATGAGATGTGATGAGTGGATCCCTCTTGAAGATCTTTAGAAATGCAGGAAAAATGGCTAGATATGGAAAAGGTAAAGAGACACTTGAGCACTACAAGCTACCTATGTGAAGGTGCACAGGTAATACCACTAGATATGCATGATACATTATTTTAATGTCATGATTTAGCTACAAAATTGGATGGATAGGTAAGCCCTATCATATATTGAGAATGTCTACTTCTAAGATGGCTCATGTATGCATATAAAAGTGATTGAGATTTATGTTTCCTATGGTGAAACGATGCCCATGTAGTGAATTCTTTATCTTGATTCCACAAGGCTCTCATTGCTAATCTGGGAAATAGTGGCATATATCGATGATTTACTAACATCTATTGTTTTTGAGATCCTGATCCTAACTATAGTGGATGGTAATCTTGATTCTTGATATGCATAAGATCTATTGGATCTCTTATAGAAGGTTACCTCATTTATATGGTATTGATAATTCTTATGATACACATGATGAAAGCTCATGGAGAAAGAGTGATTGCACTTTGTTGGTATGTTGAATAATCTAGCTTGATACTATTGATTATGATATGCATGGTATTGGATATCGTGATGATAGAGGCATGTCTATGCAATTGAGTTTTCATATCATTGATTACATAAGGTTATAGAATGCGGTGAAATTAAATGCTCTAAATTGATGTATTGTTATTGGGATCATAATATTGTGTTTTCACGTCAACCTAATGCGCTAATATCTCAAATCCAACGCTTGATGAAAGATTGATGAAATGATGTTGATGATCATGATAGATATGTGTTTATGACCTAACAGATCTCCTGTTGCATGTCTCCATGAAAGAAAATTTTATGACATGAATGAAGTGGATTCTCATTCAGAGGGAGAATCTCTCTCCTAAAAGATTCTTACTCATGTTTCGAGTGTATTTTTTAATGAAATATGGTTTATGGATATATGACACTGATTAATATACAATAGAGGTATGAGCCTCACTTGTGCAAAGGAAGGCTCATAGATGTGGCTATGCCTGATAGGATCATAATTGAAGTTCTGTACAATGAATTCGATCTTTACTCCAAATCCATGGATCTATGATTTGTCTTTCCATTTTAAAATTATTTTTGGAAGTGCTGTAATTGAGCATGAAATCATATGGTCAATTGGAAAATCTCAGTTTTGTAGACGTATTGCAAATGCCAGTAAGATATGCCAGCACGAAAAGTTCGTATGTTTGAACCAAAATTGTGACCACGACATTCATATGGATATGACACTATGTTTTAGGATTTTTTTACATGTTTTGGGTGAATGATATTGATAAACTATGTTTGATACTTTTGACATGATTCTCAATGATTGAGAATTACCGATATTACCATGATCACACATTTGGATTTGACATCATTTGATCTGGAGATAGTTGTTTTTCCCAGATGACAATGTTATGTGGGAATAATGACCTTCAATGTCATTTGTGAGTATACAGAGTATGGTTCTGTATTGGCCTCCTCGTTCCTATCACAATTGTTTTTGTGACTTAGTATGAACATGCATGACTTAACCTTGATGTATATGCACTTGCATATAGTGACATAAATGGTATGTAATGACATTTTAAATGATAGACTAGAGAGATTGATATGAAATGAAGTCATTAAGACTTGATATGTGATCTACCTATATCTGGTTGATCCAGGTGGCTCTAGAGACACACACATGACAAAGAGGGTTGATGAAAGCTCAAAAATCAAACTATTCAGATTTATCTTGAACCAGGTTCAAGTTGAAGAGTTCATCACCCTGATCGCAATGGTGTGAACGACACATCAATCCGAGCTCGTATCAGAAATTTAGAGCCGTTGGAAGTTTTGTTAAGGCAAGGGAAGTGTGGCCCACAACATGCCACATGGAGTCCCAGTAATCACAAGGGACCCACATGGAAATCCTCTTAGATGTTGACACATGGTGCTCCTCCATTGGCCCCTTGCCCCTATAGAAAAGACAAAACAAAATGATATTTAATTTCCCACATAAAAATAAAAAAATCATTAAAAAAATTAACTATATATTAAATATATTTATTAAACAATCAAAATCAATATAAAATATGATAAATTTTTATGTAACAAAAATCATATTAAATATGGTTAAATTCCATATTAAACAAAACCTCCATTTTTGTTTTTGGGAGTCGTTACAATATGGAGATATGAATTCCATATATTATATAGTTTGAAAAAAATATATTAAAACTAAAATTGGGTTTTAAAAAAATATTTGGACATAATGGGATTTGAACTCAAAACCTCCCAACAACAGCTACCTTAATATGATTATGCCAACCAATGTGCCAACCTCACACTTTGTCTTATTCATCCTCACACTTTATTATAAAATACCATTCAAATGGTTCAAGGAAACCATGGAGAATGATGGAGAATACATGAGAGATGAGGGCACAGGGAGGCTAATGGAGCCATGAGAAAATAGAAGGTAGGTCGGAAGGAAGATGGACATGCAGTTCGAGGCATGATGGTACATGGATTTTGATACATAATCCTTTTTTATGCTTGGAGAATCTTTTGATTCCAAGGAGGTAAAATTTTCCTGTGTTAGAATGTACTTGAACTTTATATGCATTTTAATCAAAATTCATAGGGAATGCAATGGCGAGGTTAGATTTTCTTTTTGAGCAATGGTTTTTTAGATTCCCTATGGAGGAGAATCTTCAGGAATATTGAGGTAATCTTTCAAATTCCTTGGAGGCCAAAGTTCGCGAGTGTCAGAATGAGATCAAATTTATACTCATTCTTATCATAATTTCGCAAGGATCTCAATGGTGAGATCAAATTCCTGTTTTTAGTTGCATATTTCTAGATTCCCTTGGGAGTAACATCTTTGAGGAATCTAGGGGGAATCTAAAAGATTCCCTAAGGCCCGGATTTTCACTTTGTCAGAATTCAACAAATTGATAGTCGATCCTACACCTATCAGCGACACAAGTTTAGCGGTGTAGTTAGATTTTCCATCTGAGCCTTATGTTTTTTGACCACTTTTCAAAGTGGAGTTGTAGGTGTTAGCATTCAATGTGTGAGCAGACATTTTCAGGATATTAGATGCCACGAGATTGATGGTACAACCAGATCCAGCAATTTATCATCCTTTTCTTCAGATAGCTCCAGGATGTGAGGTATATGCAGTGTGATCATGTAATTCTTTGCCTTTTTTCTATGAGATGCATTGTGTTGTATAGATCCCTATTTGATGTTTGATGTGGGATCTTATTTTTTTCTTGCTGTGAGATGTAATTTATATCATGGATTTGTTTTATGTTGTTGTAGATCCCTTTGATGCCTTGTTGGCTGGATACTCATTTTCTCCATGAATGTTTGATTGAGATCCCTTTTGTTGCCATGTTTGGTGGGATACTCATAGTCATCATCCAGGTGAAATTTTCATGCTGACAGAAGTCCTTTTTGTGAATGAGAGTTCTTGTAGTGGAATATCTCAAGCATAGGTCCAACCACTCCTGCGTGAGAGAATATTTCTTGTATGATAGATAAAATACCATCCATGCAAATCATCACTCTTTCCAGCACTTAATTTAGTGACCTACACCATCTTGGCATCAAGGCCCAGAGACGTAGTCCCTCCTGGACGAACTATGTTATCAATCTCTTATGTTGCTAATGCTTGTTGCATTCCTCTTCTTTCTAGCATGCAGATATGTTCTTTTATGTTCATTAATTCTTTAATGCAATTCCAACACATCAGCGGAAGTAAAATTTCTTGGTTAAAGGGTATCAAAAATTTACCCGGATCAAGTGGTATTGGAGCAGTCTTCTTGCTGATTGGATTGTAGGTGTGAACCATTAAACGTTCGTTGAGTTGAGAAATGGAGGATGTCAGAGGCATGTACGAGACCATGCTCAGGGTGTCCGAGAAAGCAGACATGTTATATGAAGCTTATGAAAGACAAGTATCAGAGAATTATGAGCTGCAAACTCTTCTACAAGAGGAGAAAGAGGAAAAACATCAGTTGCAGTTTCAATTGAAAGCCATGATAGAGGAATTGAAGTGCGACAACCAAAGTCTTCAAACAGAGCATTCTGTGTTGAAAACACTCCTACAAGAAGAGAAGGAGGTAAAGCAGCGAGTGCATCTTCAATTGCAAGCCAAAACAAAGGAATTGGAAGAATTGAAGCGCCATGATGAAAATCTTCAAGCAGATCATGAGGCATTTAAGACACTCCTATAGAAAGAGAAGGACTACAAACATCGGTTGCAACTTCAATTGCAAGCCACGATAGAGGCATTGGGGGAATTGGAGCACAACAATGAAAGTCTTCAAGTAGATCATGATGCATTGAAGGCACTCCTATAGGAAGAGAAGGAGGAAAAGCAGCGATTGTAGCTTCAGCTACAAGCCGCGACATGGGCCTTGGAGGAAGTGAAGCACAATGAAGGCTTAGAGAAGCCCTCTTCACATGTTTCAAAATCAAAAAATGAGGTAAACACTGTTGATTTTCCTTCAGTTTATTCACATGATATCATTTCTGTTGGAAGTGTGGAGAACCCCATTATAGGAACCAACATGAAACTCCTTACCAATATGGGTTACAAAGGAGGAGGACTTGGCATTCATGTCCAAGGCATAACTCATCCATTGGAGGTTGTGCATAGACCTCGCTACATAGGTTTGGGATACACTGAAGGAGGATGTTCAAAGGACATCAAAGTCAAACAGACACTATTGAACTCACCAAGGAAGATGATTGATGGGAGAAATTCAACATCATCCCATAGAAGTGCATGTTGCAGTGAAAGAGTTGAGGCAAGCTCTCATCACAATGATCGCACCAGATACCACTAGAGAAGTTATAATAAATCTCATTATTCCAGAGTGCATTTTGATTATAAGAATGTTGATAATCATGGTCGTAAATCATGGCATCGAAAAACTTGTCATTTTTGTGGTTTACATAACCATGTGTTTGCTGAGTGTTGGAAAAGAATGGTAGCACAAAGGAGGATGACGCATGGAAATCCTTCTCCGGAGCAGAAAAAGAAACTAGTTAAGAAGGTGTTGTAGCCGCTACAACACCACCCAAAATTTTGGGTATATTTAAAATTTCGGGTTCCCCACCTCTGCTCGTTTAGGCGTTGAAGTCTTTCACCCGACCTACAATCAACTACATCCCAGCGACCTATCCCCAACCCCTCATGAGTTGTCTCACCATCATGATCCGATGTCGTCATTGCAATCACGCCATATGTGGGAAGGATCATCCAGCGTGCGCCCGAACACTCTTGTCGCAGTCGCGCCAAGTGTAACGAGATTGCCATGCATACGTTTGAATGTAAACCTTTTGTGTATTGATGAATAAAAGCCCTTCCGCTGTAGGTCATTAAGCATGTTGTTTGAATACTTATCGTAAGCTTGTTAGTTTTATATGTTTTATCTAGAGACACCATTATCAAAGAGTAATTGTGATGTCGTAATGTTTCACACAGGTTGACCCCACGGGTAACAAACTCCTCAGTCGTGTCACGACGACAAGCGAAATAAAATTGGGCTCAACGATGAGGCCAAAGTTGTGGAACAGGGGAGGAGCAGGAGAAAACGATCAGTGTTGTTAAAAGGAGGATAGTGTGATACATGTCGATCAGAGAGAACCTTCTATGTCACTGATGCAAAAAGCTTTCTTCACTAGTGCGCACCTCCATTTGGAAATGTCTAGATCCTGCACCATATGATCTAAATGTCGATGGTTGCATGCAAAGGAACATATTTCGCCACTTCGATGAATCTAGCCTAAAGTATAGCCCAGTGAACAAAGCCGACTCAGAAGATCTCCCTAGAGAATGACAATCTCATATGGGTGTGGTAAGTCAACGGCAGAGTTTCAAATATGGCAGCGTGCCTTTGAGAAGCAACATCTGTTAATCTGGAGATACATACTGTGGCACTATTTAGGTTGCAAGGAGTACATGTGGAGGAACGAAAAGGCCTTAAAACCCTAGTCTTCTTTGCTCTCGAAAGATGTCTATGCGAGACCATAAGAAACGAGGAATTTCAAATTGAACCTAAAAGGTCATGTTGAAATGCATACGCCTTTTGGTAGCCGGGTAGAAAAGGTCAATATGAAAAGGGCCATCAATGTGGCTTGAACAAATGACTAATCTACCCTATGAAGCTACATTGTTTTAAAAGAAATTCCTCGAGAAGGATATGCTTTCACTCTAAAGTAAGATGAATATATTTGGAGACTTCTCATTGACCTCACATTTCCATTTGCTTTCACAAGACATCCCATGCTCGGTTACTGAGTAGCAGATGTCTAATCTCGATCTTTCAAGGCAAGAAGCATTCATATCATGAGGTTATGGCCTTGGCGTGAATATTTTTATTTATTTTCACTAACAATATGAGGAAAAGAAAATGATCCACGTTATATGGTTGAACTAAGGCGCAAAGGAGATAAAGCAGTACGTTTTTCAAACCATGTGCGATGGCAGGTCTTCCACCTATGATAAATACTTTGAGCAAACGTATATTATTATAGCGGTCAAACCTCACATGGGCGCCAATGTT
This sequence comes from Pinus albicaulis, assembly GCA_034641835.2. NCBI lineage: Eukaryota > Viridiplantae > Streptophyta > Pinopsida > Pinales > Pinaceae > Pinus > Pinus albicaulis. Next base: position 571,340,410 of record CM076584.1, on the reverse strand, counting down.
TCGATGCATGGTGGTCACGTTTAACAATCTGGAGCAATATACATAGCATGGAACACGTTGGAAACACGGCGCAAAAATGCATGGAGTCCAACGTTGCATGGCACAGATATGCATGGACACGCGGCATTGGAATGCAACGTTCGATGGTTTTATTTTTAAAAACGTGGAGCGGGTGCAAAGGTCCGACGGCTGTTTTCAAACTTGTGGCAAATGTTTGGAGCAGTTTACATATCTAGCGATCAATAGGACGTGGAAACGTGGCGCAGAAATCCATGGGCACGATTGCATGGGACGTAATATTTCGATCGGCTCAAAGGTTTTCATTACTGAAGTTTCCATCCGTAATAAAAATTTGCAGCATATATATAAGCGGTCAAACATTGTGTTTCGACGTGGAGCATATATATATTAATGGCCGAATATTATGTGTGAACGTGAAACAAGAACCCTATACGAAACCAACGACGGCGATGATATAACCATTATTGTGCGGATATAATCAAAGGGAATGTCGAATTATATGAAGGCATCAGCGCAGTTTTAAACCTATGGATAAACGCTTGGAGGAGTCAAAGGTTGTGTTTAAATAGAGAGAAAAATACTTTAATAAACCTGCAGCAGCAACGTAATAACCATGGTGCGTTGATAGTCAAACTGCATAGATTAAGTTTTCCACGTTGCTATCTCAAAATCTACGCGGCAACATCACAAAAGAGCCGCGCTTTTCGAGTAAGTGTTTAAAGATACCAATACAGGAAAGGAAAGCGAATATACTATGCATTACAACTGAAGCCAACGCTATAAAAGCATGCTGCGTCTGACACTGAAGGAGTTATTTCAAAGGAGCAGATAACAACCGACTTCTGTAGCCCCGACGGTGATATTCTAGGAGAGAATCGCTCTTTAAATCTATTGCGCTAGTCCCATTTAGAAAGATGCTATCAATAGTAACACTACTGACCACATTGAGCTGTCTTCACAGAGCTCAGTCTTTGATGGTTCCTAAGGCGCTTGCTGTTACTCTATCCAAAGGGTACTAAAAAAAAAAAAAATGAATCACAGAGCCCATAGTGTGTTCTCCATTGTAGGCTCATGCAGGAATCTCTGTGAGTGGCATAGGGCCCTGAACAATTTCGCTGCTGGAATACGTGCATGTGTAGAGCCTTTTCAATTCAGAAGAGCAGAAACCAAGTATAATTGGCCTTGGACAACGATAGATCTGATTTCTGGAGGTGGGATCGAAGTGCTCGACCCAAAAATGGTATTCGAAGACTTCATGCTCTCGTTATATTGATTTGGAGAGGAAAATAAAAAATTTCATTTTGAACAAGCCACAGTAAAAGAGATAGGTCGATCCATATGTCTGCAAGCCATTAAGAATCGCTAGACAGAGAAACTAAAATGGAGTACTTGAACATGCAGATGATTTCCACGATAGGAGTTGAAATACATCACTCCAAATGTTGAGACCACAAGGAGGAGGTCGCAACTGTCTAGAGGTCGCAGAGTCGCCCCAAAGTGCGACCTCCCTCGGATGGCAAACGCCCACACCCATCTGAACATAGAGCTGCATTCTTGAAATGCATATTGGACATCTTCTTATGAGTAGCTGGCTTCGATGTGGTAAAAGGTGAAATGAACTTGAAAGGCGCCCCACATAGCACGTGGAAACCCGAGCTCAATAAACAGAGAATTTCAAGCTGGATGCAACAATGAAAGTTTATCCTCTCTACAACGAAGCGGGCGATATTGAACACTTAGCAGCCACATTCCGATTTACTCATGGTGGTGTACCTGGAGACAATCCGAGGAAGCCTCCTGCTTTGCAATACTCACTTTATCCAGGACTATGCAGGGGTCCAAGCTGATCTTTAAAATCTCCTGGTTTTATGTGCCAATATACCTTTTTATGCATCTACGGTTATATATTTATTATTTCCTCAACATGCATAAAAATATTTGTATGCATGAGGCTGATTTAACAGGTTACACATGGCTGATTTAATTCACTTATCTATAGGTTATATGAGAAAATGCTGATCTACTCTGTTGTCTTGCAGATAATACAAGGAAACAGTAATGCCCATCCAAATTAAGAAGATTACTAGCTCTCTCTGGAGGATGCGAAGCTGTGTTTCAAATCAACCTCAAAACCTCGTGTTATGTGGATGCTCAACATCACCGGCAGATAGAGGCTATTATCTCATATGGCGAGGGCTAAGGTTGGCCTCCGGAGAACAAAGTTATGATATATCTGAAAGAGAAATGCAGAAGGGATGACCGAAACTCTAAGGTCGCATAATCTGGGCAAGTCGCAGGTCTCACATTTACCCAGGTCGCAAGGTCGCATATCTTCGTTTTTCGGCCTTTTGCGACCTCGCGACCCCGCGACCTAGTCGCAAGGTCGCAAGGTCGCATCTCTTCGGTTTTTCCGCCTTTTGCGACCTTGCGACCCAACGACATAGTCTCAAGGTCGCAAGGTCACATATCTTCAGTTTTTCCACCTTTTGTGACCCCGCGACCCAGCGACCTAGTCGCAAGTTCGCAAGGTCGCATACCTTCGGTTTTTCAACCTTTTGCGATCCCGTGACCCAGCGACCTAGTCGCAAGGTCGCAAGGTCGCATCTCTTCGGTTTTTCCGCCTTTGCGACCTCATGACCCAGCGACCTAGTCGCAAGGTCGCAAGGTCGCATTCTCTCATTTTCTTACAACTTGCGACACCGCGACCCAGTCAGGTCGCAGGTCGCAACATCGGCTCAGGTCGCAGGTCGCAAAAGGGACTGGGTCGCAAGGCAGCCCAATGGTCAGGAAGATGAAAGGTCAAGGAAGCCCAAAGGGTAGGTTTTGTTTTATAAATAATCCTTCGGGAGCTTGTAAAAAAGGATCTTTTGGTTTGGGCCTTGAGCCGAGTACATTGTATTACCAGTAGATTATACATTTAATGATGAATACAAGAATTTTGTAAAACCCCTTTTGTGGATCTGGTGTTGTTTTATGTATGAGCACTGTTGAGTATTACGTTTTCAGTTTCTAAATGTCTTTGTACTAAGGGAACTGTATTTTCAATTCACATCACAGTTACATAACAATTTTCTGAGTATGTTAATGGTGGTTGAGTTTATTTCACTTTCTTAGCGAATGTTGATGACTTTGTTTATCTTCGTTTGCGTTTTCATTTAAAATTTTAGGAAGTGAAGGTTGTTCTTGCTGTGAGGAATTGTTTCCTTTGCGGTCAAAACAATTTACAAGCATGACCCCAGTGAAGTGTTGCTAACAACACTTCCTTCGGTCTTCATGCTTTATTATTTCTACTTGCTACTCATTGTGCTGCATGTACATTTAATGCATCAAGCATATGTCTTGTATCAGTTGATTAGGTGTGTATCCACTGTTTTATAGAGTTTAAGCGAGACCCAAAGCAAAGGAGAAATCAGTGGTAGCCGGACCCACACCCCAGATGGGATCCCTATTCCAAATGGTTCAAGGTCTAATTGGGACCTTTTACCAAGGAGATCCCCTGCTGTTGGCCGGACAGATTTTCCTGTCAACAGAATTGGCGCTAGAAGGAGGGTCAGATGACAAGATGAGCCTTGAGAACCTGCAGTTAATCTCATATCTGTAATGGCTCGTTCCCAAATCATTCTCCCAAGATGTTTGTCGGAGTTTTATCAGCCTCGATACTTCATTCCCGATGAACTTATGTATCACTTGTCCCAGCTAAAATTTGATGGTGAAAATGGGGTGTCCATAACCCAACACTTTTTAGATTTCTGCGATTTTGGTGAGTGCCATGGAATTGACGATGAAGGTTTGATTTGTTTTCTTTTCTTCCTCACTCTCGAAGGTCGTGCTAAGCATTGGTGCTGCACATTGTCGGAAGCTTCCATCCATTCATTTGAACAACTCGCCAGTGAATTGCGACAAGATTTTCACAGGTACGATTTGCAAAGTGTAGTGATAAAGCTAAATGACATTAGAATGGAACCTCAGGAATCGCTAGAAGAATTCTCTATCAGATTTGTTCATTATTGTTTTGAGTTCCCTGAAAGGGATGTCGATTGGAAATGTTTAAATGAACAGTTCAAGTATGTGATTCTCATTTCCCTTGAACAATTTCAGTTAGATCCTAGTGTTCCCTATGATGACCCGCAAGTTACCGGCCGTTCAGATTTTGTCCCTAACGCTGCGTTGTCCATCTCCCCAAGTCTAGGCCACATTCAGGCCTCTAAGGAGAGTATTGCTATGTGTGACATTCTCACTCCTCCTCCTGAGTTATCGGATAGTCGAGGTACGACCTCGAAAGTTCTAAGCAATGATGGATGGGTGCATGGGGATGAAGCCTACGGTACTCCCTTTGAATATTTCACGCACCATGTTGAATTAGATTTTGAAAACCACAGTGGCTCATTATCTCCCTTGGTTCATGAAACCTACCTCGAGCCCACTCGGTGTCTCCCTAGACACAAACCTAAATATCATCCGCATACTGATTATGAATCGACTCCTACCCCGCATAAAGTTGATTCCCTTACAAGGCCAGCCAGATCATCGTTTTATCTAAATAACACGGATGCACGTGTTGAAAAGCCTTGTAGGGTTAACGCCCCTGCGACTCAATATTTTTGTTCATTATTCCCCGGTTGGTTTCCCGATCCCGCCACACTAGTAATTTCTTTGACACATTCAAAATTTCCTCATACTGGTATTGGCGGCAATTATAAGCCCACGGATGGTGTTTCGCAATCACAATCGAAAATTGATGAATCTTTTAGATCTGATCTTTCTCACTCGGAATCTTTACATAGCCATAGGAGTGATTGTCTATCTGGGAAACCTCAAGATGTCCTCTTTATTGATCCATCCCAGTCGGTAGCTCCCAGGGAGCCTGATATGTCAGGTACCTAGCTTGACCACATAGATGGTTGTAGCAATCACTCCTTATCTGAAAAAATATTCAATCATACCGCTGAGGATTGTCACTCACATCTATTTTCGGACCATATGGAGACACCAGCATTCGATGATTCACTTTGGGAAGATTCAAGTACCCATCAGAAAGTCAAAGCTCTTCAACTTCTGCCAACTATTTCTGAGATGACGATCCCCAAATACCACGCTCCTCCCAGCATAACCGCAGTAAATCCACCCTACCTTGGAAAATATAAAGAATCCGATATATCAATCTATCAATCTGTCAGCGCGCAAACATTTGACCAAATTGATACAAAGCCCACTGACATTTTGCAACTCACCACAAAGCATGATCACATCCATTCGCCTGTTGATCTCGCCCAGCCATCAAAGTTGGGAAGCGCTCCGCTCAAAGGTCCAGAGTTTGTTCAAGGCGGTGAGGAATTTCAGGCTCCACTAAACGTGGATTCAGATCCTCATATCCTTGACCAAACCCAAGAGCAACCCCGAGCTAAGTTTTTCAAAACTAGGGTTTCTGCGCTCGGATGCGCATGCATTTATAATTTTCCTGGCACATGCTTATTTTTTCCATTCCATAAAACTGATGGTCTTCAACACCATGAGGAGATTGCCAGTCAACTCGACAAACCTTACCTGGTTGATGTGCCTGCAAATGGGAAATGGCTTACCCGGCGCCCATCAGACCCAGGATTGTGCATGAATGATTATGTGTCATTCTTAAATGTTAAGTTTCAAGAACGTATTTCCGTGTATCAAGATGAGAGTGGGATTCAGCTTGCACAATCTGTTCTGGCATGTTCTTTGGCAGGTATCTATGATCGTCTTGCCGTTGCACCTGCTCCTCAGGTAAGTTTTGTTGTTACTGCACTTTTTTGGATACTGGCGCTGATCTTGATCATTGTTGTCGTTGCAGGATGCAAATTAATGCAGTGGCTGCACTGGAAAACTGATTTTACGTAACCCGACCACATCATTGGTTAAACTAGGGTTTAGGTGTAGGCTAGCTAGGACCTGCAATAAAATTTTTAGTTCAAAGTTAATTAGGTTTACTTGCCAAATTTTTTCTTCACAGTTTAAAAGTGTGTGTACTATTCTTGTTTACGATTAATATCCTAGGCATCATCATGTTACAATTTTTTTGCACTCATTTCTTTTCCGTTTTCTTGATGTTGCATAAATAATTACTGCTTGTATGGCGCCTCTTTCCCACCTACAACTGGTTAATCATTCTCCCACTTGGCATGGAATTGCATCTTGAGCCTCGCCTATTACGTTGCGTCGTATGCTCTCTCCCTCACATCATTTTTGTCATATCACTTGCCACTTCATGAGCCCCCATTTCAACCCTATCACCTTGCAGTCTTGTTTTGCCCCGATTGCTGAAACAATAACCCCATTGTTTTGCGTGAGGTTGCGGTGGCTATCTCAAGAGGCAGCTTTCTCTTAGGACCAGTCATCAAAGTTGCATTCTCAACAAGAGGCCTATGAGTCTAAACTTATTTAGCTGGGGAGATACGAGCTAGTGGCTTATGGGAGACCTAATGAGTTTGAATGGCCTATATCCGTAGCCTAAGCCTTGTGCCCAGCATAGTCCTGGACATCTTAATGACATGTTTTGAATGCTTCGCCTATTGTGGTGGATGGGATGTGAAGGTTTGGCACAAGGGTAAACCCAAATCAGGATATCTTTTGGTTTCTACAAAACAAGAAACAACCTCTCTTGCTCGTAAAATAAGTCGAGATCCCTCATCCGCCCATGAAAAATAAGTGCCATGAGCACATGAAAATAAGCGCTACAAGCACATGAAACAAATAAGAGTAAAGGATCGAGAAAGGCTTCCTGCGCAGAGAGGTAATGCAATGACTCCGCCGGGGTACTGACCAGGCTCGCTGGCAGCGGAGCAACGTTTGTGATTTCTTGAAGTGACTCCGTCGGGGTACTGTCTAGGCCTGCTGGCAGCAGAGCAACACCAGAAACTTACTTTAAAAAAAAAAAATCTTGAAAATAATAAACCCTCTTCCTTGCCCTTCACATCATCAACAAGCTACTGACATCTGTGAGTTTTCTCTTTGATGTGTTTCTGATTAGTGGGACTTAGTTGAGGTACAAGGATTAGGCATACCTATAAAGGGCTAAAGTAACACAAAGGGGACCCACAGAACTTGTTCAATATTCCCTTGCATTACTATCAGGACTCAGAATTTTGTTGTGATACTGACAGAGATGCTGGATTCTACCAGTGGTTCGCCATTTGTTGTAGCCGCTACAACACCACCCAAAATTTTGGGTATATTTAAAATTTCGGGTTCCCCCCCTCTGCTCGTTTAGGCGTTGAAGTCTTTCACCCGACCTGCAATCAACTACATCCCAGCGACCTATCCCCAACCCTTCATGAGTTGTCTCACCATCATGATCCGATTTCGTCGTTACAATCACGCCATATGTGGGAAGGATCATCCAGCGTGCGCCCGAACACTCTTGTCGCAGTCGCGCCAAGTGTAACAAGATTGCCATGCATACGTTTGAATGTAAACCTTTTTTGTATTGACGAATAAAAGCCATCCCGCTGTAGGTCATTAAGCATGTTGTTTGAATACTTATCGTAAGCTTGTTAGTTTTATATGTTTTATCTAGAGACACCATTATCAAAGAGTAATTGTGATGTCGTAATGTTTCACACAGGTTGACCCCACGGGTAACAAACTCCTCAGTCGTGTCACAACGACAAGGGAAATAAAATTGGGCTCAACGATGATGCCAAAGTTGCGGAACAGGGGAGGACTAGGAGCAAATGATCAGTGCTGTTAAAAGGAGGATAGTGTGATACATGTCGATCAGAGAGAACCTTCAATGTCACTGATGCAAAAAGCTTTCTTCACTAGTGCGCACCTCCGTTTGGAAATGTCTAGATCCTACACCATATAATCTAAATGTCGATGGGTGCACGCAAAGGAACATATTTCGCCACTTCGATGAATCTAGCCTGAAGTACAACCCAGTGAACAAAGCCAACTCAGAAGATCTCCCTAGAGAATGAAAATCTCATATGGGTGTGGTAAGTTAATGACAAAGTTTCAAATATGGCAGCGCACCTTTGAGAAGCAACATCTGTTAATCTGGAGATACATACTGTGGCACTATTTAGGTTGCAAGGAGTACATGTGGAGGAACGAAAAGGCCTTAAAACCCTAGTCTTCTTTGCTCTCGAAAGATGTCTATGCGAGACCATAAGAAATGGGGAATTTCAAATTGAACCTAAAAGGTCATGTTGAAATGCATATGCCTTTTGGTATCCGGGTAGAAAAGGTCAATATGAAAAGGGCCATCAATGTGGCTTGAACAAATGACTAATCTACCCTATGAAGCTACATTGTTTTAAAAGAAATTCCTCGAGAAGGATATGCTTTCACTCTAAAGTAAGATGAATTTATTTGGAGACTTCTCATCGACCTCACATTTCCAATTGCTTTCACAAGACATCCCATGCTCGGTTACTGAGTAGCAGATGTCTAATCTCGATCTTTCAAGGCAAGAAGCATTCATATCATGAGGTTATGGCCTTGGCGTGAATATTTTTATTTATTTGCACTAAAAATATGTGGAAAAGAAAATGATCCACGTTATATGGTTGAACTAAGGCACAAAGGAGATAACGCAGTACGTTTTTCAAACCACGTGCGATGGCAAGTCTTCCACCTATGATAAATACTTTGAGCAAACGTATATTATTATAGCGGTCAAACCTCACATGGGCGCCAATGTTTCGATGCATGGTGGGCACGTTTAACAATCTGGAGCAATATACATAGCATGGAACACGTTGGAAACACGACGTAGAAATGCATGGAGTCCAACGTTTCATGGCACAGATATGCATGGACACGTGGCATTGGAATCCAACGTTCGATGGTTTTATTTTTAAAAACGTGGAGCGGGTGCAAAGGTCCGACGGCTGTTTTCAAACTTGTGGAAAATTTTTGGAGCAGTTTACATATCTAGCGATCAACAGGACGTGGAAACGTGGCGCAGAAATCCATGGGCACGTTTGCATGGGACGTAATATTTCGATCGGCTCAAAGGTTTTCATTACTGAAGTTTCCATCCATAATAAACATTTGCAACATATATATATGTGGTCAAACATTGTGTTTCGACGTGGAGCATATATATATTAATGGCCGAATATTATGTGTGAACGTGAAACAAGAACCTTACGAAACCAACGACGGCGATGATATAACCATTATTGTGCAGATATAATCAAAGGGAATGTCGAATTATATGAAGGCATCAGCGCAGTTTTAAACCTATGGATAAACGCTTGGAGGAGTCAAAGGTTGTGTTTAAACAGAGAGAAAAATACTTTAATAAACCTGCAGCAGCAACGTAATAACCATGGTGCGTTGATAGTCAAACTGCATAGATTAAGTTTTCCACGTTGCTATCTCAAAATCTACGCGGCAAAATCACAAAAGAGCCGCGCTTTTCGAGTAAGTGTTTAAAGATACCAATACTGGAAAGGAAAGCGAATATACTATGCATTACAACTGAAGCCAACACTATAAAAGCATGCTACGTCTGACACTGAAGGAGTTATTTCAAAGGAGCAGATAACAACCGACTTCTGTAGCCCCGACGACGATATTCCGGGAGAGAATCGCTCTTTAAATCTGTTGCGCTAGTCCCATTTAGAAAGATGCTATCAATAGTAACACTAATGACCACATTGAGCTGTCTTCACAGAGGTCAGTCTTCGATGGTTCCTAAGGCGCTTGCTGTTACTCTATCCAGAGGGTACTAAAAAAAAAAAAATGAATCATAGAGCCCATAGTGCGTTCTCCACTGTAGGCTCATGTAGGAATCTTTGTGAGTGGCATAGGGCCCTGAAAAATTTCGCTGCGGGCATACGTGCATGTGTAGAGCCTTTTCAACTCAGAAGAGCAGAAACCAAGTATAATTGGCCTTGCACAACGATAGATCTGATTTCTGTAGGTGGGATCGAAGTGCTCGACCCAAAAATGGTATTCGAAGACTTCATGCTCTCGTTATATTGATTTGGAGAGGAAAATCAAAAAGCTCATTTTGAACGAGCCACAATAAAAGAGATAGGTCGATCCATATGTCTGCAGGCCATTAAGAATCGCTGGACAGAGAAACTAAAATGGAGTACTTGAACGTGCAGATGATTTCCACGATAGGAGATGAAACACATCACTCCAAATGTTGAGACCACAAGGAGGAGGTCGCAACCGTCTAGAGGTCGTAGAGTCACCCCAAAGTGCAACCTCCCTCGGATGGAAAACGCCCACACCCATCTGAACATAGAGCTGCATTCTTGAAACGCGTATTGGACATCTTCTTATGAGTAGCTGGCTTCGATGTGGTAAAAGGTGAAATGAACCTGAAAGGCACCCCACATAGCACGTGGAAACCCGAGCTCAATAAACAGAGAATTTCAAGCTGGATGCAACAATGAAAGTTTGTCCTCTCTACAACGAAGCGGGTGATATTGAACACTTAGCAGCCACATTCCGATTTACTCATGGTGGTGTACCTGGAGACAATCCGAGGAAGCCTCCTGCTTTGCAATACTCACTTTATCCAGGACTATGTAGGGGTCCAAGCTGATCTTTAAAATCTCCTGGTTTTATGTGCCAATATAATTTTTTATGCATCTACGTTTATATATTTATTATTTCCTCAACATGCAAAAAAATATTTGTATGCATGAGGCTAATTTAACAGGTTACACATGGCTGATTTAATTCGCTTATCTGCAGGTTATATGAGAAAATGTTGATCTACTCTGTTGTCTTGCAGGTAATACAAGGAAACAGTAATGCCCATCCAAATTAAGAAGATTACTAGCTCTCTCCGGAGGATGCGAAGCTGTGTTTCAAATCAACCTCAAAACCTTGTGTTATGTGGATGCTCAACATCACCGACAGATAGAGGCTATTGTCTCATATGGCGAGGGCTAAGGTTGGTCTCCGGAGAACAAAGTTATGATATATCTGAAAGAGAAATGCAGAAGGGATGACCGAAAATCTAAGGTCGCATAATCTGGGCAAGTCGCAGGTCTCACATTTACACAGGTCGCAAGGTCGCATATCTTCGATTTTCAGTCTTTTGTGACCCCGCGACCTAGTCGCAAGGTCGCAAGGTCGCATCTCTTTGGTTTTTCCGCCTTTTGCGACCTTGCGACCCAACGACCTAGTCGCAAGGTCGCAAGGTCACATATCTTCGGTTTTTCCACCTTTTGTGACCCCGTGACCCAGCGACCTAGTCGCAAGGTCGCAAGGTCGCATACCTTCTGTTTTTCAACCTTTTGCGATCCCGCGACCCAGCGACCTAGTCGCAAGGTCGCAAAGTCGCATCTCTTCGGTTTTTCCACCTTTGCGACCTCATGAGCCACCGACCTAGTCGCAAGGTCGCGAGGTCGCATTTTCTCATTTTCTTACACCTTGCGACCCCGTGACCCAGTCAGGTCGCAGGTCGCAACAACGGCTCAGGTCGCAGGTCGCAAAAGGGACTGGGTCACAAGGCAGCCCAACGGTCAGGAAGATGAAATGTCAAGGAAGCACAAAGGGCAGGTTTTGTTTTATAAATACTCCTTCGGGGGCTTGTAAAAAAGGATCTTTTGGTTTGGGCCTCGCGCTGAGTACATTGTATTACCAGTAGATTATACATTTAATGATGAATACAAGCATTTTGTAAAACCCCTTTTGTGGATCTGGTGTTGTTTTATGTATGAGCACTGTTGAGTATTACGTTTTTAGTTTCTGAATGTCTTTGTACTAAGGGAACTGTATTTTCAATTCACATCACAGTTGCATAACAATTTGCTGAGTATGTTAATGGTGGTTGAGTTTATTTCACTTTCTTAGCAAATGTTGATGACTTTGTTTATCTGCGTTTGCGTTATCATTTAAACTTTTAGGAAGTGAAGGGTGTTCTTGCTGTGAGGAATTGTTTCCTTTGCGGTCAGATTAGTTTACAAGCATGACCCTAGTGAAGTGTTGCTAACAACACTTCCTTCGGGCTTCATGCTTTATTATTTCTACTTGCTACTCATCGTGCTGCATGTACATTTAATGCATCAAGCATATGTCTTGTATCAGTTGATTAGGTGTGTATCAACTGTTTTATAGAGTTTAAGCGAGACCCAAAGCAAAGGAGAAATCAGTGGTAGCTGGACCCACACCCTGGACGGGATCCCTATTCCAAATGGTTCAAGGTCTAATTGGGACCTTTTACCGGGGAGATCCCCTGCTGTTGGCCGGACAGATTTTCTCGTCAACAAAAGGCTTGGAGGAAGAAGAACTTTGGTAGCTAGTGCAACCAAAGGGTCATCAAAGATCCACGTGTTCAAGGCTCCATCCAGAGAAACACCTTAAGGATGAAACATCGGTGCATGAATCGGTTGAAACAACTATTTGACAAGAAAACGAGGCAAAGGGAGATGATCCATTCACTTTGATAAGTGAGAGATGGTTTTTTAGATGTGGTAGTGTGTCATGGTTGTGCTCGTAAATCATGTGTTACATTTTTAACTATAAAAGTGATGATGTATTTTTCCATCACTTGTTCAACAACAATGATATTTTTGGCCTTCTTTTGTAAATCATATGATGTGTTTCTTTCATGTAAAAGTGTTGATACATTTTTCATTGCTTCGAAATGTGAAAATTATGTTTTGGCCTTGTAATGACAACTGGGGTGTGATTTCCATTTGATGTAATATTGACCACTGAGTACGTGTTATAAACTCGTGGCAAGTATGGAAATGTTTGGGTCATAGTTGATCAATTTGAGCATGTAATTTGCAGGAGATTGTACTACAGGTTTGCAGAAGATGCAGGTGTCGGTTCATCGCTTAAGGCTCTGAAGAAAAAAGGTGAAGGAGATGGAAGGGTGAAAATTTTCACGACACTTGCGGTGCAGAGATTGTACAGAATAGTTGTAGTTTATTATTGATGCTTTTGGAGGACCAAAATCTCCTCAGTGGGGAGGAATGATCCAGGTGGCTCCAGAGACACACACAGGATAAATAAGGTTGACGAAACCTCAAAAATCAAACTGTTTGGATTGCTCTCGAACCAAGTTCAAGTTTAATAGTTCGTCTCCCTGATTGCAATGGTGTGAACGACGCGTTAGTCCGAGCTTATATGAGAAAGTTAGAGCAGTTGGAAGTTTTATTAAGGCAAGGGAAGTGGGACCCATAACATGCCACATGGCGTCCCAGTAAGCATGTGGGACCCACATGTAAAGCCCCTCGGCTGTTGACACATGGCGCTCCTCCATTTTCCCCTTTCCCCTACAGAAAAGACAAAACAAAATGATATTTAATTTCCGGCATAAAAACAAAAAAATCATTAAAAATAATAGCTATATATTAGCTATATCATTAAAATAGCTTTATATTTCAAGGACCCACATGTCAAGCCCCTCAGCTGTTGACACATGAAACTCCTCCATTGGTCCCTTGCCCCCACAAAATAGACAAAACAAAATGATATTTGATTTCCAACATAAAAACAAAAAAATCATTAAAAAAAATAGCTATATATTAAATATAGTTATTAAACAATCAAAATCAATTTAAAAATGGTAAATTGTTATGTAACAAAAACTATATTAAATATGGTTAAATTCCATATTAAACAAAACCTCCATTTTTGTTTTTGGGAGTTGTTACAATATGGATATATGAATTCCATATATTATATAGTTTGAAAAAACTATATTAAAACAAGCCCCTCACATTTCAAGCCCCATAGATGTTGAAACATGGTGCTCCTCCATTGGCCATTTGCTCCTACAGAAAAGACAAAACAAAACAATTTCCGGCATAAAAACAAAAAAATCATTAAAAAAAATAGCTATATATTAGCTATATCATTAAAATATCTATATATTTCAAGGACCCACATGTCAAGCCCCTCAGCTGTTGACACATGGCGCTCCTCCATTGGTCCTTTGCCCCTACAGAAAAGACAAAACAAAATGATATTTAATTTTTGGCACAAAAACAAAAAAATTATTAAAAACATAGCTAGATATTAAATATAATTATTAAGCAATTAAAATCAATTTAAATATGGTAAATTGTTATGTAACAAAAATTATAATAAATAGCTATATATTTCAAGGACCCACATATCAAGCCCCTTAACTATTGACACATGACATGTCCATATATTATATAGCTTGAAAAAACTGTATTAAAACAAGCCCCTCACATGTCAAGCCCCACAACTGTCGACACATTGCGCTCCTCCATTGTCCCCTTGCCCCTACAGAAAAGACAAAAAAAAAATGATATTTAATTTCTGGCAAAAAAAAATCATTAAAAAAAATAGCTATATATTTCAAGGACCCACATGTCAAGCCCCTTTGCTTTTGACACATGCCGCTCCTCCGTTGGCCCCTTGCCCCTACAGAAAAGACAAAACAAAATGATATTTAATTTCTGGCATAAAAACAAAAAAATCATTAAAAAAATAGCTATATATTAAATATTGTTATTAAAAAATTAAAATCAATTTGAATATGGTAAATTGTCATGTAACAAAAATTATATTAAATATGGTTAAATTCCATATTAAACAAAACTTCCATTTTTGTTTTTGGGAGTCGTTGCAATATGGAGATATGAATTCCATATATTATATAGTTTGAAAAAACTATATTAAAACAAGCCCCTCACATGTCAAGCCCCACAGCTATTGACATATGATGCTCCTCCATTGGCCCCTTACCCCTATAGAAAAAACAAAATAAAATGATATTTAATTTTCGACATTAAAAAAAATAAAAATAAAAATAAATAAATAAAAAAAAAAAATAAAAAATAAAAAAAAAATAAAAAATAAAAAAAAAAAAAAAATAAAAAATTAAAATTAAAATTAAAAAAAAAAAAATATAGCTATATATTAGCTATATCATTAAAATAGCTATATATTTCAAGGACCCACATGTCAAGCCCCTCAATTTTTGACACATGGCGCTCCTCCATTGGTCCCTTGGCCCTACAGAAAAGACAAAACAAAATGATATTTAATTTTCGGCATAAAAACAAAAAAATAATTAAAAAAATAGTTATATATTAAATATAATTATTAAACAATTAAAATCAATTTAAATATGGTAAATTGTTATGTAACAAAAATTATATTAAATAGCTATATATTTCAAGGACCCACATGTCAAGCCCTTCAGCTGTTGACACATGTAATGTCCATATATTATATAGTTTGAAAAATATATATTAAAACAAGCCCCTCACATGTCAAGCCCCACAGCTGTTGACACATGATGCTCCTCCATTGGCCCCTTGCCCCTACAGAAAAGACAAAATAAAATGATATTTAATTTCCGGCATAAAAACTAAAAAATCATTAAAAAAAATAGCTATATATTAGCTATATCATTAAAATAGCTATATATTTCAAGGACCCATATGTCAAGCTCCTCAGCTGTTGACACATGGTGCTCCTCCATTGGCCCCTTGCCTCTACAGAAAAGACAAAACAAAATGATATTTAATTTTTGGCATAAAAACAAAAAAATCATTAAAAAAAATAGCTATATATTAAATATAGTTATTAAACAATTAAAATCAATTTAAATATAGTAAATTGTTATGCAAAAAAAATGATATTAAACATGGTTAAATTCCATATTAAACAAAACCTCCATTTTTGTTTTTGGGAGTCGTTACAATATGGAGATATGAGTTCCATATATTATATAGTTTGAAAAAACTATATTAAAAATAAAATTGGGTTTTAAAACAATATTTGGACTCAATGGGATTTGAACTCAAAACCTCCCAACAAAAACTATCTTCATATGATTATGCCAACCAATGTGCCAACCTCACACTTTGTTTTATTCATCCTCACACTTTATTATAAAATTCCATTCAAATGGTTCAAGGAAACCATGGAGAATGATGAAGAATACATGAGAGATGAGGGCACAAGGAGGCCAATGGAGCCATGAGAAAAGAGAAGGAAGGTTGGAAGGAAGATAGACACATAGTTCGACGCATGATGGGGCATGGATTTCAAGAAAGAATCCTTTTTGATGCTTGGAGAATATTTTGATTCCAAGGAGGTAAAATTTTCCTATGCCAGAATGTATTGAGCTTTATATGCATTTAAACCAGAATTTCGTAGGGAACTCAATGGTGAGGTCATATTTTATTTTTGAGCAGCGGTTTTGAAGACTCCCTATGGAGGAGAATCTTCATGAATCTTGAGGGAATATTTTAGATTCCTTGGAGGCCAAAATTTGCTAGTGTCAGAATGAGATCAACCTTATACTCATTCTTCTTAGAATTTCACAAGGATCTCAATAGTGAGATGAGATTCCTATTTTGAGTTGCATATTTCTAGATTCCTTAGGGAACAACATCTTTAAGGAATCGAGGGGGAATTTAAAAGATTCCCTAAGGCCCAAATTTTCACTTTGTCAGAGTTCAACAAATTGACAGTTGATCCTACACTTCTCGGTGACACGAGTTCAGCGGTGCAGTTGGATTTTTTCATCTGAGCCTTATGTGTGAGCAGTCATTTTCAGGATATTTGACGCCACAAGATTGATGGTACAACCAGATTCAACAATTTATCAGCGTTTTCTTCATATAGCTCCAGGATGTGAGGTATATTCAGTGTGATCATGCACTTCTTTGTCTCTTTGCTATGAGATGCATTGTGCTGTATACATCCCGGTTTCATGTTTGATGTGGGATCTTGTTTTGTTCTTGATGTGAGATGTAATTTCTATAATGGATTTGTTTTATGTTGTTTTAGATCCCTTTAATGCCTTGTTGGTAGGATACTCATTGTCACCATGAATGTTTGATTGAGTTCCATTTTTTTGCCATGTTTGGCGGGATACTCATAGTCATCATCCAGGTGAAATTTTCATGTTGATAGGAGTCCTTTTTGTGAATGAGAGTTCCTGTAGCGGAACATCTCGAGCAGAGGTCCAACTACTCCTGTGTGGGGGCATATTTCTTGTATGACAAATAAAATACAATCCATGTGCATCATCACTCTTTCTAGCACTTAATGCAACGGCCTACACCATCTTGACATTGAGACCTGGAGACGTAGTCCCTCCTGGACGAACTCTGTTATCAATCTCTTATGTTGCCAATTCTTGTTACGTTCCTCTTCTTTCCAACATGTAGATATGTTATTTTATGTTTATTAATTCTTTGATGAAATTATAACACATCATCTGAAGTAAAAGGTCTTGGTTAAAGGGTATCGAAAATTTACCTGGATCACTGGTTGAAAGAATTGATACTATGAAATCAATCATGGAAAATTTTAGGGGCTAAAATTCGTAGGTGGGCTAATTTTCCATGTTTTTACCAAAAAAAAAAATCGCCAATTATCATTTTTTTAAAAATTGATTCGCCCAAATTTTATAATATAAAAATATTTTACCGTAAAAATTGCCAAAAAATTATATATACTAATATAAAATAATTACAAAACTAAATATTTTTACAAAAATAATATCAAAAGTTTTACAACTCACATATTGGGTACTATTAAGATTCACCAAGTTTTTAAACTTTAAGATAAATGTCCATCCTTAAAATTTTCCTTGAAATTAATGTCTTTGATAATTGTTTTGAGTGGCTTTTAAACTTTGATGAGTTGATTTTGTTGACACAACCTTGATTTGTGTAAGGCTAATTAGGTTGGTATGGTAAGGAATTATTCTCATAGAGAGTGTTGCATGATGTAAGCTCCTCGATTCATATTTTTCTATATTTGGCAGTTATTTGGTGAAGTCAAGATAATGAGTTCCAAGGTATTGCATTGATTTTGATTATGGATTTGATTATACATACTGATAGTCTATCCTTGACAGGTGATAAGCATCAAAAAATCAAAGAGGGAGATGGCTTCTAAATATCATAATGATGTATCATGGCATGATGAATTGATTTCTGGAATTTTGGAAATAAATTCAATACTGCAAGACTGTTGAAATGTCTTTGTGTAACGTAAATCCTTGGACACTCTGATTTAAAGTTCAAATGTTGATTGAACGTGACATGGCATATCTTAGTTGAAGCACCGATGTTCCATTTTTAACATCCATCCGTATATGATGTGTATAGAACACAATTAAACTCATGATTGAGCTGCTTCACTCAGAATTTCCACCAAACATGTTTTATTTTTTCTACTCTTAAAGGTTGAGATATTTATCCCCTGATATGTAGTTGCATGAATGAACTGATGATGTTTGGGATTTGTATTGATGATCACATTTGGATGCTTCCTTAGTATGAGACTTGCCATGATATCTTGGATGAGAGGTCTATAGCATGACTGAGGTCGGGTAAAATGATGCTAGCAAGGCTAGCTATGAGGCATGATGTAGAAGCTCCTTAGAGGGACGTCTGAGCATGATCAGGATAAGACATGGATACACTATGATGCTAGAGAATCCCAAATACATATAGTTGGGACTATGATGTCTCCATTTATTTGAGACAATGCATGATCAAGAGATCAAGTCTCTTGTAGAAAAATGCTCAAAAATGAAAGTGCTCAAATTGATTTGGAACTTGAGCGACGGGATAGGCCTCAACAATACGATCCCAACGCCGTGAACGACACTGAAAACCGACGCCGTATGAAGAAGTTGTTGCATTTTGAATTCGCCCAATAACCTCTAATGCTGAATGGGTTCATGATTTTACCGTGGAGAAATATTTTTAATATATTAAAATTTAATTAATGTTTTATATATATTAAAAATTTAATATTTTATTTGATTTAAAAAATCATATATTATATTAATATTTATATATATATATATATATTAAATATTAATTAAATTAAAATATATATTAATTATATTAATTAATCTTCATATTAGTTTATTAAAACCCACATAGCATGTTACGTATGGCTTACGTGGGAAAATGTTTATTCAACGTATGGCTTATTAAAAACCCATATGTTCAAAGTTCAAATGTGAATGATATGTATGGGCGGGTTCACGTGGTTTTCTTTTTTAAAAACGTGCAAATGGGCGGAGTTAACGTGGAGTTTAAAAAACTTTTGTTTGCAAGCGGTGAGGTTTGAACGTGGGTCGGGCGGACAACAGCGCAACGGCCAAACCGTTGGTCCATTCATATAAATTCTTTAAACTATTGGCGCGTATCCATGTGGGTCGTGGTTCCGTGGAGTTAGCACTTGGAGCGGGATTATTAAACATGCGGTTGTTAAACCTTATCTTTTCCGCATATCACTTTATGTTAACATTAATAAGGCCGACGGGTGCGGTCCTATGGACCCCCATGGCCCTACACTTTAGCCCCCTCCCACTGGTGGAAATAATGGCGGATTCCACAAATTTAGCAACTGCTCCATTTTTGTCGGGCTATCTGGCAGTTAGCCAGACTTAGCTGGAGTGAATCTAGGCAAACTTCAGTTAGCCATAACTTTGGCTAGGGAAGTCCTTTTTGGATGAATTTTTTATTTATTTTGGGTGTAGAAAGAATTTTGGAGCTGTTAGGAGTGTTTACAGAGCCATCAGGGCACTCTAACAAAGAATTTACCAGCGTTTTTGGTCGTGGAGCCACCAGGGCCTAAGGGAAGAAGAGCTGTTTTGGACTATCTTCATCCAATGGAGGTGTTTGTTTAGTCATTTTATACTGATTTGAGCCTTCTGAATCTTAATTTGCAGTGTATTTTTCCATTTGAGGTTTCTATACAGTTGTATTCACATTTTGAGCATTTAATCAAAGAGGAAAAAGCCTAATTAGAGGCTTTTGGACCCAGCGGAGGTAGCCCAAGAGAGGGGTGAACCACTTAAACAATTATTTCCTGTCATACTGTATAATTTTGCTGCATATTTTCAGATTCTGCTCCTTTAAACAGTAAATTTTTATAAGCAAACTTTTCCCAAGCAGGTTTAAACAGTGAACAAAACTTATTAGTTCATCTTCAAACCATTATACTTCATTTGCAGAATATTTATACTTGTCTATTCACACATTAAAGCTGGATCAATGAATACTTTGCACTTAAAACAAATACTTTCATTGATCGGATCTCAGTGATTACATTTTATTTCTTTAGGCAGAGTTTGTAGAAGGGCCAGGTAGCCTCCGAATTCATCCTTTCTTTGAAAGGTGAAATATCCGGTGAATGCCCCTACAGTCAATCTCTGTATGAGAAATACTTTGTTCTCACAATTTCAGATCAGGTTGGTATCAAAGCTCAATGTTTTGCTTAAGATTTTGTGAAATTTGTGCAAGTAAATTGTATTATTCTGCAAAATTTGATGCTTACTAGGCTGAAATTGCAAAGAGGGGAAGGTCAATAGGTTAGAGAACAAGTTAATCCTCAACCAAGGAGGGCTAGAGTGCCATTACATCCACCTTCCATTTAATCCTCATTAGCCTTAGAATCAGCCACAAGCATGTCATCCAGAGAAGGAGAAGTATATGAGGAAATGGATCCCAAGGAAGAAGAAAGAGTCTTTAGAAAAGCTTTCTTGGACTTGACTGAGATGGTTAGGATCCTATACCAGGAGAGAAATGATAGGATTGCTGGAGAAGGGTCTAGAAACCAAAAAGAAGAAGGAAATTCTTCAGGAGGAAAGAAAGACAAAGATGAGTCTAAGAAAGGGAATGGAGGAAATGGTGATCCTTCATCTCCATCATCATCCTCTTCCTCCACATCATCCTCTTCAACTTCTATTAATCAGTCACACAAAACAAAAACATCTCTTAAAAATCCTTTGTTAAAGCTTGATGTAAAGTTTGAGTTGCCGATGTTTAATGGTGATGTGAATGCAGAAAAATTGGATAACTGGATTAGACAGCTGGAATTCTATCTAAGGATTCATAATTTGCATGATGATGACACAAAAATCCAATTAGCCTCTTTGAGAATGGATGGAGCAGCTTTGGTTTGGTGGGAAGCCAAGACTAGAGAGGAGATTAAAAAGCATGGTAAGATAACTCTAACATGGAATGAGTTTATTACTGCTATTAAGAAACAATTTTATCCTCTTGCTCATATTCAGAAAGCAATCATGAATTGGCAAAATTTTAGGCAACTTAAGGGTCAAAATGTGCAAGATTATACCCAAGAGTTTAGAAGAAGAGCACTTCTACTTGGAGTAGACTTACAAAGTCAAGACACCTTGTTGAAATACATAGGAGGTTTGCACAATTATCTGCAACATACTATTCTATTGTTCAATCCTACCAGCTTAGATGAAGTCTGTGTACAGGCTACACATTTAGAAGCTAGAGGAAAGAATATTTTTGATGAGGATAGTAATTTCAAAAACAAAAGAAAGAAGAGAGTTGCAAATTCAAGAAAAGAAAAAGGAAATTTCTTTTGCAAGAACTGTTCAAAGACTAGTCATGATGAAGATCATTGTTGGAAACTTCATCCTGAACTGAAACCAGAAAAATTCAAGAACAAAAACAAGACCAAAGAAAAGGAGAAAACTGTAGCAACAGTTGAGCAAGACTTAGGGTCAGACTCAGGAGATGAGACAAAAAGCATAGGCATGGTTTTAAAGAACATTAAGAGGAAAGAAGTGGTGCAAGACACAATTCCCAGTTCTAGCTCTTTGAATTGTCACAAAGATACTCATGATGAAAAGAGGAGGATAGAGATTTTCCATGTGAGGGTAATTTCAAAACATACCAAAATTGACACACTATTTGACAGTGGGTCACAAGCAAATCTTATATCTAAAGATTTGGTCAAGCAGCTTAAACTTGAGACCATTCCACATCCGAAGCCTTATCCACTTGGATGGATATGTAAGGATGCAAATTTGCAAGTTTCAAGGAAGTGCATATTGCGCTTTGCAATAACTGCACACTTTATTGACACAGTGGAACTTGATGTGGTGCCGCTTGATATCTCAGGTATTTTTTTGGGAAGTCCTTATTTATTTGACAGGAAGGCCATCTTTCATCGCCATGAAAACAAATATCACTTGTTCAAAGATGGAAAGAGTACATTGTGAGAGCTCACAAGAAGAAGCTGGAATCTTCATTACTCCATGCAATTCAATTGAAAAGACTGGTTAATGCAAGTCAAAGTCTAACTTTGTTGATGTTGAAACGACCAGATTTTGAGCATTCGCCTTTTTATGATGCTGCTAATGTTTTGTCTCAGTTTGATAACAGTTTGTCTTTGAAAAAAGATGATGTTATGTTGCGAAAATTGCCTTTTGGGTCAGCCAATGCAGTGAATGAAGTGTCAAAGGAAAGCAGTGCAAGCAAGAAAGACACACAATTTAGCATGGGGCAAAGTTGCTTTCAGAATGGTAGAATTCGCCATGAGAACAATTTGCAAGGTGACAGTTATTTTAAGTCTTCTGGGAAGTTTGATTAGTGTAGAAAAAGTTTGTTTTCTGCAAATTACAATTGTTGTTCTGCAAATTTTAATCATTTGGATCATGACTCAGTCAATCTTAGCAATGGTCGATCAGTTGATTCCAGAGACAGATTATCATTTTCTCAAAAGCTTTAGTTGATGAAATCGGGTAGATTTCAGTGATTCAAGGGTGGAAGAGTGGAGAATCAGTCTCCACATCATCAGTTTTAGTAATCAGAAATCTTTTGAGGGTCCAAAAGCTTCCCATTTGGGAGGTGTGATAAGGAGATCAAGTCTCTTGTAGAAAAATGCTCAAAAATGAAAGTGCTCAAATTGATTTGGAACTTGAGCGACAGGATAGGCCTCGACAATACGATCCCAACGCCGTGAACGGCACTGAAAACCGACGCCATATGAAGAAGTTGTTGCATTTTGAATTCGCCCAATAACCTCTAATGCTGAATGGGTTCATGATTTTAATGTGGAGAAATATTTTTAATATATTAAAATTTAATTAATGTTTTATATATATTAAAAATTTAATATTTTATTTGATTTAAAAAATCATATATTATATTAATATTTTTTATATATATATTAAATATTAATTAAATTAAAATATATATTAATTATATTAATTAATCTTCATATTAGTTTATTAAAACCCACATAGCATGTTATGTATGGCTTACGTGGGCAAATGTTTATTCAACGTATGGTTTATTAAAAACCCATATTTTCAAAGTTCAAATGTGAATGATACGTATGGGCAGGTTCACGTGGTTTGTTTTTTTAAAAGACGTGAAAATGGGCGGAGTTAACGTGGAGTTTAAAAAAACTTTTGTTTGCAAGCGGTGAGGTTTGAACGCGGGTCGGGCGGACAACAGCGCAAAGGTCCAACCGTTGGTCCATTCATATGACTTCTTTAAACTATTGGCGTGTATCCATGTGGGTCGTGGTTCCGCGGAGTTAGCACTTGGAGCGGGATTATTAAACATGCGGTTGTTAAACCTTATCTTTTCCGCATATAACTTTATGTTAACATTAATAAGGCCGACGGGTGTGGTCCTATGGGCGGGGTTAGCACTTGGAGCGGGATTTTTAAACATGCGATTGTTAAACCTTATCTTTTCCGCATATCACTTTATGTTAACATTAATAAGGCCGACGGGTGCGGTCCTATGGACCCCCATGGCCCTACACTTTAGCCCCCTCCCACTGGTGGAAATAATGGCGGATTCCACAAATTTAGCAACTGCTCCATTTTTGTCGGGCTATCTGGCAGTTAGCCAGACTTAGCTAGAGTGAATCTAGGCAAACTTCAGTTAGCCATAACTTTGGCTAGGGAAGTCCTTTTTGGACGATTTTTTTTTTTGATTTTGGGTGTAGAAAGCATTCTGGAGCTGTTGGGAGTGTTTGTAGAGCCATCAAGGTGCTCTAACAGAGAATTTACCAGCGTTTTTGGTCGTGGAGCCGCTAGGGCCTAAGGGAAGAAGAGCTGTTTTGGACTATCTTCATCCAATGGAGGTGTTTGTTTAGTCATTTTATACTGATTTGAGCCTTCTGAATCTTAATTTGTAGTGTATTTTTCCATTTGAGGCTTCTATACAGTTGTATTCACATTTTGAGCATTTAATCAAAGAGGAAAAAGCCTAATTAGAGGCTTTTGGACCCAGCGGAGGTAGCCCAAGAGAGGGGTGAACTAAACTCATTATTCTTTGTCATCTTTTGTATGTTTCTTTACTTTATTTTCGGTCCACATCTCTTCTTATGATAAATTTTTATAAGCAAACTTTTCCCAAGCAGGTTTAAATAGTGAACAAAACTTATTAGTTCATCTTCAAACCATTATACTTCATTTGCAGAATATGTATACTTGTCTATTCACACATTAAAGCTGGATCAATGAATACTTTTCACTTAAAACAAATACTTTCATTGATCGGATCTCAGTGATTACATTTTATTTATTTAGGCAGAGTCTGTAGAAGGGCCAGGTAGCCTCCAGATTCATCCTTTCTTTGAAAGGTGAAATATCTGGTGAATGCCCCTACAGTCAATCTCTGTATGAGAAATACTTTGTTCTCACAATTTCAGATCAATGCAGCTATCCGAGACAAGCTTAGGCTTGTGATTGACACCTCCATGAGAGGGAGGATGATTATAGTATCCATGTGTGATTGACACCTCTGTGAAAGGGGGGTTGGTTATGGTATCTTGTTATGATTGGCATATTTTTGTGATTTACATGATTATGTATGTTCTAACATAACACTTTATTTGATGTCCTATAGGAACATGAATCAATAGATACCAGATGAGAACATCATTGATTGAGGAGACTGAGCCAACTCTTCTTCCATGTTTGAGCTCCCAAGACGAGGAATTGAGATAGAGGGCTCCTGGGGTTGAGGGAACTATGGAAAATAGGGCATATTCTTTAACTGTTACCAATAGGGTTGAGATGTTGCTCCCATAACTTCACAGGGTCGAAGAATTTTTCTCCCCTGATTGGTCGTTGCAGAGTATACCCCAGTTTGCATCATAGCCACAAGCAGGTCTTGTCGGGATTATTGCCCATCGTTTAGCCAACAATTTGAGAGTGTACTTGGGGTTTAAAACCCAAGGTGATTATGTTGTAGGTGTTCTACCACATAAATATTTAGGATCATCGACAGGAAGATCAACAAGAAATAAGATGGCTTGAAATAACCCTATGTAGTTCTAGGTTTAGAGTGAGCTCCCCGATGTGATACTAGGGTTGAGATGGTATCCCCTGCGTGGATGGGTATCCTATTGCTAGAAATGGGGTTGTAGAGGTATGGATCCTCCATGATATTCAAGGGTCAATATGGACTCCCCGTGCGATTACAGGTTGAGGCGTACTCCCTAATGATATGCTCTCCATTGATGATATTTCAGGTAGTAAACTGATGGCAGAGATTCCAGGACGATAGCCTGATGATGAAGGGTGGTAGCCTAAGCTCCCCTCTAGTGACACATTCTTCTTCTAGATCCGAGAATGTTCAACATACAAGAAAGAACAATAAAGAGATAAGTATAAATAAGCATGAAGAGTACATTGATGATTTATAATGAGAAAGGTTCCTATCATGATGAATACATGACATAAATGTTCAATGATGATACATGACGATGCATGAAGATAACAAAATGCAATATTGATCGATGAAAATTTATCAACAGTTGGAGTTGAGTTGTGATGACATCTTGATGTAGAGATCTACAAGCAGAGATTGCAAAGTGGAATTCTTTCTAGTTGATAGGGAGTGTTAATTTTTGCAACTAGGGTCAAATTCCACATTGGAAAGCTCATATAATTAGGATTATAATTTAATTAGATTCCTCTTTTTGAGAGGATCAAAATCAACCTATATATTGCCCCAATAGGTTAATCATAAATTAAGTTATGAATTATTTCATTATTTTATAGGTCGGTCTAACCGCATGTTGATTCAGTGAAATCCCCAAGCGGTCCCTAACAAAGCTATAAATAGAAGCAACCCCAAGTTCAATTGGACACATTTTCTCATGATATATTCTTCGTGCTATTTTGGTTTTGGGTTTTATTTTATGTTTTTGGCTCGCATAGGTACGTCAAGAGAGGATCGCACAGTGGATAAGGATCACAAAGAGGGGCTCACAATATATATGATTGTCTTGGGCCAGAGCTGTGGGTAGGAAATGATGAGGTAACATCCCAACTGAGAAGAGCAGCAAGCTCGGTGTGTTATTCCCATCGCCAAGGGCCCAAGAACCATGAGAAGAGTTTGTGAAGGGCGCGACCAAGCTCCTGAGGTTAGATCGGGTTGATCTGAAGCATAGCCACAGACATAGGGTGTCCTGGTAGCATCCAAGTACCCCAAAACCATGAGAAAATATTGTGAAGGGCATGACCAAGCTCCTAAGGGCATATCGGGTTAATTTGAAGTAGAGCCGTGGGCATAGTGTCCTGATAGCAGCCAAGGACCCCAAAGCTACGGGCAAAGCGTGTCAAGGCCGTGACCAAGAGATTTTTTGAGCATATATGAACTAGGTCAGCTTCTATTGTTTGCATAGTGATTCCAGAAAATAGTTATTTAGTCACAGTTTTGTCAGAACAATCATTGACGATTTCCTGGATTCAGATCTAGGACTTCAGAGTTGAGATCACTTGGTGATCTATCAGATCCATGTTTTGATATTATAGATTTTCTGATCTGTAGATCAGATATGTTTGGTTATGCTGCAAGATGTATCTATAGTCCTCATTCAATATCAGCCATATTCATCAGTTTGCTACAGCTAGTGTCAGTGCATTTACGTTCTCAGATTTAGGCTCCTTCAAGCAAAAGTATGGTTATGGTTTTATTGCGTGTATGCTAGTTGTTTTATGCATCGTGAAGATATGTATATTTGGATCATTTTACTCTTATTTCTGAATCATTTGATGATGATCTAAGAAGAATAATTTGCAAGGTTTTTCCCTACTCTTAGACCAATCCCGGTGTCTCTATGTGTTCATGCTTCTCTTCCCTTGATCTTTTACTTTCCACTACTTAGATGATGATGGTATTGTTCTTTCTACATAGTTTCATATTTTTAGGTTTAATAATATAGATATGTACAATGGTATAATTATTTGGGGTGAACTTAACATGTTATTGAAGAAATGTAACTTTCAAAGTAAAGAAAATGCTGCTCTATGAAAAATTAACATTTAGAAGCTCAACCATAATCACTAGGACAAAAAAATAAATGTATATGGGTTTCTCTAGGATTACAAGGGTTCCCAATGAAGACAAATATATTCACCCTAATCAACACTATATCCTAATGAAGATGCATAAAAATGGCTAGAAACAAGGGTAGAGCATAAAAAAAGGTCATCAGTATTAAGGTTCATGTATATTGACTCTAAGGAGGAAATTAGGCTGATAACACTCTTTCTATCAATAAAATATGGACATGTATTGGGGGATGTATGCTAATAAATAATTCAAGGTTTTTTTCATAGAAAGTGACATTTGACATTAGCACCCTATCACAGACACTCATAAAAAAAATGGTGTTGTTGAAATAAATAACCAAACACTAAAATAAATGTAAAATTGTATGATTCAGTCCAAGAACTTGGCACCCTCTTTTTTGGACAAAGCAGTGAATTGTGCCAATTAAATTCAAAATCATATGCCTCATTGAGCTTTGTTTCATTTAGAGGAATCTTGGAGCTATGTTAAGATTGATGTCTATACTTTCCTATCGTGAGGATGAATTCTAAATCAAAGGGACAAAGCTATGGAGAAGATCCAACCACTTATATGTATTGGGTACTATGAGGATATGGAGGTGTATATGCTATTTGATCATATTTCAAAATATATATTGTCTCAGAAGGCTATCCATTTTAATGCCAAATATAACCCAACATTGTATTCTTATCCTTTATATTGTTATACTAATGATGGTGAAGATAAAGTTGAGAATTTTGATTTTGTAGAACAAGAAGATGATGAACAATATGGAAATGAATTTTAATGCCAAAAAAACATGAGAAACCTAAACATGAAATACTTAATAATGAAAGAACTTTAAGCAGGATCTCTCATAAGAAAAATAGGCCTAACACATATGTTTATGACCAAATTTATTTTATGTATTCTACCTCTTTCCCTCACCATAATTGGTCATCAACCACTAGTGTATCCCTTTTGAGTCATGCCATCTTAGATGATCCACAACAATTTTTTAATGTAGATGGGATACTTGAATTGGATGCTACCATGGAATATGATTATTTTTCCTTGATTAAGATTCACACATTGAATCTATTTCATATTCCACAAGCATGAATGGTTGGTTCATTGTAAATGGATTTGGGAAACCAGAGATAAAACAGATTTGTCTTTTGACAAAAATAAGGCATGTATGTTGGCATTTTTGTGTTGGTATTGATGTCAACAAGGGAATTTTCATGGTCATGCTTTTTCATGTATGATGGATGTTGAATTGGCATCCTATTGGTTGGAATTGATGTATTGACAGTGAGATGGTTGTATTGGTATTGATGTCAACTCTAGAATTCATTCACTTATTTCAACCTCGTGTTGATATAGATTGATGGACCATGGTGTGTGTCGGTATGTGTTAGCATTGATCAAGCTTGATGTCAGCATGATGGTTTTGGGGGAGTTTGTATGTGTTGGCATATGCATTGATGGATATGTCATGATGGGATGCTGATGCTGCTACATATATCCATGTGATAGAGATGGTTGATGACACACTGGTTGAGTTGTCAACTAGTCCTCATTAGGTACTCATGTCTATGCCTATGAGGATAATTTTAGTAGTGATGTGATGGCTTCATGATGTACTACATAGATTTTTTCACATCTGATAGAGGTGTTACAACTTGTGGTGAAGTCCGATGGAGAGTGAAGGACTTTTTGCCACACTTTCCAACTTTGTTTGTTGGCCCTTCTAGGGAAACTTGGTAGTGACACTTGGGAGGATTGTTTGACCCACTTGCAGAGGTGGTAGAGGTTATGTAAGAGGTTTGGAGGCATGTACATGAGAATAAGAAGAGGATGAAACAATTAACAGAGGTCTTGAGCTGAAGGGATGATGGTTTCCCTCAGTTTTTGCCATAGTCTCATGCACAAAAGTCTATGGGAGTGGCTGGAATCCTATGGTCACATGGAGAAAATTCTAAGGGAGAAATTATGGCTCCAGGGTGTCAAATTCACATCAAAAGAGTTTTAAGACAGAAAATATGGTATTTCTTAATATTTCCTCCACATTCCTCATGATGTTTAGAAGAAAGTTAGATTGGAAATTCCCATAGGCTTCTAGAAAAAGTGAAAAAGGTTAGAAATGGTTTGAAAATGTCCTCTCATGATGCGAATGCATTTAGTGCACCAGTAGTGAACTTATTGGATTTATTTGGTCCAATTTTTGCACCTTTGATCCTAGCCCCAACCTCAATTTCTCCCTACATGTTTTATATACTTGATATTGGAGCTATGTGATGGTTTATTGTGAGTTGAGGATGTTAGAGAGTGTGTTGGAGAAGGTTGCATTGAGTGTTAATGCTTCAGATCTTGTGTAGAGCCTAGATGATTCAATCCATGTCTGCTTTTGACTGAATAGTGTCCAGATCTAAAAAATTCTATAGAATATATCATGATTGGAGTTGTTGGTGTAGAGATTGATTGGAGAGTGTTGTATGCTACCGGAGTATATGTTGGTGACCCTATCACACTTGTTTTGTAGGAGATACTGATGCATGTAGCAGATAGCCATGTATCTTATAATGTTATATGTAATATGAAACATTCTATTTTTGTGAGGATTTTATATTCATATTTGTTTCGACACAATTTTTCTATTAGAGAGCACATATTTTGTGCATTGTTTTTATATTGATTTGATGATAATTGCTTGCTGTCGAGAGCATGTATGAAAATATGATTTCTAGTTCAGATTAGTTCCTCGGGATCCAATTTGAAAATAAATGAAAGGAGGTCCGGATAGTGGTAGAGGACAAATGAAGTGAAGCTTCAGTGATAGGAATAAGTTTCTCAACCCAATGGTGGTTGGGTAGTCCAATGGTAGTTGGGAAAGGAGCAAATGATCATGGTGGCCTTCAACGGATGGTATTTCGTAGAGATTCGTAGAGAATATAGTATTATGAGATGATCCATTTGTATCGAGTATCCTATCCAGTCGACGTTGGAATTTGTATATGAGGTCGAGTCTCCATGCTGATGGGAGTCAACACACTATGTAAAAGATCAATTGCTTGACATAATAGAAATTCAGAGCAGAGAGACAACAACAAGGGTGGTTTTTCTCCCAGAAGGGTTTGCACTAGAAATCTTGTGTCTCATGTGTGATTTATGTGATGTGCATGTTGTTTTGTATTTTCTTATGGTTTTTAGTTATGTTTATGTGATGCACATGCTATGATGGTTAATAAATTTATGCTAACATATGTGTGATAGTAAGAAGTTAATAAAAGAAAAAAATTGGTAAGAAGGCCACACTACTGATTCACCCCCCCTGTAAGTAGTGCTCAACGGTTTCCAACAATTGGTATCAGAGCGGGGCTCCTAGTTGCAGCTTGATCACTAGAGAGTATATATAGGTTTTGTTTGTGAAATATATATATATATATATATATATATATATAATTTTTTTATTTTTATTTTTTAATTTATATATATTTATATATTTTTTTAATTTTTATTTTTCAGAATGGAAAAGAACAAGAGGAATCAAATTCTAAAAAGGAATGGCCTTTAAAACAAGGAATATCAGCTACAAAAGACTCATCTTCCTAGTGCAAGTGGTTCAACAAATAATGTGAAAAAATAAAAATATCAAGAACCAAATTTATTCCAACAAAATGAATCCAAAAATATAAATGCTAATGATTTTCTTT
This sequence comes from Pinus albicaulis, assembly GCA_034641835.2. NCBI lineage: Eukaryota > Viridiplantae > Streptophyta > Pinopsida > Pinales > Pinaceae > Pinus > Pinus albicaulis. The sequence goes on along the minus strand of CM076584.1, from coordinate 571,309,638 downwards.
TAAGTGACAATTTTGAGGATTCAGATTTTGATCATGTTGCATTTCCTAGTGAAGATGATGATAAGTTTAAATTTCTTAGAGCTTAGATTTTAAGACTAAAAACTACATGCAAAGATCAATAAATTCTATTGAAGATCTTTGATGATAAGGAGGCCAAGCTTAGGGAGGAGATTGCGAGATTAAGAGTTAAGTTGGAAGAATTTGAAAGAGTTGAGGAAGCCATGAGTAATAAGTACAAAGAGAAGGAATATTGATGTGAGAAATTAGAATATGAAGTGGCTTCCTTGAGAAAGCAACAAAAGATGGAGAAGAGTACTGTTGCCTTGGATAATTTTCTTGAGATCCAAATATCACCAATCGATAAAATTGGACTTGGATTTCAAAAGGGTGAATCTAGTTATGCAGGTAAGAACACGAAGAAAGAACCCAAGAAACATGTAGAAAACAACACGAGCAAAAAAAATGAGATCCAAGGTAATAAGAAGCAGATCTAATAGCCAGTTAGAAAAAAAAAACAAAAGCAACAGAAAAGCAAGTAGAACCACCAACCGATCAAGCAACAAAACCAACAACAGAGAAGAAAATATCAAGGAGCTCCTACATTCAAAAGATATTTTTCTCCTAGATATAATAATGATAGATCTGTAAGATTTCAAAGGAATCAAATTCCTTTTGTTCCTTTTGTGCATAATGTAGAGTGTTACAATTGTCACAAGTTTGGGCATGTTGCAACAAATTGCTAGAGAAGATCATATAGACCATATCAACATATATTCTAGCAATTCCAACAACCAAGGAGGATGGAAAACATGTATAATTTTTATTTTTCTAGTTATTGCTACTCATGTCGCTTGTTTTTCCATAAGGCAGTGGATTGCATGTCTAACTATTGGAGGAGAAGCACATTTCATGCATGGTTTAGATGTAGCTGGGTAGCAGGAGATATATTCCTCTTGCTTCATATATTAGCCATGTGGAGTGCTAAATTTCCCATAGATTTGGCCATATGGAAAGAGATTTTTTTCTACCCCATTATCCAATACAAAATCACCAAAAATAGCAAAAAAAGAGAGGATCTAGCACAAAATCAGCAAAGAAAGAAAGGAAGCATATCAAGGAGGAGAAGAAGCAGATCAAAGAGGATAAGAGGCAACCACAGAACATTTGGATAAACAAGGAGCTTCAACTCTTCAACTAGTGAAGATAATTCCCTCTGGTAGTCCATGATTATTCAAGCAATATACTTACAGAGGATTGTAGATCATGAGAGTTACATAATCTCAGGGGGAGCGCATGATGGATTTTGTAGTAACATTCATGATTTCATTTTAGCCTCATGCTCTTTTAGGTCCACAAGATCATTTTGTCATTTGGAGGTATATTGAGCTCAGGGGAGCTATGCATGGTATGGATTTACATGTGACATCTAGCATTTTCTTCATTTCTTTTCACTGAGTTATTTGTAGCATATTTATGTTATGAAACCAGCTCCAAAAATAGAATAAAAGAGAGATTAACACCTTAGAAATAAGCCACTTCGATGGGGAAACCTCCAATACATTACATCAATGAACAATTCTTTGATGATACAAATGACAAAACCTCCCTTCTATATATAGCAGTCCATGGGGCCACAATGTAATCATAGCCGACCTAACAAAAAAAATGTAAGGGAACAATAATAACAATATGGGGGTTACAGGGGTACAAAAATAACAATAAAGGGGTTACACTAACAATAATAAGGAACTATACTAGTAATACAGGGACCCAACATGCTCCTCTACTTCAAAAAAGTGTTTTCCTCAATGCTTGAGTAGGTCTGGGTGCTTCTGTGTAAAATTCTCATCCTCCCATGTAGAATCTTCAGTGGGTAAGTTCTTCCATTTGATGAGATACTCTGAAATTGATTGATTTCGTAGCTATTGAGTTCTTGTTTTCGTGACTGCTTCAGATTCCAATATGGTGTTTCCTTCCTCATCAAGTTCTGGCAATATTGTTTGAACTAGAAGTTTCTCCCCTATAACCTTCTTTAAGCATGAAACATGGAAAACTGGATGCACTTGCAAAGAAGTAGGAAGCTCCAATTTGTATGCCACAGTACCAATATTTTGAAACACCTTGAAAGGACCATAGTACTTTGGCGATAATTTATTATCCTTCTTAGCTTGCTTGAGGGACATTTGTTTGTATGGTTCTAGTCGTAAAAATACCCAGTCTCCTACATCAAATCTTCTCTCACTACGATGTTGATTTTCTTGTTGTTTCATTCGATTTTGTGCCAAATTTAGGTTATCCTTTAAGAGTTGGAGAACTTCTTGTTGATGCTCGATGTGATCTTTCATTGCTTGAACCCTATAATTTTCCCTTAAAGAAGATGTGATGGACAGTGGATGATATCCATAAAGTGCCATAAATGGGGTCATTTTTGCTACAGTATGGAAGGAAGTGTTATACCACCATTCATCGAGAGGTAACCACTTGACCCATTGTGCTTTCTTATCAGATACAAAACAACGAATAAATCCTTCCAAAAATTTATCCACTATCTCAGTTTGACCATATGATTGAGGATGATAAGATGAGATATGAGCTACTTGAGTACCTAAACAAGAAATTAATTCTGTCCAAAAATTTCCTGTAAAAATTGGATCTCTGTCACTTACAATAAGATTTTGGTTTCCATGTAGCTTTTGAATTGTTTCCATAAATGCAGTAGCAACTTTACTTGCTTTAAATGGATGAGATAATGCACAAAAGTGTGCAGAATTGGTAAGTCTATCAACTACCACCATGATGCCACTCTTTCTTTCAGACTTAGGTAAACCTGTGATAAAATCCATTGAAATCTCCTCCCAACGTTGACTTGGAATTGATAAAGGTTGTAGAAGACACAGGGTCTTAATTGTCTCAACTTTATTTTGCTGGAAAACCAAACATTCTGCCACAAAATTTTGAATATCAGATTTAAGGCCATCCCAAAAAAATTATTTCTTCACCCTCTGGTAAGTTTTTAAAAATCCCAAGTGTCCTCCTAAAGGAGAAGTGTGCAATTCCAAAAGAATATTTTCTTTTAGTTGGGATTTCTTGCAAATATATAAGCGATCTTTGTACCATAAGGTATCATTTTTCCAACTAAATGTATCAGATGTACTAGGATCTTGCTGCAAATTTTGAATGAGTGTCTGCACTTCTTCATCCGTATTCCATTCATCCCTTGCTTCGGTTACCCAATCTGGTTGGAAAATAGAAATGGCACAAATAAATGCTTCCACCTCTTCATCATTTCTTGAGAGTGAATTTGCAACAACATTTAGCTTCCCTTTTTTGTAGATGATTTCAAAGTCATAACCCAACATCTTTGTGACCCATTTTTGCTACTCTTCTCAAGATAGTATTTGTTTCAAAAAGTGCTTAAGACTATCATGATCATTTTTTAACTTGAAGTGTCTTCCCATTAGGTAAGGTCGCCATTTATTTAGTGCATGTAGTATTGCCAACATTTCCTTCACATAAATTTCCTTTTGCAAATACTTTCCTTTGATTGGCTGGCTTTCAAAAGCAATGGGTCTTCCTTCTTGCATTAAAACAACACCAATTTCATTTCATGAGGCATCACATTCCACAATAAAGGTTTTTGTGATGTCTGGCGTAACTAAGACTGGTGCTAGGCACATTGCCTCTTTAAGATGTTCAATGGCCTTAGTTGCTTCATGGGTCCATGAAATTGAATCTTTCTTCAACAATGTTGTTAGAGGTGCTGCTATTCTCCCATAATTCTTAACAAAAATGCGATAATACCTTGTTAACCTGAGAAATCTGCGCAAGTACTTTATCGTTGTGGGGAATTTCAATTCCTTAATGGATTTAATTTTGTTATGGTCTACCTTAACACCCTTGTGAGATACAATATGACCCAGATATTCCACCTCTTGTACTCCAAAGAAAAATTTGGATGTTTTTGCATATAATTGTTTCTCTTCCAATAGTTTTATCACCCTGTCAACATGTTGAACATGATCCTTCCAAGAACTATTGTAGATTAGTATATCATCAAAAAATACTAGCAAAAATTTTCTAAGGAAGGGTTTGAAAATGGAATTCATCAACCCTTGAAATGTAGAAGGTGAATTGGTAAGGCCAAAAGGCATGACCAAAAATTCATAATGACCCTTGTTAGCCACCTATAATATTTTGTTGTACCAAAAAGGTGGCTAAGACTTTTTGAGCCTCCAAGGAACAAATTTTATCACTAAAAATTGTTGGCTCTTGAAGACTCTTGAAAGGCCTTATGCCTCTGTCCAAAATCTTCATTACTATTTCCATTTTATACTTAGAAAATTCTGCTGATTACAAATGAAAGACTATTGGAAGACCTTCATTTTTCCCCCTTCTCAAACCTCCATATTCTCCCCTTTTCCTCCATCAAAACCCCCTGTTCTCATAAATCCTCTTCTTCCATTTATGAAAAACACTCTTCCAAAGTTAAAGACTCACTCTTTAACCTTACCGAAACCCCCAAATCCATTGAAAAACCCATTCCCGATCTATTTTTCCTTTTTAAATACAAAAAACCCATTTATCCAAACTTTTAATCTAATGTATTAAAGTCACGTGTTAATGGAAAATGGTTAGATTAAAAATACCGATCGCGCAATCGAATCGGATAAATCAAAAGGGTTGATCAAAAAGACCGCATCAAAATCCTCCGATGCGATTAGGTCTTGAGTGTTAAAACTTCCCCCGCCTCCGTTTCATATGACTTATGCCCAAGACCAAGTGTTAAAGACCCCAGGCGCTGAATCGCATCGCAATTTTTCAAATGGCTTGATCGGAAAGACCAGGCCCGCGACTCCGATTGCGATTGGCTCTTTTGAATATATAAAGCCCTAGGCCCATTGAAGCTCATATATCCAACGGCCCCGCATTCGGGCGCCTACCCGCCTTATATATATTTTTCCACCCCAAAACATAAAACCTTTGTTTTTATTCCAAAAGTTTGAGTTTTCATATTTTAATAAAGGTTTTCCCTGGTAAATCCCCACCGTTGATCATATGCCGATCAAACGACCATCGCTCCATCGCATAGGCGATTTCAATCGCGTCGCAAATGTTTATTCACATGCATTTTGTTTTCCCCCCGATCGCCGATCCCCGATTGATTGTCCGCTGTTCATCACCTCTCTGCCTGTCCAGATCCAACGGTCCTCATTCCCTCTGATCACAAGTCTTACCTCCGCTTCAAAACTCGCCGATTCATTACCCACCGTTGATCTGATCCTCAGATCAACGGTCAGCGCTCGATCGCATCGGAGTTTTTCATCGCATGCCTTGTTTTCTCCCTCCAATTGGCTAAAACTACGATTCATTCTCAATCGTTGATCTACTCCTTAGATCGACAGTCTGTGCTTCATCGCCTTGCTCATTCCCGACCTCCGATTGTGACTCCCCCGATTCATTTTCCACTGTTGATCTTGTTCTTAGATCGACGGCTATCGCATAATCGCCTCTCCCCTCCTGATCGCGCAATCGCATTGGAGTTTTTCAATTGCACCTCTTTCTGCCTCCCACCGATTGCGATCTCCCGATTAGATCTGGACCGCACACGTGTCCAGATCCAATGGCTATGATTTTTCCTCCACCTTCTAAGCAGTTTAACCCAAAAAGCATAGGATTTCTTAAATTGTTTATTGTTTTTTGCAGGTGTTTTAATGGTTTTTCATTATATAATGAAGAAAAGCAGAGGGTTGGGAAAGACGTTTCCTGCGCCTTCGAGCTATTAAAAAGAACCATTCACAGGCTTGAATTCAATGATTTATCAATGTTTCATGAGCGTTGATGACACGTAAAATGGCCTGTGCGGCCCTGCACATCGACAAGACACTGTTTTAATTCAAAAGAACAGTCGAAGAGTATAAGTTTGAAAAAAGAGCATAGCAGATGAAGATTAAAAGATAAATCTGGGGAATTACGGCTAAAAACGATAATCAAAAGCCTAATTCCCTGATTGAAACTCAATCAATAGAAAATCATAAGTGTTTCACTGACAGAAAGGCTTCCACCACTTCAAATAAGGAAAATTAATGCCTCAGCTACCAAAAAGAGCCACTTGTTACCTCAAACCATTCAAACAGAGGCCGAAGTTATTGAAGAAAATCAGATATTTGCCTCCAGCGCAGCCAGGGAGTTACTTCTGTAAGGGAATAAATGCAAAAATATCTGCAGAGTTACTCCATGTAGCACACAAAGCCTCAAAGTCAAATAAAGCTCCCATCGAGCTTAAATCATAAATGTGAAATAGTTAATACAATGATCCACCTGTAAACTTCTCCATCGAGCCCCTCAAAGGCCGAGAAGTCCTGAATCTGTATGAATTGTCCTTAGAGATCTTTTTGTTTGTTCTCACCTCCTTATTCTTCTATAAATACCTCAGTAGAATATGAGAAATTGTTGGTTGTTGTTTGATTACAAGTTGTAACATTGAAACTCTCTGAAATAAATATACAAGTCTGTTGAAGTTGAAAAACAAATTGAAGTCTTGGATGTCTTGATGATATTGTCATATGCTGTTCCTGAGAAGGCTCTATCATTGGATCCATGAGCTTGGCTGTTGGTGAAGTATTCTGAACTGTTTAATGTTTTCTCCTGTTTTCATTATGTTCCATAATTTCTTACTATAGTAGGTTGAAAGTTTTAGACTAAGAAATGACTCCTGGAAGCACCTTAGATCTGTTCATCCTTCACTGTTTTATGTTTTATTCTGCTGAAGTATTTTAGAGGCTTTAAACTTTCTCTTTAGTCTTCATGCTTGTTTATTTCTATAATAGCTCAAATAGTCGGTTTCAGCATGATTTATGGTTCTCCCTGCTTGTCTGCTATCACTTGAAAGCTGTTATTGAAGTCTCCCTTTGAAGTACCATTGTTTTAAGTTAATCAAAGAGGTCGGTTTTGATCATGCCCTTTGCCATTGCTTGAACAGTTGTTTTAAAGGTCTTTATAGTTGTAAGCATAGATGTTATTTAGGTGGTCCCTCTTCTATGAATACAATTATCAGTGAATATTTTATGTTTTCTAAGTCCTTTAGAACAAAATCTTTGAGGAAATATGGAGTTCCCCGAATCTTAGATTTTGTTTTAAAAGTTGTCTTGAAATCATTATTTGCTTAAAGAATGTTTGTAGAATTTATGGTTAGCCCTGTCTATCAAATATTTCTTTATTGTTAAGTTATGTTTTCAAGTTTCCCTTTGTTGAGAATTAAACTTCTCTTTCCAAAACATTAATGTCCATCTCATTCCAAAGCAAAGGATCCTGTGGCCAAGTTAGATTTGCCCTTTGATATCCCATATCCCTTGAAGAGTTTGTCATGACCTTATTTTGACTCCATTGCCCAATGAACCTGATATTTCCTCTTTCTATCTATCTTTCCTAGACCTTTCATGTTCTGATGTATCAACTCAATCCAACCAAACAAACATCTGCACTTAATAACTAGTCTAAAATCCATACTCAAAGCACACAAGATAAACCTTTGCAAACAAATATTTGAGAGATCCCTCTCTGAGAACAGGAGGACTAGATCCTGGAACTCTAAAGATTGGTTCTGATGTTGCCTTGTCTTTTGATTTGCCAAAATATCAAAACACGGGACACCAACATAATGGCGATCACGGTGGGACATCTGAGTTAGTAACAATCTGAGTACCCCTTAAGACTTCAGAAATCCCTTATTTTCAAGAATGTCCAGTGATTATTAGCCACCTCATCACCACCAACATAATGGCGATCACGGTGGGACCACTGAGTGCATAGTTGCTTAGCAAGCTCTTATAAACTCATTAGTCTTTCAAACAACCATAGAAACTTAGAAAACCCAAAAAATATTTTAGTTTGGCTTCATAATAAACATGGTGGTGGAACCATAAAACATTTTACCTTCACAAAAGCTAAAAATTTTCCACCTGGTGACTCCATTGGCCTCCAGTAGGCATATTACCCTTCTAGTCCATGTAGACTCCCTTGGGAATGCATTGAGAAAACCCAATCATGCTGTTGGTGGAAAGAAAATTTCAAAATCTTCCACCTGGCGACTCCACAAACCCAAAAGACCTAATAACTCTACTGGCAGAAGACTCTGAACTGGTTAGAAAGATACAGTGACCTTAAATACAAAACTCAACCATTGCAAGACCTAGACAATGAGAAACATATAGATGATGATCAAGACTTTACAGAAGAAGGTGAGCAAGATTATAAAGAAAATAATAAAGAAAAATTACTGATCATGATGGAGAAAATGGTGTACATACTTGGGAAAAGATTTGAAAGGTATAAGGAAAATTTAAATATTGATGATATAGAGCAGCCCATGCTCCTTTCAAATCAAGAACAAACCCAAAAAATAAAAGCTATGTATGATGGACAAGATTACAATGAGAGCAATGAAGAAAGTTGTCAGGAAACTCCTGATTGCCTACCTATTTCTTGTATTATACTATTAAGAGAACTCCATAACCAGATTGCGAAAACTCATAGTGAGCAGTGTCTTGAGGAAAACATAAGCCATTTCGAAACTACAAAATCTGAAATAGGAGAAGAGACAACACAATCAGAGTCTCTTCCTTTATGTTATGACTCATTTCAGATTATTAAAAAGGGATGGCGTCCTGACAATATACTTGAAACAACTCGTGAACTTTACAGTCAAAGTGACTGCCATGAAAATCATGAGGTGTCGTTTGAAATTGAGATAGATCAGGAAAAGGAAGAGAATCCTCAAAATTCCCCTACGAGCACAAGTGATCATTCCCTAGAAGAGGCTCAAGAAGACATTCAGCCTCAAAACCAATTAACACAAGAGGGAGAAGACTGTTGTTCTTTTGTCCAAAGCAAAGAGAAAATTCCTTCTCTTTTTACAGAGGAAGAAATTGATTAGATATTAAATAAACAGTCAGCCCTCAATTCTTTATTAGAACAAAACACTTCTGCTCATTTTCCTACTAAATGTTGTTGTCTTGAAATAGAAAATAAACTTGTAGGTCAGCTAAAAGAACAAAATGATAACCCAATATGTTTGATTGGTGAAATTGTGTATACTAATGATTTTTTAACTTCTGATCAATATAATGATGATGATGAGCTCCAAACAGAAACTAATCATGCAGGGCAACCAGCAGTGGATTGGTGTCATGAAATTCATTATCATCAGCTGGAAAGAAGTAATCAGTCAGTCCAATTCATCAGGAATAATTTTCACATAATTGGGAATCAACTGTCTATTAGTTGTAATGTTGGGGTTGAGAATAAAGAGGAATTTCTTGAACAGGATACATGTGAGGAGCCTCCTCCTGAAAGGGTTGAGGTAATAAAAGATACCCTACTCAAGAACATGATGATCTCTTCACAGAGCACAGTCCACTGAATCAGAGCATACCAGGACTACAAGAGGACAACACTGCAATATATGATGAATCCTCTAGTTCAGATAATAATGAAGATGAGGAAGTTTTTCTTCCTCATAAGAATCTTTACCTTAATCCAGTGGAGAAAGAAGAGATGATACTGGTTGAAACATATCTTCCAAACACTCACAACAAAGTATTATTTCAAGATCCTTAGGCTCATTTCTTGAAAATATTTGAAGAAGGGATAAAGGTTATTAGGAGCAGTATATTACCAAAAGCAAGAAGATTAGTTAGCACTGTTGCTAAAAAAAATAAATAATGGGAGTGGCCCTGTTTGTCCAGCCTTCCCAAGGAGATGAAGAAGGACCAATCATGGAATCATTTGCTAGATTGGTTGTACTGGAAAAGAGAGTTCATCGGCTAAAACATGTAAATGTTCCAAGTTAGATTAGGTTAGATAGGAAAGCATAAAGCTCAGCTTTGAGCATTTAGTTAGTTGTTGATTTTTGTCTTGTAAGAAAAAGAAAAATCTAAAAACAATAGAAAAGAGAAAACAGGGCAGATTGTGAAAACAAGAAAGGTACAACCCCATACCAAAAAAGAGAAAACAAATTCTGAAAGTGTGCAAGCTTAAATGCCACTTCTACAAAACACACTTCTAGTTAGTCAAATAGTTTGATCTTGACTAATTAGTTTTAAATTTTCTGCTGATAGGATAGTGAATTCAATTTGCTAAACTGTTCAATCTTGGCTTATCAGTAGATAGATTAAGTTAGAAATTGAAGGTTCAAACAAAATCAAAATCTGAACCAAAGTTTCCAAAAGAAGATGACTCAAATCTATGTTAAATTCTGAGTCAAATAAATGTAAAGATCTGGTTCTAATCAGCTTAAAACCTGAACCAGAAGAAAAGCAAAAACAAATAAAAAACAAAGCAAAAACAAAGCTGTGAAGAAAAGGGAAGGCCCTAATGAGAAACTTTCAGATCTTAAGCCTTCCATTTTGATTTTTTGATTTTCTGCAAATAATAATCTATGTGCAGCTTGTTTTTATGCCATAGATTACAGCAAGTCAAACAACTTAACCTTGAATTGACTATTTTTAAATTTATGTTATATAATTTAGAGAATGAAAGTCTGTTGGATAGTTTAATCCCAACAGACAGTAGATTAGGTAGAGAAATATCTGAGCTCAACTGCTTAATCTGAGTTCAGGGAGAAATAAGGAGTAGAATTAGATTAGTTTTTATGCTTTCAAAAGAATAAAGTTTTTTGAAAAGAGTTTGCCAATCCAAGTGCACTCTAATGAAGAAAAAATGTTAGATCAGTAGGATTGGGTAGGTAGAAAGTTGTGTTGATGAAGTCCATTATTTTTTCATAACTGATATTATTTTTCAGAAGCAAAGCAAGATCATCAAGCAGAAGAGAAAAACCCAATGGATGAGGCAACTGATCAGCCTCCCAGAGAATCCAGGTCTGAAGTTCTTGATACCTTCAAGAAGGCATCATCCCCAAGTGGAGCCACTGTTAGCCACCTATAATATTTTGTTATACCAAAAAGGTGGCTAAGAATTTTTGAGCCTCCAAGGAACAAATTTTATCACTAAAAATTGTTGGCTCTTGAAGACTCTTGAAAGGCCTTATGCCTCTGTCCAAAATCTTCATTACTATTTCCATTTTATACTCAGAAAATTCTGCTGATTACAAATGAAAGACTGCTGGAAGACCTTCATTTTCCCGCTTCTCAAACCTCCATTTGCTCCCCTTTTCCTCCATCAAAACCTCATGTTCTCATAAATCCTCTTCTTCCATTTATGAAAAACACTCTTCCAAAGTTAAAGACTCACTCTTTAACCTTACCGAAACCCCCAAATCCATTGAAAAACCCATTCCCGATCTATTTTCCTCTGTAAATACAAAAAACCCATTTATCCAAACTTTTAATCTAATGTATTAAAGTCACGTGTTAATGGAAAATGGTTATATTAAAAAAAATAGATTGCGCAATCGGAGAAATCAAAAGGGTTGATCAAAAAGACTGCATCAAAATCCTTTGATGCGATTAGGTCTTGAGTGTTAAAACTTCCCCCCCCTCCGTTTCATATGACTTATGCCCAAGACCAAGTGTTAAAGACCCTCGACACTGAATCACATCGGAATTTTTCAAATGGGTTGATCGGAAAGACCGGGCCCGCAGTTCCGATTGCGATTGGCCCTTGATATATATAAAGCCCCGGGCCTATCATGTTTCATACACCCAAAGGCCCCGCAATCGGGCACCTATTCCCTCATATATAAATATTCTGCCCCGATCTATGTAAACCTTTGTTTTATATTAAAAACTTTGGTTTTTTGTATATTATAAAGGTTTTCACTGTTCCACTCCAAACCTAATCCCCACCGTTGATCATATGCCGATTAAATGGCCATCGCTCCATCGCATAGGCGATTTCAATCGCGTCGCAAATGTTTATTCGCATGCGTTTTGTTTTCCCCCCAATCGCCAATCCCCGATTGATTGTTCGCCATTGATCACCTCTCTGCCTGTCCAGATCCAACGGTCCTCATTCCCTCCGATCAAAAGTCTTACCTCCACTTCAAAACTCGCGATTCATTACCTACAGTTGATGCGATTCTCGGATCAGCAGTCGGCCACTCGATCGCATCGGCGTTTTTCATCGAATGCCTTGTTTGCTCCCTTCCGATCGGCTAAAAATCCGATCCTCTCGATCGATCTAATCCTTGAGCATACGGTGCATGCTTCATCGCATCGCTCATTCACGACCTCGATTGCGACTCTCCCGATTGGTTCTCCACCATTGATCTCATTCTTGGATCAAAAACTATCGCGTAATTGATCCTACCCTCCCGATCACGCAATCGCATCGGATTTTTTCTATCGCATCCCTTTTTCTCCTCCCGACGATTATGATTCCCCGATTAAATCTAGACCGTCCACGTGTCCAGATCCAACGGTGGTGCTCCTTCGTCGCCTTCTAAGCAGTTTAAGCCCAAAACGTAGAATTTCTTAATTGTTTTTTTGTTTTGCAAGTATTTTAATGGTTTTCCACTGAATAATGAAGGAAAGCCGGGGGCTGGGAAAGACGTTTCCTGTGCCTTCGAGCTATTAAAAAGAACCATTCACAGGCTTGAATTCAATGATTTATCAATGTTTCATGAGCGTTGATGACATGTAAAATGGCCTGTGCGGCCCTGCACATCGACAAGACACTGTTTTAATTCAAAAGAATAGTCGAAGAGTATAATTTTGAAAACAGAGCATAGCAGATGAAGATTAAAAGATAAATCTGGGGAATTATGGCTAAAAACGATAATCAAAAGCCTAATTCCATGGATTGAAACTCAATCAATAGAAAATCATAAGTGTTTCAACGATGAGAAGAACTTCCCTACTTTAAATAAAGCCAAATTAATTTCTCGGCTACCAAAAAGAGCCACGGCACATTTACCTTAAACCATTCAAACGAGAGGCCGAAGTTATTGAAGAAAATCGAGATATTCGCCTTAACGCAATAGGCAAGTTACTCATTTTAGGGAATAAATGAAAAAATATCGGCGACCAAGGTTTTAGCCTCCACACAGCACACAAAGCCTCAAAGTCAAATAAGACTCCCATCGAGTTTTAAATTCATAATCGTAAAAATTAATACAGTAGTCCACCTGTACACTTCTCCATCGAGCCCCTCAAAAGGCCGAGAAGTCATTTAATCTGTATTAATGGTCCATGAGATATTTTTGTTGGTTCTCACCTCCTCATCTTCCTATAAATACTTCTGTAGAAGATGAGGAATTGTTGGTTGTTGTTTGATTACAAGTTGTAACGCTGAAACTCTCTGAAATAAATATACAAGTCTATTGAAGTTGAAAACAAATTGAAGTCTTGGATGTCTTGATGATGTTGTTGCATGCTTGTTCCTGAGAAGGCTCTATCATTGGATCCATGAGCTTGGCTGTTGGTGAAGTATTCTAACTGTTTAATGTTTTCTCCTGTTTTCATTATGTTCCATAATTTCTTACTACAGTAGGTTGAAATTTTTAGGCTAAGAAATGACTCCTGGAAGCACCTTAGACCTGTTCATCCTTCACTATTTTATGTTTTCTTCTGCTGAAGTATTTTAGAGGCTTTAAACTTTCTCTTTAGTCTTCATGCTTGTTTATTTCCTTAATAGCTCAAATAGTTGGTTTCAGCATGATTTATGGTTTTCCCTGCTTGTCTGCCATCACTTGAAAGCTGTTATTGAAGTCTCCCTTTGAAGTACCATTGTTTTAAGTTAATCAGAGAGGTCGGTTTTGATCTTTCCCTTTTCCATTGCTTGAACAGTTGTTTTGAAGGTCTTTATAGTTGTAAGCATAGATGTTATTTAGGTGTTCCCTCTTCTATGACTGCAATTATCAGCGAATCTTTTATGTTTTCTAATTCCTTTAAAATAAAATCTTTGAGGAAATAGGGTGTTCCCCAAATCTTAGATTTCATTTTAAAAGTTGTCTCGAAGTCCTTATTTGCTTAAAGAATGTTTGTAGAATTTATGGTTAGCCCTGTCTATAAAATATCTCTTTATTGTTAAGTTATGTTCTTCAAGTTCCCTTTGTTGAGAATTAAAACTTCTCTTTCCAAATCATTAATGTTCACTTCATTCCAAAAACAAAAGGATCCTGTGGCCAAGTTAGATTTTCCCCTTGATATCCCATATCTCTTAAAGAGAATGTCATGACCTTATTTTGACTCCATTTCCCAATGAACCAGATATTTCCTCTTTCTGTCTATCTTTCCTAGACCTTTCATGTTTTTTTGTATCAACTCAATCCAACCAAACAAACATCTGCACTTAATAACTAGTCTAAAATCCATACTCAAAGCACACAAGATAAACCTTTGCAAACAAATATTTGAGAGATCCCTCTCTGAGAACAGGAGGACTAGATCCTAGAACTCTAAAGATTGGTTCTGATTTTGCCTTGTCTTTTGATTTGCCAAACTATCAAAACACGGGACACCAACAACCCTCATGAGTTCGAAATGCTGTTTTTGGAATATCGTCAGTCTTCATTCTAATTTGATGATATCATAAAACGAAGATCCAATTTGGTAAAATAAATTGCTCCATGTAATTTATCCAATAATTCATCAATCACAGGAATGGGAAATTTATCTTTAATAGTGATCTTATTGAGCTCCCTATAATCTGGACACATGCGCCATGATCCATCCTTCTTGTGCACCAATACTACTGGAGCAGAGAAAGAACTTTGACAAGGTTGAATTATACCAACCTCTAACATTTCTAAAATCATACGTTCAATTTCACTCTTTTGGACATAAGGATATCTGTAAGGCCTGATGTTTGGAGGAACACTTCCTGGAATCAAATTAATAACATGATCATGATCACGAATAGGTGGGAGTCTTTTGGGAGTTTCAAACACCTTGGAATGATTGTCCAAGACTTTTTGGAGATCTGGACAAATAGATGATTTTGATGTTGGAACTTCTAGTGATTATAATTGTGCAATTACACCTCGTTGTTCTTTCTTCAGAAGCTTTGTCATGACATTAGAGCTTATTATCTTTCCTAGCTTCCCTGCGATACCCCGTAATTCGATTTCCTTTCCTTCCGATTTTTTTTTCAAGAAAAGTTCTTGAAAATTAAAAGCTACCGTCCCCAAAGATTGTAACCATTGTTCTCCTAGTACAACATCAACACCTCCCATTGAGATGGAAATAATTGGAATATTCAATACATATTCCCCCATGGCTAGCTTGATATTATGGAATTTTCTAGAGCAATTTATAGTTCCTCCATTTGCAACCATCACTTGAGATTCTGGTGCTAGGTATAGGAAACAATTCAATTCCTTGGCTACCTTACAATGAATAAAATTATGGGTACTACCTGAATCAATCAACGCTATTACCTTTTTCTTCTTGATATGTCCTTCTATATTGAGAGTTTGAGGAGTTGATATGTCCTTATATATGTACTACACGATATGGTCAGACTCATTTCTTCTTCTTCTAGGGTTGGTTCCTGGTGTATGTCCTCTTCTTTTGAAGTTTCTTGTTCATTTTATTCCTCCTCTTCACAATCTATGTAAAATAATTACTTATCAGCACACTTATGAACTTTATTATATCTACTATCACAACTGTAGCAAAGCCCTTCTGCTCTTTTTTCTTCCAATTGTTGTGGTGTTAACCTTGTAGGTTGTGGAAGTCTAGGAGTAGAAACACTTCCATCTTTATATATGTGAGTGGTAGGCTTCCTTGTCGCCATAATTTTACATTCAATTTTTCTTGCCAACCTAAATTCCTTATCCAATGAATTAGGTTCCCAAACGCAAACTTCATGTTGGATCTTATCCTTTAAAGTACCTATGAAGACATTAATCCTGTGTTCCTCTGGAATAATAGTTACCCTTATATTCAATTTTTGGAAGTCCTCAATGTGCTCCACCACTGAACTCTTTTGTTTGAGATTTATCAATTGGCTAGAGAAGGTGTTGCTCTTTGTATCCTCATAATGTGCTATCATTTCCTCCAAAAAAATTGACCAACTGAAAATTTTTTTATGGGAGCAAAGCCATTGATACCATACAAATGTATTTTGTTCTAAATTTAAAGTTGCAATGCGTACCTTTTGTGTATTTTGCATATTATTGAGATCAAAATATTGCTCTATCTGTAGTAGCCATGTTACGTGATCCTTGCCATCAAAATTCCTCATATCCATCTTTGGAATATGATGGTTCTTCAATCCAACATTAGAGTTTATGAAATCACAATTAACATTTATTTTGTTCTCATCATGAGTTTCCTCTACTATCTTTTCGCCATTAGGAATCATTTCTTGTATCAAATTTGACAAACATTCCTTCAAACCTTCCACGTCTCCCTTCAAACCTTCCATTTTTTCTTCCATACCATTCTTCAAACCATCCATCGTAGCTTCCACGCTTTTCTTCAAAACATCCATTTCATTTTTTGTTTCTCTTTGCGAGAGCGAAATTTGGTGCACTTGCTCTTGTAATTTTGATATGTCATGTTGCATTTCTTCATCTTCATGAGCCATATTAGACCCTTATGAATGCTTAATGGGTGTTGAATTATTATTAGGGGGAATTTTAGAACCCAATACTGATATCTATTCTATAATATGCCCTTGGAATAAATTCAAATTGATTCTTCAAACAAGACTTATGCACTTCATAAAAAAAATATACACCTTTTTCTTGCTTTCGAGGCGCTTGATATTGAAATTGAATTATCTCTGTGATTTTGGATCTTAAATATATAAAATTAGGCCCTTTAGTATCAATTTTAATCTTCTTTTGAATGCCACAAGTCTGACCTGATTTGGATTCTTCAAGGCAAAGTTATGCCCAATCTCCCACAATGACATAATTATGGACTAGTTCAGTAGATCGAACTTGTATGATGTGCCACGTATCACTGTTTCCTCCTTCAGCTCTAAAATTGATATAAAAGAAACTAAAGTCTGTGTACTTGAGGCCACTTTTTACAGAATTCCAAACCGACGCTCAGAGAGAGAGTTATGACGATTTTCCCATGGTCACCTCTTTGAGATGAAATTATGAAGCCTGAAAAAACCCTATCTTCCACATATCATATCTCCGAAAATATTGTGAATAAAGATCTAAAATTTGTACAGGAAGTTCCATAGGATTTCAGCTTCTCTTTGTAAAAATTTGAGCTTCTGAACCTTCGTATAACAAACGTTATAGTGAAAATTCCACGATGATCTGTTTTAGGTGAAATTTGGGAGCCTAACAAAACCCTAACTTCCATAGATCATATCTCCGAAAATATTGTGAACCAAGATCCAAAATTTTTACACGACGTTCCTCTGGATTTTGGCTTCGCTCTGTAAACATTTTATCTTCTGAACCATCATAGAAAAAAATTTATAGCACAAATTCCACGATGGCCTGTTTGGAGCGGCGAAACCCTAGAATCCAAAGATCTGATACCAGATGTTATGAAACTAGCTCCAAAAATAGAAGAAAAGAGAGATCAAAACCTTAGAAATAAGCCACTTCGAGGGGGAAACCTCTAATACATTACATAAATGAATAATTATTCGATGATTCAAATGAAAAAACCTCCCTTCTATATATAGGAGTCCATGGGGCCACAATGTAATCCTAGCCGACCTAAGAATAATAATGTAAGGGCACAATAATAACAATATGGGGGTTATAGGGGTAAAACAATAACAATAAGGGGGTTACACTAACAACAATAAAGGACTATACTAGTAATATTAGGACCTAACAATTTACATGTGTTTTCATGAGTGAAAAAGAGCACATTTTTCAGTATATGCTTTTAGTTTCCATTAACAACCGATTGAATATATTTGCAGCCATGCATAGATTATGATCATGAATCCAAGATGTATTGACATGAATTATGACATGGACCAACCATGTATGAGTTGTTGTATGATGATTACTACAACCATTTACTTATTATTTTTTCATCATTTTATGATGGTATTGAGTCCAGTTAATAGTTGTTGAGTCATGTTGATGATAGGCATGTTTTGGAGGAGTCACATGGATTCATATTTCAGCCACCTGTATGGGCTAATGATGATGTAATAAGCTTTATGTATCATTTATTTGAGTCATTGGTTCATAGGATATTACCATAACAACCATGTATTTCATTGATGTATTCATGTATAATGCTTATGGAGCCATGTACTTGTATTGTACAATCTTTTGGGTCATATAGCCATGAGTCATGATGTCATGTTATGGCCATATGAGCTATGTATGATGTCTTATATCAATGCTAAAAACATGTATGTATCATTTTATATGTCACTTGAGTCATGGTAATGTGGAGTCTTGGTCCATATGGTGCTTCTATTTGTAAAAGGAAGCATTGTTTGCAGTGGAAGCGGTCATTTCAACCCAACAATTGGTATTTATACAGCTTGTAGATGGCATGTGTTTAGGGGGGGGGAGAATGATTTTTTCCTATTTAATTCAACCATGCATTGTCGGCATTAAGGTCTTCTTGGAGGTGTTCATTATATGTCTCATACTATCCTATGACAGTGGGGTTCTTGGCCTCATGTGATGAGATGTTTTGGTAGTTGTTTCTATGTAGTCATGGGGGATATTGTGTGTGGGTGCCTCATATGATATTGTTATGAAGAAGAGTGTTGGATGATTCATATGTATGTTGATGCTACTCATAGTTTCTAGTATGATTATGTTGCATATGGTTGCCTTATGTTGGAATATTGCTGCTTGCTGCTAGTTGTTGGTATGCTGCTCTGAATGGTGATTGGAAATTATGCTGCTTGTTTTTTGTATGGAGACATGGATGATTTTTGATGCATTATATTTCAACCATATAGATATGTATTTCTCTCATTTTCACTTCAGTTCTTGCTACCTATTCATATGGATTTGACCCTTTTCCATTGATGTCAAAGGGGGAGAGAATTTGGATTGATAGAGATCAACCTCACATGTTGATGAGGTTGATATCAATGCGAAAGGGGGGGAGGTTTGTTGGCATTGTTGTGTTGGCATTGATGTCAACAAGGTCATGGTCATGATTTGTCATGCATGATGGATGTTGAGTTGGTTTCCTATTGGTTGGCATTGATGTATTGAGAGTGAGATGGTTGTGTTGGAATTGATGTCAACTCTAGAGGTCATTCACTTATGTCAACCTCATGTTGATGTAGATTTATGGACCATGGCTTATGTCGATATGTGTTGTAATTGATGAAGCTTGATGATAGAATGATGGTCTTGGAGTAGTTGGCATGTTTTTGCATATGCATTGATGGATATGTCATGATGGGTTGTTGATTCTGCTACAAAGATTCATGTGATAGAGATGGTTGATGTCACTCTAGTTGAGTTGTAAACTAATCCTCATTAGGTATTCATGTCTATGAATATGAGGAGACTTGTAGTAGTTATGTGATGGATTCATAATGTGCTAAAAATATGTTTGCAGGTCTAACAAAGGTGTTGCAGCTTGTTTTGAAGTCTGATGGAGAGTGAAGGACTTGTTGGCACACTTGCCAACCTTGTTTGTTGGCCCTTCTAGGTCAACTTGGCAGTGACACTTGGGAGGATTGTTTGATCCACTTGTAGAGTTTTCAAAGGCTATGTCAGAGGTTTGGAGGCATGTAAAGGAGCTGAATAAGAGGATGCAATAGGTGGCAGAGGTCTTGAGATGAAGGGATGATGGATTTCCTCATTTTTAGCCATAGTCACCACATGCACAGAAGCCTACGGGAGCGACTAAAATCCCATAGTCACATGGATATGGTGCTAAGGGAGTGGTTATGGCTCTAGGGTGTCAAATTAACATGAAAAGAGTTTCAAGGGAGAGACTATGGGATTTCTCAATATTTCCTCCACATTCCTCAGATTTTCGAAAGCAAATTAGATTGGAAATTCCCAGAGGCTTCCAGAAAAAGTGACAAAGGTTGTAAATGGTTTGAAAAGGTCCTCTAATGATGTGAATTCATTTAGTACACTAGTAGTGACATTATTTTATTTATTTGGTCCATTTTTACACCTTTGATCCTATCCCCAAGGTCAATTTCGCCCTACATGTTTTATATACTTGATCTTGGAGCTATGTGATGGTTGATTTTGAGTTGATCAAGTTGCAGATGTTAGAAATTGTGTTGGAGAAGGTTTCATTGAGTGTTGATGCTCCAGATCCTGTGTAGAGCCTAGATGCTTTAGTCCATGCATGCTTATGACTGAATAATTTCCATATTTGAAGCATGTTGCAGAATAGATCGAAATTGGAGTTGCTAGTGTAGAGATTTATTGGAGAGTGTTGTATGCTGCTGGAGTATTTTTTAGTGATCCTATCACACTTTTTTTGCAAGAGTTGCTGATGCATGTAGCACATATAAATGTGTCTTATGATGTTATATGTAGTATGCAACATTCCATTTTTGTGAGGGTATGATATTCATATTTGTGTCAACACAAATTTGATTTTAGAGAGTAGATATTTTGTGCATTGTTTTTTTATTGATTTGATGATGAGATCATGTATGCAGAGCTAATTTTTGGTTGAGCATAGTGTCTTGGGATCCAATTTGAAAATATATGAAAGGAGTTCCTCATAGTGTTAGAGGAGAAGTGACTTCACAAGAGAGGAGAAGTTTCTCAATCCAATGGTGGTTAGATAGTCCAATGGTAGTTAGGAAAGGATCGAATGATCATGGTGGCCATCAACAGATGGTATTTCATAGATATCCACAGAGAATAGAGTATTCTGATATAATCTAGTAGTATCGAGTCTCATATCCGATGGGTTTCCACCAAAAGTCTTGTATCTCATGTGTGATTGATGTGATGTGCATGTTGTTTTGTAGTTGCTTATGTTTCTTAGTTATATTTATGTGATGCACATACTATGATGGTTAATGAATTGCTACTAACATATGTCTGATTCAGTAAGAAGTTAATAAAAGGAAAAAAATAGTAATAATATCACACTATTGATTCACCCCCCCCCCCGGCTCAGTAGTGCTCAAAGGTTTCTGAAAATGTATTGTGGCAAGAAGATTTTCATAGGTTGAAGGGATTGATTATTTTGGGACCTTTTCTCTTGTCACGAAGATGAATTATGTTAGTATGAATCCTTTGTCGAAGTGTACAAAAAAGTACCACTTTAGTTACGCATAACTAATAGCCCTAACAACAAAATTGGCTGCCAATATCTTCAGATTTACAGTTAGTTAAACAAAAAAAGAGCTGAAAAATACCAGATCTATGCATGGAAAGACATTAAGCAGTAAAAACAAGGGTTTGCTCCATATACCAATAGACAAGACAAGAACAATTTTTGAAAGAATTTTTATATTAATTGGGCACCTGGGAGGAAAACAAGAAGGCGTATCCAATTCTCCTCAGTGGGATGGGTTCTTGGAAGTCCTCGGCACTTCAGATCTAAGATTTCTCTCTCTTGTTGGTGTAGAAAACCCAATGCAAAGAATAGAGCTCAATGGGAGCTCACACAGCAAATGATGGAAAAATGGGACCAAGTGTATAGATCCGGAGTGATCTAATAGGCAACAAAAGGTGAAGAATGGTAGGAAAAACCCTCCTATTTATAACAAAATATTGGGTCATTCTAGATCTTGGTGCATGATTAAAATAATGTTAACCAAATCTAGATCCACCTTTTGTGGAATATTTTATTATATTTGTTGGAGGGAAAAAGTATTTGACTTGGGTCAAATCCCTTTATTTGTTAATAATAAATAAATAAATGATTTATTTATCTTTTTAAAGAAGTGGTTGAAGGATAATTAAATAAATAATGATTTATTTAATTATTTGTGGGTGATTTGGTCATATTTAACAAGGAATATTATCTAAATAAGATTTAAATAATTATTCCTAGAAAACAATAAGATAAATAAAGGTTTATCTAATTAATTTCTTTGTTTTTGGATTAAACATGACTGGGAATAATAATTAAATTATGGTTTAATTAATTATTCCATGAGGAAAATCAAACAAATATAGGTTTGTTTAATATTTCCTTTTGGGGTTTCCTGTTTGGACCATAAACAACCTAATAAATGTGGTTTATTAAGTTATTTAGCATAGTGAAGGCAATTTTTCTTAGGGTAAAATTGGTCTTACATGGTGTACTTGGGTCCATCTAATGATAATAGGTTAGATGACCAAAAAATGGTGTAACAGATTGCCCCCCAGCGTGCGAGTGTCAGGAGCAAATCGTATGACCGAAGTACATTGTAAGAACTCAATCACCGGACAACAAAAGGGAAGTCAGAGAGAGAAATGCAAGGTAGATAGTGTGCTGAAGAACTAGACCCTGAGGAGACGAGACTCGCAGGTGCAACAAGTCTCTTTTTATGAGAAGGTACCTGTGCTAAAGGCGGCGGGGGAGGCATACCTATGCCCGCCGAGACAAAGTACAAAAGAATGGTGTGTCCAATAAACAAGGGACCGAACCATAAAGTACAGCTGGCATAATCATGAGCCAGATAAAAATACAATGAGGAATCCCACATACATGCTATGCCTGGGATAACAGCCAGGACTTATACAATAATATCTGAGTACATGAGATACAAAGACAACCCAAATGCCCCCTGTAAATGGGGAAGGGCTCACAAAATCTGACTGATACATGCAAATCAAAGAGGCACTACAAGTGGCTAAGGCCAACATCATCAAATATCTGGAGCTGCATCGAAGGCTGCAAGGAGGAGGTCATCCGGGCATGTGGGGGGCTACCTGCAGGGCCACCTCCTCATGAGGGTTGAGACATCTCACACACACCCGGGAATCATCAAGAGCTGCTGCTATATCACTGAACCATCAAGTATACGGATCTCGGTCATGCTGAAAGGAGCTGGAGTGGAGAAACAATCAAGTCAAAGGGAAATGAGAGATCCCTTTTCCTGATCCGAGGCATCGAACAAGAGTGGAAGCTGGAACCAAGGTACACCGCCCTCGAGACTTGGCTTCTGGAATAAATGATATGATGTCGACAGAAGGAGGTTCGCCATAGGTGAGGCAATGAGAGATCCTCAACTAAGGCACGAGAGAAAATAGTAGAGCGATGGACAGACTGACACTAATGATGATGGTGAAATGGAAGGGACTGAGTAGCGAATGAACGACTTCCCTTGGTAGAGCATAAAGGGCATGAATGACATGGCAGCGACTGGCGAAATATCATAAGGGATAGGGGACAGTGGGACTGAAGGCCATAATGTGCGACACAAGAGAGAGACCAAGCAATGAATGATGGAGGGCTATAGTGGGGTACAAAGGGACTTGGGATAGACTCCATGAATGCGATGATGACTCAAATTGGATGCTCTAAACAAGGGCGACTCGATGGTGCTGCCACACAGTAAAGGCCCAATGGGGGACCATGAAAACATAAGTACAAGATGGTAACTCATGATGAAAATCGACACGAAAAAAGACAAGTAAGGAGGCAAAATGGTGCCCCCAGTACAAGTGTTGTAAGTGAGAAAGTTCGATTTTAAGGAGAGGTGAAGTGATCCTTCTTGGAAAAAATAGGTCCAGGCGAAGGATGAAAGTACAAAAAAGATGTTGGCTATCTAACAGAAAATAAAACACACATCTCAGAAGGGAAATGCTAAGGGTAATATTTCTTAAGATAGAGTGCATTGCGAGGATTAGGAAGAGGATTGCCTTCGAATTCCTCTAAAAGGTATGCCCCCTTACCAAGATCCTTACTGATGACGTAAGGGCCTAGCCATAATGAGTCGAACTTCCCATGTCCAAGGACATCATGGGCCTGGTCATATCCTAGAACAAGGTCACCTTCGTGAAAAGGACGAGGCTGGAATTTTCGGTCATATTGAGCTTTGGTGCGTTTCTTGGCCGCTTCCATGGTTTACGATGCAACACGGCGGTCTTCAGAGGCACGCTCAAGCATGAGAAGTCGTTGTTATAGAGGTTGGGTGTCAGGGAGAAGTTCAACAGCTAGATGAAGGGAAGGGATTTCACACTCGATCGGTAAGACAACCTCCTCTCCAAAAACGAGGTGAGGAGGGTTATGGTTGAGGGGCATAGGTGCCCTCGAGCATGGTGTGGTCATGCCAAAATGTATTTAGAAAAAGGGGGATCTAAACACATTTTAATGATGTGGTGTGCCATTTGTTCTCGTTATGGTTATGCAGTTGGAGAAAGGAAATGGAGGATTACCAATCTCTTTTGGTACTGCATATAGGGATCAAATGGACTTTAAGTTTCCGAGTTGGCATACCTGGTGTCACCATCCCAGAAAGAGGATTTTGAGATAATGAACTGATGCTCTCATAGAAAATCTATAGGTTGGTCAACAATAATGTCTAAGAGACTGGGTTGCTGATGTAAGATGAGGGAACGATAAGGGGTATCATCCCTAGAGTGATCTGAAGTGATATGGGACTATAGAGGTTCTTCTAAATGTGGAAGAATACTGGGACTAAAGTCGACATGACCAGATACACTAGGAGAGTTGTGGAGAATTTCTTCTCTTGGTCTCTCAAATGTGGGTGCCCCCTTACTGAAACATTGGGTTTCAATGTAATGGCCACAAGGTGGATGTGGTATGAACGCATGGGTTTGATGTAAGGGGGAATATATAAAGTCAGGGGTGGGATTTTTTCCATGATGTCGTCATCGTGATAGAAGATGGGGTGACTGGTGGAAGAAAGACCACCTGACGTGGTGAAGCAACCTGAATCATCATCATGAGAAGAGAGGTTCACATGCGCATCGTCACAAGGGGTGACCGAAGAGTAAGTAGATAAAGGATCTACCGATGTTGAGCCCAAGATGATTGCTGAAGGAAGGTCAAGCGAAAAAACAGGGGAGGATTCAGATGGAATGTTCCCCGAGGGTCTCATGGATGATGATAGGTAGAAAATGCTGGATGAAGGCTCCGTCATCTCGACATCAGGAGGGGGAATGTCAATGGGAGCAGTCATATCTGGTAGTTCTGTTGAAGTAGAATGCGTAAATGGGGGAGAGGTGGACTCATTGCGCTTGGCCTCGAATTGGTGGACCGCGGCTAGAGAGGGGTGGAAATCCTCGAGGCGGGGAAAAAGATGGGTGTAATGGCCATGGAGATCACACAAAGCACAGGGGTGGTTGGTGTGAATAGTCTTTGGGTTCTTGATCATGGTCGCGGAAGGAACAGAGGCTTCCAGGACCGTGGACTCAGGGAACGTGACATTAACCATGGGCTTGAGATGAAGCAATTCAAGACAGGTATGGGTGGCGTGGCCGAAAACATCACACAAAGCACACTGGATGGTATGATTTGGAGGCCGAGGAGGGGCAAGGTTTGTTGGGGTAGCCTTGTCCTTTGATGCCCCCTTGCGAGCTTTTCCCTTCTTACCCGAAGCGGTCGCAACAGGAGGTGGTTCCTGTTGAGGTGACTGAGGCACTGTTGCAGCGGGAGAAGTCATGGGGACCGGTTGAACCGGGGTCAAAGAAATATAAGGTTTGGGTTGACCAGGTAGGGTTGCGGCTGGACGATCATGGTACCAGATGGGAATCCCAAGGGTCAAGTTAGGAAGAGAGAGGGTGGCCATGACCGGTACCGTGTACACTCCTGGTGGGGGAGCTAGGAACGGTATCTGACCAAAGGGGT
This sequence comes from Pinus albicaulis, assembly GCA_034641835.2. Taxonomy (NCBI): domain Eukaryota; kingdom Viridiplantae; phylum Streptophyta; class Pinopsida; order Pinales; family Pinaceae; genus Pinus; species Pinus albicaulis. Next base: position 571,284,046 of record CM076584.1, on the reverse strand, counting down.
AATGGCCAGGTGGGATGGCTCCTAAATGGCTAAGACTTGGAGGAACCGTGCCAGGATGATAAAGAGGCTCATGACTACCAACTGCAGGTGAAGGGCTAGGAGCAGGTTGCGGAGGGCAAGGTTGCTGACTAGCCGAAGCGGGTTGCGTGATAGCAGCCCGAGACGATTGCATCTTGCAAACATTCAATGAGCTGGGGTCAGAGATAGGAGGAGGAGGAAGACCAGGGAAGGTTTCGAGCAAAGAGGAGTATTTTTAAACGCCAAGAGAGACATTGGTCAAAGAATCGACGGTTTGCTTGTTGGCTACAGAAGAGATGGTGGTCTCAGGTGAGGTCTGAGATTTCGGCTCATGATATGTCAACTAGTCAATGGTGACTATCTTTCCATTATGAGGGAAAGACATCTTGCGGAAAACTGCGGATGGGACAGCAGACATAACATAGGTGTAGCTTCGCCCCAATATAATGTTGTAGTCTAGCGGGGCGTCGATGACTTCGACGTCAACGCAAACAGTCTTACCGGCAAGGGTGATAGGGTAATTACGAAACAAGCCAATGGGTTGGGAGGCGTGGCCGTCCCACGCTCAAAGGGTGATCGTGGAAGGGGCCAACTCAGGGGATCCGAGTTGCTTCCAAACCAAAGCGGACATCACACAGGTGGATGCCCCCTCATCAATTATACACCGAGAAATGTTGGCGTTCCGGATTTTGACTGGGATTTGGAAGGCGACGGAAGCAGGGAGAGGAGGATGGTCTGATTGATGGGTGTCGAAAATAATCATTTGGTCATCAACAGGATCTACAGCGCCCACGGCAGATAGTAGAGCCTTCTTTTGGGAAGGGCACAATTGGAGGAGTTCCAGTGTTGAAATGGCAGCAGGAGATTGCGCCAAATCATCTACTATGCTATACGAATGAGCAGCTCGACCAGAAGCAGCATTTCGGCGTAATGGTCCCTTAGGAATATTGGTATGAACCTCAACTTTGGGTTGAGGGATATGTAAGGGACCATTGGATGTTGAAAGAGGCTCTATAGAACCTGAAGAAGGGGACTCGGGGGCAGACTGAGCGGAAGGTGTGGGGTACTGGCGAGACCGAGTTTGAAGGTTAAGGTCGACGGTTAGAGGTGGGTCAGAGTTCATCATGAGGATCTGGTATTTGGAGGAACCAGAAGGGGAATGTTGAGTGGCCACCTATCCGTCAGGTGGTTGGGTAGCCACGAATCCCTGCTGTGCATCCACCTGCGCTTGAGGGGGCGGTGACTGCTGTTGTAGGGGTTAAGAAGGCAAGGAGGGCGGAGGTGCTGATGCTGGAGGAGCTGGAGCACCAAACTGCGGATACGAATAATAAGAGGGTTGGGTAATAGTATGGTGAACAGGAGGTTGGGCCAAAAGAGGAGGCATGATGTATCCTGGACACGTGCTACCGGGAGGGGAACAAGTGTGGGAGGTGCTGCCCCCTCCCCCAGGAAAACCATAATCCATGGGAGGTTGGGCATATGAATGAGAGAGAGCTCCAATGAGACCGTCGGCAGAATGAGGTGCCCCTGGGGCATTAGCGCCACTGGGCCTGGGGAGGTCAGGAAGGATGGTATAAACATAACCTGTCTGAGCGTAGATCAAGTCATATTTTAATGCCAGTTGGAGGGCGGCTTCTTCGGTTTGGGGGAAATGCGATGCGACATCTTTCCCGATAGGAGGCAATAGATATCTAAGGAACTAGTCCATGTAGACACGGTCTTCGAAAGTAGGGGATTGACATAGGCTCTTTCGTCTTCGCCATTCCTGGACATGATCGGATATGCGGGTTGCAGATGATTGACAGAAAGAAGTCAAAAGTTCGATACCAGTGTCATAACGAAGGGGAAGCTGGAAGTAAGAAAAAAAAGCCTGGGCAAGAGTCGCAAAGGTGGTATGAGAGGAAGTGGGTTGATCAACATACCACTTAGAAGCCGCGCCTGTAAGCGTTCGTTGGAACAACCGAAGACAAACAGAGTCATCGATAATGGAGGTAGATGAACACCACATGTGGAAAGATTGAACATGATCTGAAGGATCTTCTCCAGCAAGGCCTTAAAACTTTGGGATGTTAGAAGGGAGCTTTATCGGCATAGGAGGCCAACTAGCATCATGGTGTATAAGGTCATTTGTCAACCGGTCCAAATCAGGGAGGCTGAGGCCTACCATGAAGGGGAGCAAGGGTGCAATCGAGGTAGTTCCTATGGCGGTTACGCTAGTAGCAGTCCCGACATTAGGGCCGGGATTACCGCTAGCATTAGGCCCTAGACCAGACATAGTGAAGGTGACAGGGGGAGAACCGGAAGTAAAAGGAGAACCCAATGAATCAGAAGAGGAGTCGGAGTGCGGACTTGGAGGAGGACTAACTCGAAGACGGCGGGAAGGAGTAGGTCGACCAATCGGAAACTGAGGGTGAAGGCCAAGAAGTCTTCGAGATGTGCGCCTTGGGGGTGCAATGGTGAAAACACAAACACGGCACAAGGGGAAGAAGAACGACCAAGAAAGGCAGGGAGGTGCAGAATCAAGTGATTACAATGTCGGAACAAGGGCAGAAAGGTGCAGTGTCAATTGATTTTAAAGTCTTTGCCTGGCGGTGGTAACCAGGATCTTCTTCACTTAGGGTGAGTGTGTGGCGTGCGTTAATTTTAATTTTTAAACCTTTTTCATTTTGAGAGAAAAAGAAAAAGTGTGTTGCGTAACTGAAAATAAATCTGCAGAGAACAGTATATAATGCTGAAATAATAGAAAATTAACAGCTAACAATGCATCTATTTAACCCAAAAAGGCGGGCCTCTCAAAACTAGTCTAACAGAGGGAAAAAATATAATCAAAACACACTAAAAAGAGGCCAATAGATCTAAGGTCGAAAGGGACAGGGATCTAAAGGAGAAATCTGCTGAAAAAAGGTGCAGATCATAGCCAAGAGGCAGAGGCAAGGTGGCTGGAAAAAGGGAGGAAATCAGCAAAAAGCAGAAGGGGCAAGGAGGAGGCCCTAAAGGGAGGTCCAAAAAAAACTACAAGAGGTGATTTGAAGGGAAGAAGAGCTGATTAAAAGGGATCTGAAAAGGAGGTATCAGATCTGAAAAAGAAATGGCTGAAAACTTTGAAAATTTAGACACTTACAACACCTAAAATTCTTCCACAAAAAGTGGAGGGTACTGAGGCCGTAGGGGGCTAGATTCCCACTTATTTGAGTAAAAAAAAGTAAGAATAGGTCTAAATGGGCGGAGATAGAGGTCAGACAACCCTGACAGAGGTTCAGACAAAACCCTGAAAAATTTCAGAAAAATTCCAGAAAAATGTCCAGGTCGCAGTTTTTGACCTGTTTTTCGCTTAGGTAGCAGTTTTTGGGCTGTTTTCCGCTTCCCAGGTCGTATTTAATGGGCTAAAAAGTGCGACCTGGAGTCCAGGTCACAATTTCTAGGCTGAAAAGTGCGACCTGAAGCTTCGGGTGTCCCGGCGGCAGATTTCCGAAAAAGTTGTCGTCTCAGTTGCGGCTGATGTCGCTTACTTGCGCAATACGGCTAGAAACACACGTAAGTTAGAAATTTTAATGTTTTAGGGTTTTATAGGAGAAAAACAACATGAAAAAGGAAAAAAAAAAGCTGAAAAGAAACCCTAGGGTCTGAAGTAGCTGGATATGCAGGAATATGAAAAACGACAGCGGTTGTAATTTAAAACCCGTGTGGAGTCGCCATTTGTTAGTATGAATCCTTTGTCGAAGTGTACGAAAAAGGACCACTTTAGCTACGCATAACTAATAGCCCTAACAACAAAAGTGGCTGCCAATATCTTCAGATCTGCGATTAGTTAAACAAGAAAAGAGCTGCAAAACACCAGATCTATGCATGGAAAGACATTAAGCAGTAAAAACAAGGGTTTGCTCCATATACCAATAGACAAACAAGAACAATTTTTGAAAGAATTTTTATATTAATTGGGCACCTGGGAGGAAAACAAGAAGGCATATCCAATTCTCCTCAGTGGGATGGGTTCTTGGAAGTCCTCAGCACTTCAGATCTAAGATTTCTCTCTCTTGTTGGTGTAGAAAACCTAATGCAAAGAATAGAGCTCAATGGGAGCTCACACAGCAAATGATGGAAAAATGGGACCAAGTGTATAGATCCAGAGTGATCTAATAGGCAACAAAAGGTGAAGAATGGTAGGAAAAACCCTCCTATTTATAACAAAATATTGGGTCATTCTAGATCTTGGTTCATGATTAAAATAATGTTAACCAAATCTAGATCCACCTTTTATGGAATATTTTATTATATTTGTTGGAGGGAAAAAGTATTTGACTTGGGTCAAATCCCTTTATTTGTTAATAATAAATAAATAAATGATTTATTTATCTTTTAAGGAAGTGGTTGAAGGATAATCAAATAAATAATGATTTATTTAATTATTTGTGGGTGATTTCGTCATATTTAACAAGGAATATTATCTAAATAAGATTTAAATAATTATTCCTAGAAAATAATAAGATAAATAAAGGTTTATCTAATTAATTTCTTTGTTTTTGGGTTAAACATGACTGGGAATATTAATTAAATTATGGTTTAATTAATTATTCCATGAGGAAAATCAAACAAATATAGGTTTGTTTAATATTTCCTTTTGGGGTTTCCTGTTTAGACCATAAACAACCTAATAAATGTGGTTTATTAAGTTATTTAACATAGTGAAGGCAATTTTACTTAGGGTAAAATTGGTCTTACATGGTGTACTTGGGTCCATCTAATGATAATAGGTTAGATGACCAAAAAATGGTGTAACAAATTATATACACCTTGTGTTGTCTCTTTTTGCCTTCCAAGGTTTCTCAATCTACCAAATGGATGTGAAGAGCACCTTTCTGCATGGTGATCTACATGAGAGGATATAAAAGGAGTGACCTCTTGGTTTTGTGTAGTATTCTTCTCTTGTTTGTAGGCTTAAACATATATTTTATGGTCTAAATCAAGATCCTAGAGCTTTGTATGTGAAGATGGATATGTTTCTAATTTCTTCAAGGTTCAACCATTTTCATTTACACTCAAAGGAAGAGAACACATTTTCTGATTCTATTTTTGTATATGGATGATATTATTCTCATAGGTAGTTCTACATCTACGATTCATACTGTCAAGGAAGCATTGATGGGACAACTTGATATAATAGATATTGGACTTCTGCATTATTTTCTTTTTCTATAGGTTCTTCAATATTCAAAAGGGATCTTCATTTTCTAGTAGAAGTATGCACTTGATTTAATTCAACTCTTTGGCATGGTTGATTGTAAGCTTACACCTACTCCATTTCAATCAAGTGTTACCATTTCTTCCACTTGCTTTACACCACACATTATCCTTCGTTGTACTAAAAACTAATTGGGAGTCTATTGTATTTGAATCATAAGTTTCCTTACATCTCTTTTGTAGTAGGACTAGTCTCTTGATTCTCTCACGATATTCATGAGAGTCACTGGAAGGATACAATGCACATGCCAAGGTATATTCAGGTTACTACCACCTTTGGAATTTAGTATGCCTCTAGTGCTTCTAAACTTGTGGGATCCACTAATAATGATTAGCCAAGTTCAATTAATGATTGGAAATCCACATTGAATTTTTATTTAACCTTGGATCTACTCCTATTACTTGTCCTTGCAAGAAGCAATCAAGCATTGCATTATCTTCTGCAAAAGCTAAGTACATTGAAATTCTCACTAGTTAGGAAGTTCTTTGGATTTGATAGCTAATGACAGAGTTTGGAATTGATTAGGATAATTACACCACTCTTTGGTGTGTTAATAAAAATGACATACACATTTCTGACAACCCAATAGAACATCAAGGGACCAAACACATTAAGATCCACATGCACTTCTTTTGGAAAATCCTCCAAGATGGTACTCTCAACTAGGAGTATTTTCCTAATGAAGAGCAAGTTGCTAACATTTTCACAAAACCATTTACATCACCTCATTTTCTTCAGTTACAATCATTGTTTTTGGTAATGGAAGTTGTCCTTTTGGGGTCATCTTGAGTCCTTCCTCCACTTTTTGTTTTTTTTTTTTAATTTTCTCTCTTTTGGGGAGGAGTTTTTTTTTCCTTTTCTATACTTATAACTAAGAGATATTTTCTCCAGAAAAAAAGAAAATAGTTATATTACTTCATTTTATTTTTTAAATTTAGTGAGAAAAGTTTAACTATAATTTCCTAAACAAAAAAAATATTTCTCTTTTTCTTCTTAAAAATCATTGCGAAAACTTTAAAATTTTGTGTGATAGTATTTATTATATTATTAATTTTATTAATTTTGAAATATGATTGTTAATATATCATAGACATTCTTAATAGAAGTGACTTCTGCATGGCTTAATTATATGGTCATGTAATGTTATTTTCCTTTTATTATGTGAAAACATCAAATATTTTATAAATCATTTTCATGTGTAAATATAAATTACTCAATTTATATTTATGTTTAATTTAAATTTAATATAATTACAATTGAATATGAACATTTCTATTGTTAGGAATATTTCTATTCATACTATTTTTGGAGTAAATTGTGTTAAAGTTTGAACTGTACAACATTTTGAGTGGACACTTATCCATTGTTAAAGGACTAGAGAAGCCTATAAAGATGAGAAGCGAGAAGAAAATTGAGATTATAAAAATAGAAGGGCTATAATTTCACTCTTAAAGCATAAGAAAGTCATAGGAACAAGTCAATAAAGCGGAGATGATGTGAATTGTACCAAATTTTTTTAGTATCAAATAAATGTGAGGTAATAAAAGGGGGTGTGTGTGTGTGTATGTGTGTTTGTTGGGGCGGGGGTTTGGTTGACCTAAATTTTATATAAAATAAATTAATATATAAGAATTAGTGGATTAACATAAATTAATATATGGGAGAATAATTAATTTCAACAAAGATGTATAAAGAAAAGGTAAGATATGGGAAGGGGTGAACTGGGGAATGAATTAAAAAGGGGGGACATGGGGGAAGTTGAAGGAGGGTAATAATGAATAAGAGATTTTATGGATTAAATATCTTAAGAGTTTAGAAATTAATAAAATATTGAAAGAAATAAATACCTTTAGGAATAATTTATCGGTTAAAGAAAAGATCTTGAAAACTAAAAAAAATGTAGTGAAAATAGTTGGGTGGCAGGGTGGAATAGATAATATGATAAGGAAAAGGGGAGAAAGAATAAGATGATAAATTATATAGGGGAGAGAAATATAAATAAAGAGAAAGTGAGACACCATAGAGGTAAGGAGAACATGGAAGTAAACTATGAGAGTAGGTATACATTATTTGATGATTTAGATGGTGTATGAGGGGCTTCCGAGATTGGATTAGTTTATAACAATCTTCATGATTAAAGTTATGCAGATTATTTTCGATTTCAAGAGATTCATGGATGAGGCTTGAAGAGTAATGGGGTGTTGCGACCAAGAGTTTGGTTTGGTCGAAGCAAATTAGATGTTGATATTTATAAGAGTGTTGGACAATGACATATTTGGAAATCCTATTGTGGTTTGGGTATACGATGTGTTCTTTGAGATGGGCTTTGAAATACCAACTTGTTTGGCTAATGTATGATTTGCAACAAGAACAAGGAAATTGATAAACCTATAATCCCATCACCAGATCATGATCATCTTTGGAAAAATGGAATAATTTCTTGAGGGTTTTATGAGGTTTAAACAAAGTTAATATATATTTTTGGCTAAAAATCTAGAAACCCAATTGGTGGTGCTTTGGATATAATAAAGTAAGATGGAAGCTTGCAAGGAGACATGAAGAAATATTTAGTTTTAAATTGTATATCCATAAAACAATCCTTAGTATAATTTGAGAGTATCCACATGAAATGTGGGATGTTTCAAACTTTGAAACATAACATAGTCCAAAAATACTATGAAAACAATATTTACATTTTTCATATAGAAGCAATTTGTAATTTTAAACCAGTCTTAATATATTTAATCGACCCCCGGATGTGGGTGTTCTCTAGAGTCCTATCCATCAGCCACCTGGCAGAGCTGTCATCTAGCAGCCATCCTCATCACGAGGAGGCACATGGCCCCGAAGTGGGTGTTAATTACTGTGGCGTGGGTGCTATTTACTCCGCTAGCCATGCTATATCTATCGCGTCCTCTCTGCACCAGTTGAGAATTTACTCCACCCTATGCGCATTCAATCCTCCCTCTATGAATTTACTCCACCCTATGCCATATATGGACAATGGCACTGTCCCTCAGACATTTTCCCTTACTTTTTTATTATTGTCACTGTTGGCTCTGTCATCTCATGCGACAATTCCACTCCTCCCGCGGCCTTGCACCATCCCTCAGCCCAATTGTACTGCACTGCTCTCTGTCACACAACCTATCCACCCCCTTCACTCCGTTCACATTCTTGCAACTCGGTTTCCACCATGCCGTGACACCACCGTATGCAATGCCATAGAGGTGGAGGTTGTGCCTCTCCATCCCGTCCACACATTCACACCATGGATGAAAGAACTATGGACTTCTCTTTGAATTTGGTTGTGCATGAGGTCCTGGATCCTCATCGCCTCTCTGCCCATTTATCCATGCACCTTCCTGAAGCCTCAACCGGCCCATCTGGCTCACGCTCCAGGAAGCGGATGTGCAAGTCCACCATGTCTCCTTCCTCCCTCAATATTTCACACAAAATGGTGGCACTGTCGGTTAAGTTAGCTGAGGACACCTCAAACAATGATGGTAGCTGCAACTCTGATGAAGACGACAAAAATTTTGAGACAGGTGCTTGCTTGACCTCATCTCTGGCACTGGACCCCTAGCTATCCAAGCATGAGGATGACATCTCCAAGTACAGGTGCCTCATCAAGGAAGATCCACCTCAACAGCCTTTGCAGGATTATAAGAATCAACAAGAATAATGTCATGGTTCCCATTTGTCACGATTATTGTGGAGTTATCATGTCTTGGTTTAGATGGATTACCAGATGGATTTGAAGCTGAGTGATGTGGATATATGAATATTATTATTACTATTATGACACAAAACCGGTTTATGTGTTGCCTTGGTTTAAGGCCTAGTGACCTGGATTTGGATTGCGGTAAATCCCGAGAGGTTTTTCCTTGGTTTAGGGCCTAGTGATCCAGGATTGGATTGCAGTAAATCCTAAGAGGTGGTTTCCCTTGATTAGGCCTAGGAATCCTTGCCGGTGAATGAAGGGATATACGGTAAATCCTAGAGGGTGGTGTCTTGGTTTAGGGCCTAGTGACTATTGATTAAGACTATGGGTTGCAGTAAAGCCTTAGAGACTAGGATACATGAAAATTCATCATGGTTTAGGCATAGAGAATCTGGTGATATCCATGCTTGTGTTGGCTTAGTGATTGGGTGTAGATCATGGTAAAGCCAATTATGACATGTTTATTGTGTTGGCCTAGTGATCCAGGATGGATTACGGTAAAGCCTGATTTCTATTGATGAGGGTGAGGCAGTTTAACCTTAGGATGCCTTGGTTGGTTCTTTTAGTTTGAGTTCCACATTCATGCTTGGAATATGGCACGGGGGTGATTGGATGAAGAGATATTTGGCTCAACCAATCTATGGTTGGGTGGAATGTGGAAATCCCATCTCTAGTTGGTTTTTACATTCAGTAATGAAGAACTCATTCATTTGGTATTTGGTGGGAAAATTTATTGGTTTCTATGTGGATTTTGTTGCTGTTGTATCCATGGTATTTCTGTTTATATTATGTTGGTTATAAGAATGTATTTTATCAGTGATGATGTATGGTTATATCCATGTTTTTACTTGTAAATGAATGCACAATGTAGCTATGGTCAAATGGATTTTATTGCAACTAATGATGTAAGGGAGAAATTCTTCTTAGTGATTCTCAGATAAGTATGAGACGCCTATGCTTAAATATATTGTTTACACCTGTAGATTCAATGTTTGTGACATGTTTGAAAAAATTCCTGTCATGGCTAGGAGGGGTCTATATGAGTTCTTGTTGATGTGATTACTTCCGTATCATTGTTCCAATTTTATTTATTACCCCCTAAGTTTTCTTGAAGCTCTGGGAAGTGACTTGGGCTATGGGCCTAAAAATGTGGCTCAAATCCTAGAGTTGCAGGCACAAAACTGAGTAATTGGGGCCTTGGCCGCATGCTTGCTGTGTTGTGCCCGCAACTATAGCCTCCCAACCACTACCTTTCTGTGTTATTCCTGTGGCTAAGGCTTAATGTGGTCATAAATTTATTCTAACCCAGGGGTAAGAGGCTTGAAGGGTTGGGATACCTCCTAGGGATGTTGTTGATGCTGTGTAAGGTTTATTTGTCAGGTTTCTTTTAGTTCCACTTCCTCAAGGTCATATAGGAGGTTGAACCTCATATTAGTATCCTATCGTCACATGTTTACCTTGGTTGGCCAGTTACTTGGGTAGATCTGGGAAGAGAGTGTTATAGAGTGGTATCAGAGCATGGTTGCACTCTCCTTGGGTGGTGTTTGGTTTCTGTTTTTTTTTTTTTTCAATTATGATACCATAGAGTGATATCAGAGAATGGTTTCACTCTCCTTGGGCAATGTATGGTTTCCATTCTCTTGAGTGATGTCTAGTTACCATTCTATTTGGTTGATATCTGATACCACATAGTGGTATCAGAGAATGGTTCAACCCTTGGACTGGATGGACAATATCTTGATCGTGCATTTATGTTGATTTCATATGTGTTTAGTATGCTTGTGGCCTATGTGTGATTGTTTTATTTTCATGGTGTTGATCATGGTTGTAGTGATGTCTCCATGTGAAGGTTGATGGTGTTGTTGTTAACATGTTGTCATGAGTGTATGATTGGTTATTATGTATTTTACATGCACGCTTGCTTACATGTTGCTACATGTTGTGTATGAATTTATTATTTATGATAGGTCACATATTGGTCATGTTTGTGTGTTGTCTGTGTATGCTTTCTTATGTGATGTTATATTTGGGACATGCATTGGTCATTCATGATTGGTTATACATATCAAGTCGTTGCATATGGTCAAGTTTGCATTAGTTTGATTGAGGTTATTGTGCATAAGGTCATTATATGAAATTAGGTCATCATGATGATATTGTTATGTTATGATGCTAATTTTTTGGCTAAGATAGAGTAGGAGATGCATACCATCAAGGTGAAGTCGCAACATTGGACCTCAAGGCAAGAGCATGTCGTAATACATGTTTGGATGTTGGGCATGTAGGTATGTAGGTTAAGGATTGTTATATGCATTATGGTTATGAGTATTAATTTCATTCTATTGATGTTATGGGTACATACATTATAGATGCTAGTTGATTAATGTTGTTATATGTACATGTGTCAGATAGTCATGAACGATACAACTTGTGGTGGTATGCATTGCTAGTGTTGATTTTATGTTAGTTATGTTATATGTTGTTGATGAGGATGATATAGGTTAACTTGTTGTTTTTGTATGATAGTTAGCTTTATTATTAGGTTACATGTTGTTGATGAGCGTGATATATAGATTGTCATTAGGGGAATTTTGAGGTCTAAAATGGGCCTCCTAAGAAAAATTTACAACCAAAATAAACTTTATAAGAACCAATAGGATTAAAGATGATGATGTCAACCATGGGGGATGATTCATCATTTTTTAAGTAAAAGGGTAAAAAGATTAAAAAATAATAAAATAATAAAAATAATTTTTTAATTCGTATTTTTAACTTATATCCCAAGGCTTTTCCTCAAATTTCGAGTGGGAGTACTCATGAGGAGTACCCATGTTGCATAGTTTTGATGGACCTGGATACACGAAAAATGAGAAATACATGAAAAAGTGTTATTGCAATCACATTTTTCATGTATTTCTCATTTTTCGTGTAGCAAGATCCATCAAAAGTATGCAACATGGGTACTCCTTGGATGAGGAATTAAAATTTTCATCTAATGAGTACTACTGCTCAAAATTTGAGTAAACAATTTGGGAGATAAGTTGAAAATACGAGTTGAAAAAGTAGTTTTTTTATTTTTTTGCCTCTAAAATTTGATTATGTATCAAATCTTATTTTATTATTTACACTATTATTTTATAATTCCCTTAGGAGGCCCATTTTAGACCTCAAAATTCCCCTACTGTGTTGTTATATGCTAGTAACTTGATGATTAGGGTTGTTATGTTCATGTATGAGTCAATATATTTGTGACATTGTATTGTACTAATATAGTCTGACTATGCATATGTTATTGCTATGCATGGATGACAATTGTTTATGAGCTTATGATATAAACATGTTAGTTAGTCACTTTTATGGATATCCTGATCTTATTTATGTTGAGTTCAAGCATTTCGTAGTTATATTGTGCTAATATAGATTGATTGTGCAGACAAGATAGTATCCCCTAACATACCTCAAGGCATGAGTTTGATTATGTCGTCTATTTGGTGTTTGAGTGTTTGATTACATCATCTATTTGATTTATTTAACATGGTATGTTTGCAAGTTGTTTGAATGATTGATTAATTGCATGATATGAGTATGTGTCTATAATATTGCATGAAAGAATGATCTTGTTTTAAGATGGTTGTGCTAACACGTATGCATTGAGACAATTGATATGTACTTGAGTGTAAGTAGGTGATGGTCATAGCATTATGTATTATGACCAATGAATGTGATTTGATTGTTGATTAGGAAATGGTCATCAATCTTAGTAAAATTTGATTTTGAATTGATAGATATTTTTTCTTGATGTTTGGTACATATGGCTAACATGTGTTTTTAGTTACAGGTCATCGTGCTTGGCACAACAAGATAAGGTAACTAGCTTGTTGTTATGCTTATTTATGCACTGACAGTTATGTGTTTATGGAAGTATGATGCAAGGGATTACATGAAAAGAGGTTGCCATGAAATCTTGAAGAAGGCTTGGGTTGATATTTCCTTTGGAAGTGTTGGGAACCATGGGGGTTGAGTCATGGTGGTTGTTGCTAGTCTTGTGATTTTGGTCTTTTGTGATTTGTTGAGATTGATTTGCGGTCTTATTTATCTATGTTGCATATTTATGCCACTTTGTTGCAGTGTCGTATTGCCTTGGTTTTCATGGTTTTATTCTTGTTATTTCTTGTTCTTTTCCTTGTCTTTTATGTTTTGAGAGTCTTGGGAATTGGATGGGAAAGAGGAAAGTTAATGGAGCTCTAGGAGATATTTGTGGTCCCAACAGGTAATAAAATATAGGGATGGAGCTCAGTGCATGAGTAAGCACAGCGGGAGGTAAGAATATGACACTTGGTTGGACTGGTTGGGTCCATTGTGAAAAATGGACGGTGGAAGAACAATTGCAAGAAAGGTAACACGAAAGGTAAATAAAATGGATCTGAGGAGTAATGCCTTGGCTATGTCAGGAACTATTTTTCTCAATGTTATGTAGGTTGTGCATGAATAAATGATGTTCTCTTAACCTAGAACTTACAATATCTAGAAATTATGTTGTGATCATGATTATGCTAATGTTTATATATGTATACATTTATATATGTATGTATATATGACGTGTATGACAGGGTCATCATGGATAATGATTGTTTAATGCTAATGTTTATATGTATATATGTGTGTATGTATGTCGTTGTCTAAGAGGATGATGATTGTTTTATGTTAATGACTATATATGTATGTATACATGTATCTATGTCACTATCTAACAAGGTTGCCAGGGATCACTATTATGGATGAATGATTGCTTATGTAGGTGAATGGCATGAAGAGGTTCTTGGTCTTATGAGGAATCAAGTGGAAAGAGTAACCTTGACAAATCTATGAGGTCAATATCATGTGGATATTTTTTAATTTTATATGATTTTACTATGCCTATGTTTATGTTATGGACAGGTAATGTTGTGGTGTACATCAATGAAGTGAAAGTAGTGTGATTTGCGGCATGCTGGGATAAGCATGGATAGTGGAAAGACACTAGAATAAAGGTTTCTTTGTGGGGTCAGTATATGGTTTTGGATGTGTAGTGCTACTGTTATGTATATGTAGTGCATGTTGTATATTTAGTGACTGTACCTATGGTGATGTGTAATGTTTCATATGTAGTATTTTGTACATATGATGTTGTATGCTTGTTGTATATATGGTGATGGTTTTCAAGCTTCTGTATATATGTGGTGTTGTGCGTATCTTTCACATGCATTGATAGGTATATATGGTGCTATGTACATGTTGGATATGTTTTTGTTGGCTCGAGTGGTCCTGAAACATGTTCGGAGCTCAAGGTTTTCCAACAAACCCCTATACTACTGGCCCTTTCGGCAGTGACCTGCTTGCACAAGCCAAAGTCTCACCCGAAGTAGTATGGGTGGGTGTTGGAACCAGGTTTCTGCACCCTGAGAAAGGATAGGTAAGGCAAGCAGAGCTGCGTTAGACCCTGTGATTCCCTGATTACCTTGTTCTGTGTAGGGTCAATTAGGTCTCGATTCGCATCCACGTGCACTAGATCTATAATTATATTCTTTCACGACAGTAGCACAATATTGCATAAACAGAACAAAAGAGATCCAGATACAGAAAACACATTTACATAGATCTTCGCAGCTTAAATATAGAAAATGCACAATGCAGTAATTACCAACAATTCACACAAAGAGTAATCACAGATTTAGTTCTCTATTAACCTTTCTTATTCATTCATTCATCAATTTCTCCTTACAATTCCCTTCCCAGCCTACGCACACAGTAGAAAGGTCCACACATAGCTGGACCCTGAACTCCACGCACACAGCCAACAAGAGTCCTTTCCCCAAAACCCAAACAGATAGCTTAAACCAAAATTCACATCAATAACTCGTTACTTCTCTGCTTTACAATACAAAACGTTCCTCTATTTATAATAATCTAGCCTAGATTTCCTATGGTCTGTAAAACCGTAGTTTTCGGATCCCTAGTTTACCCTTTTACTTGTTACAATGCTTTCGGGGCTTTGACCCACCCCAAAACCCCTACGCTAGATTAAATCTAATCAAAAGTATTCAAAATGGACCAGTTTCGCAGCTTGTAGGAGACCCTGTTCCAACAGTCCCCCAACACAATCTTGTGACTTGTCTCGAGTCACTACGGTGGTGCGGCCTTGATCTGTGCATGCAAGGTATCAACAGTGTGGACGAGTGGAGGGAGAACTTCCTGACTCTGGGCAGCAGCTCGCTGTGTAACAGGGCCGTCTGGAGCCGTGGTAACTTGTTCTAACATTCGGTGGAGACGTGCAATGGTATGAGCACCCTGCGCAAACTGGAGGGCGGTGTCGCCCCATGGTGTCAACCATTTCCTGACAACATGCTTGGCGCGGTGAAGATTCGCAATTGTGTCCATGTCGGCAAGATGCTGCATAGAAACACTGGAGGGCGAGGGAGATCTGACCTGATCGAGAGCAGCTTCTGCTTGCCGTAAGTCTTCCTGGATACACTGAAGCATAGGATGGTACCGGGCCATTGTCCAGAGCTGCGTTGCTATTTCAACCAACTGCGTGCCCTATGTAAGTTGCTCCTGAATAATATTTGTTGCGTCTGTGACCAAGGAAACCTGTTGTGCCTAAACTTCCGGAGGTATTTCACGTTGCTGTTGCGCAGGTTGGTCATGGTGGCGAACCTCTTGCAACACTGCGGTGTATAATCCTTGTAGCACTTCGCGGGGTAGCTGCACCAAATCTATTTGTATGTCTACAGTGGTTGGAGCATGATCATTAACTAGGATAGTGAGAGGGAGCAGAAAAATATGGCTTTTGCTGGTCAGTAATCCGGGACTACGGAGAAGTCGCAACATATCCCTATATCTCAGCATTCCTTCCTGGCGCAGGACTAGCCATGACCTGATTGTGACACTGTTGGTGGGGGACCGTGAGAATATTGTACTCTCCTCTGTTGTATCATCCAAGGCCATCCAGTTGGGTCCTATACTCGCCCCTAGGGTGCGAAGGTTGGGTCCTCCTATCGCGCAACTATAGTGCCTCTCCGTGCGGGGTTCACGGGAAATTCCCTCTGCAGGAGGCCAGCGACCAATCATTTGATCCAACTCAGCATTCCCAGGTCCTCTCAATATGATGTCTGTGGGTGTTCAACAACTAGGGATTGAACCATTCGGCTGGTTAGGGACCGCCATAGCAACAACAGGACAGGTGTCCCAGAAAATGTCAATGCTCCCAGTAAACTAGTCGTCGGATAACAGGGGCATGGTGTAGAGACAATATTTAGCTTGTTGCGAAGGCATCCTGCTATCTGCACATTTTACAGAGCTATCTAGTGGTAGAGTAACCTATACGTGATACTTACCATCGATCGTTTGAATTAAACTTACCATAAATGGCCACATTGATGACCTGCCGCCTATTTTGCGTAACTGTAAGGTTCCTTTCTTATCAAAGTGGGGTGGGATGACAGTCGTTATTCATACCTAAGGTCTCTCCCACGGATTGTCAGACCTCGGATGACGTCTGTGTGCTGTTCGCGTACCCCAAATTAGGGTTGATGCCAGGTGTTTAATAACACGGTTTAGGTACCAGTTTAGCAATTTGGCCACCAAAATTCTCGATGGGTGCCCTTCTCCCTTGGTCGGGATGTCCCTGTTCAGTAGAGCTATGTCAAGCGTATTTGTGCCATCTGTTACCTGAAGTGTTTGCAACTTCTCCCAATTGTGCGTGGTTTGGTGTAGTTCCGCAGTCGACTGCAAGCCTAGGTCATTGGTAACCTGGTGAGTCTATTTGGGTGGGGTCATATCGCACCCTCGAATGCATGTAATCAAGTATCCACATGGGTCTACTATCCCCGGGGCCCATCTGTCGGTTGAGGTCCCTAAGCGCAGGATCATCCTACTCCGGCACTTCTCCTAAGTGAGGAATACCGGCCCTTGCGTATCCCACCAACGCATAGGTGCTCCGCACAGGGTTAGCAGCAGTCCCCCTAGCCTGCATTTCTTCGGAAATTTGGCTTCAACCAACTTCATAATATTACTTGTGTTATCATGGTAGGGCAGGTCTCTTACCTTGGTAGAGATGCGGCAGAAATTCCTGTCGGTCCGAAGACATCATAGCGTCAAAACCTCGTGCAACCATCCTTGCCAGTTTTCCAGTTCCTCATCAAAGTCGTAAAAACATTCACTATCCTTTTCCCAGCAGAGTACTCCTTTAGCTATGGGGTTAAACCAGTCTTCATCCCGCATAGTCAATTTGTAAATGTGATCTATTTCCTCCTCTTCGTAGGCGGGCTCTGTATACTACGCACTTTCTGCTGGATCTAGGGGTACTATTACGCGCGTACCGTTGGGCTCAAACACCATGCTGCTTTTTTTAGATTGTTGACAGCCCCCATGTCAATAGCCCAGTCTATTCGGAGTAGTGCGGGGTAGGGATTTGCATCTTCCACAATTTATATTACTTCAAATTTAGCTAGAAACTTTACCCCTGCGATATCGACCATGACTTTTGGTAACCTTCCTAGTGGGATGATCTTCTATTGATTTGCCATGCGCAGCTGGATGGTGGACCATTCCAATTTAGGCTCTCCCATTCGTTGCCATGCTTGCTTGGGTAATACGTTCGCATCCAATCCAAGATCAAGAATAACTTGATCCATCTTGTAGTCGCTAATTTGCGCGGTCAACCACATTTCTCTTTCAGTGTGTTTTTTATAGCTGTATAGTTTGTGCACATCCTTGGTCTCAAGAATTGGATTAGGCCAAGTTGTGTAGGAATTCATTAATTCTTGGAGGTTCTCTACGACCTGCGGATTTCGTAGCAGCTTCAGAAATGCCTGCAGGAAGGGCTCAACCCCCTCCCTTATCATGTTTGGCAGCTGCACGGGGTCTGTTAGTGATTCCTATTCTTTGAAGTTCACTTCTTCTCGAGAGGAAAGCTCCTCCTTTGCTCCCTGGGTGACCATCCCACTGCATGTCATGACTTTTACACTCATATCTACATTCCTTAGCTCAGTTTTAACTCTTTTCACATTCTGTGTAGGGGTCGGCTGTTTTTCCTGCATCTTGGCTATTAAATTGGGCAATCCTCCACCACATTGTCTAGCTGCCTACAATACTTGCATGATGGCCTGGCAGGATTTGGGAATTCTATGGTGAAGTGTCCTATCTCTCCGCAGTTATAACAGATTAGCTGCCCATGTCCTCGTCCTACACTTCCCCCTCGACCTCCTCTGCCCCTGGCTAGTGATCCCCCGAAGTGTGCGGAAGCTCTTGGTGACGCAGGGTCTGATTGTACCCTATACAAGTTCCCATGATCTATCATCAAGTCATAAGTATGACCGTTTTTCTCATCATGTCCTACCGACTGGCATAATCTGCACCATTGTTGTTTCAGTTTTGGGACATACGCACCTAGTTGAGGGCAATGGTTCATATCATGCAGTCCTGCTACACGACAGTCATCACACCATAGCGCAGGTCCACTCGAGCCGGGTCGTGATAGGATGGGTTCCCCACTTGCTCCTGGGCATACCGGAATAGGTCCTCCCATCTGCATGTAATCTACCAGTAGAGGGAAATGATCCTTCGTATGGCCAGATACCTGACATCGTATGCACCATAGATCTGGGAGACCGTCCTTTCCTCACTCCCTTCACAAGTTCTGTATTTCCATATGCATAGCTCCAAGATGTTCCTGAATTTGCTGTACCCCTATCGACGTATCCTCTCTAGGTGCAGATTCTAGTTTCATAGCAACTTCCACAGCTTTCTCCTGCGATTCAAAGGTCTGGTGACTCATTGGTGTGCGCAGGTGAGGTAGCAACATATCGATGAACCATTCCATATGTTGACTATCATCATACTCGAACCCTCCTTCCCTGATTTCTCTCTTCAATCGCTGATCAGCCTCCCACACTGACTTAGAAGCACCTTGTTTGAAGTCCTTTACTTCTACCACCAACTGGGAGTAAGATTTTGGCTTTCGAAACTGTTGCTTCAGAGCATCTTTGATCTCTTGAATAGACGCACTCCCATTCTGGGCAATGTATCTCATATACCAATCTAGTGCCCTATCTTCGAATTCTAGGGACAACTGCACCCTTTTTACCGTATTAGTTTCCACATTCTACGCAGTCCAGATGGAGTCTGCAACAAACCAAAATTGGTCCATATCATAATCCCCTATCCCCTTGAAGGTAGGTAGTCTCAGGTGTGCAGCCATACCACTATTCGACGGAGGTGGTGGTATGGGAGAGTTCTTACCTTTGTTCTGCCTGGGCGGCAGTGTAGCCGGGGGATCCTGCGCAGCTGGTTCTTGTAACAAATTATAGGTGGATCTCCCCCCATCAAGGTTGGTCTGATAGTATTTACCACTACGCGTCGCGCTCCCATCTAGATCCGAGGTCATTTAGTCAGTATGACTACACATAATACTCTTTTCACACAGTAGTACCTTAATCAGTAAGGGCAACATCCTCAGAAATTTTTCCTAGAAGATTTTAAAGAATCATCGTTCGGCCTCAGATTATGAGACAAAATGATCAATGGAAAATTTCATCATGAATCCTCCTAGAACACTATCCACCCAGTGATCTACTGTGCGTGTGATCGTATTATCAGTATTTTCTAGCTACTGGATCAACTTTGGGGTCCACTGAGTGATTCGTTCATCCTTCCAGCTCTTCTAAAACTATACAAGGCTGGCCAGCCACTCTTGAAGCTCAATCGCAAATGTCACAAAGAATATTTCATAGCTCTCTGTCAGAATGTACCTATTTTTCCACCATTCCGTCGTTAACTTCTCACTGCAATTTTATTTTAGTGCGAATTCCTAGATCTGCCTTTTGAACCAGTCTTCAATTTCCCTTCTTTCAAGCTTCCAATATTCTCTTGTCATTACTCGATCCATTTCTCAAGATTCTCCAGGTCCCGGAAATGGAACCATTTTTTGGCTCGAGTGGTCCTGACCCAGGTTCAGAGCTCAAGGTTTGCCAACAAACCCCTATACTACTGGCCCTTTCAACAGTGACCTGCTTGCGCAGGCCAAAGTCTCACCCAACGTAGTATGGGTGGGTGCTAGAACCAGGTTTCTGCACCCTGAGAAAGGATAGGTAAGGCAAGCAGAGTTGCGTTAGACCCTGTGATTCCCTGATTACCTTGTTCTGCGTAGGGTCAATTAGGTCTTGATTCGCATCCACGTGCACTAGATTTATAATTATATGCTTTCACGACAGTAGCACAGTATTGCATAAACAGAACATAACAGATCCAGATATAGAAACACACTTACACAGATCTTCGCAGCTTAAATACAGAAATGCAAAATGCAGTAATTACCAAAAATTCACACAAAGAGTACTCACATATTCAGTTCTCTATCAACCTTTATTATTCATTCGTTCATCAATTTCTCCTTAAAATTCCCTTCCCAGCTTGCGCACACAGCAGTAGGGTCCGCACACAGCTGGACTTGGATCTACGCAGACACAGCTAGTAGGAGTCCTTTCCCTAAAACCCAAATAGATAGCTTAAACCACAATTCGCATCAAGAGCTCGTTACTTCTCTGCTTTACAATACAAAATGTTCCTCTATTTATAATAATCTAGCCTAGCTTTCTTATGGTTCGCAAAACCGTGGTTTTAGGACCCCTGGTTTACCCTTTTACCCATTACAATGCTTTCAAGGCTTTGACCCACCTCAAAACCCCCACGCTAGATTAAATCTAATCAAAAGTATTCAAAATGGACCAGTTTCGTAGCTTGTAGGAGACCCTGTTCCAACAATTGTGCTGTGTACATATCATACTGTGCGCATGTTGGATATGCGGTGTTTTGTGTATATGGTGCTATGCACATGTTGGATATGCGATGATGTGTACATATGGTGCTACTTACATGTTGTATGTGCAGTGTTATGTACATAAGGTAATATGTGCATGTTGTACATATGGTGCTATTTGCATGATTGTACATGTGGTGTTGTGTGCATATGGTGTTGTGTACATGTTGTACATGTGGTGCTGTGCGTAGGTAGTGTCGTGTATATGTAATGCATATAATGTTGTGTACATGTGATGTCATGTACATGTCGTGCATGTGGTGCTGTGTACATTTTGATTTGGGTACATGTTGTGCAGGTAGTTCCATGTACATGTGATGTTGTGCACACATTGTGTAGGTAGTGTTATGTACATGTGGTACCGTGTACATGTGCATATGGTACTGGTATACATGTGGTATTGTGTGCATGTCGTACATGTGTGTTGCGGGCATGTGGTACTATGTATGTGCATGGTGTAGTCATGGTATCGTGACATGTGTATTCATTGTATGGTACTATGTATATGTATATGTATTATGTTTTGTTGTACACCAGGTGTAGGTGTATGTGTTGTATGCCAATGTAGGCATATGTATTGTGTTTTATTGTACACCGGGTGTAGGTGTATGTGTCATATGTCGGTGTGGGTGCATGTATTGTATGGTTTTTTATGATGTATGTGGGTGTATGTGTTGTACATTGTGTGCATGAGTACATGGTTGAAGAGAAGAAAGGACACTGGGTTCTTGCTGGGTGTGGAAACTGATCCAGTGTGTGTACAAAAGAACAAAGGTAGAAGTAAGGACTGATGACGGATAAGTATCGATATCTTATTTCAGTTCTATTATGCATGTGATCTACGATTATAACTTATTATGGTTACATGTGATTTATGATTATGGTTTATGATGATTGCATGTGATTGATTATTTTGACCTATGATGGTTGTGTTTTGAGCTAAATTGATGTGATATGTTTATACATGGCGATTTGATCAAACAACCAGTTTGAATTGTTGTGACAGGAAGTAAACAAGATTGCAAGTGTACCTTATTGATGAGATACTAATGAGGTATGACTTGAATTTATTTGAATTTATTTTGAATCTGATGGAAATTATGTGCTTGGTACATGAAAGCATGGAAATTATTGTTTGGGTGGTTCAAACTGATTGAAAGTAGTAGCAACAACAAAAAATAGAATTGAAATAGGTAGAAATATGTTTGTAAAGCACTTCAAGAGCAGGGCCATTGTGGGAAACTGGTACCCAATAATTTCCATTCATTTCCATGAGCATTCTATGACCAATATGATGGTTTTGAGGCAGGGATATGCCTTGGTTTGTATATATTCTGATACAAGGAAGCCTTGCCAAGGGATGGATCGCCTGAGATAGGAGATGTCAGAGAACTTGGATGGCGAGTGACTACATGGAAGGGGATGATCCGATTTCCCGAGGGACTTGTGTAGAAAAGAAGGGAAGTCTAAGGATATATATTTTTTTCTCATCAACATTTATAGATGGAATCAGATGCACATTGGAAGTGTTCCTTGGAACAATGAGCCAATAACTGTTCATGGAGGGTAAAATAGTGCAGGATTGTAACGCATGACATTGGATGTAGAATTTGACTATGATAGTGGATTATGGACTTCTTGGGGAGGAAGTGAATCCTAGTACTACATTGAGGGTGGAGGTGTGAGCCTTTGCATTCCATTGTTGTTGATACGAGCATCGTATCATTTTATTTGTTGGTTGAGAAATTTTTTATATTATTGTAAATACCATAATGAGATGTGATATAAAGCTCCAGTACACAGTATTATTTTCATTATGGTTTTTCTTTTGAGCAGGTTATTCATTGTAAATATTGCAACGAGTTAATTGGTAAAGCTCCATGGGTAGTATGTTTGATTTTCAACAGTTTTCTAGTTTGTAGGTGTCATTGAACATCGAGGATGGTGTTCCCCCAAGGGGGAGGGTTTTGTAACAACCCTGGTGAAAATTCCATGTAATAAAGTTAAAAATAATAACCATGGTTGATGGGACACTTATTCCAATTTGAACGTTAGGAAAAACATCCTATTGGGTGTTCATTTCGGTTATTATGGCTAAAGGAAAGTGGCAAAGGCAATGGAAAAGGCTTTGGAAAGGAAAAATGACATATTTGGTACATTTATTTATGAAAATAATGAAAATTAAGAGAAAAGGAAGATGAAAGATCACATGTTGCATGTGAGGAGGAAAATGAAGGAAAATAATGGAAAATGAAGAAAATAGAGGCCTCATTTATAAAAAGGCTTTTGAGGATCATTTGGCAAACTTTTTCTCACACTTATGGCTCTCATTCTACTCTCTCTCGGACACTTAGAGTTTCTTGGAGCATTTTGGAATTGGAAAAAGAAAGGCATTAGTGGAATTTTGAGGTATAAAATCCTCCTAAGGAAAATGTACAATAAAAATTCACTTTATGAGAACCAATCACATTTTAGGAGATGACATTATCCCTAATGGTTGAGGTGGCATTGTTTGACTTAAATGTACTTACTTGTCACATTCTCAATGGTGGATAAAAACTCATGGTTAACCTTGGTAGCACTTTAAGTACTTTTAAAGTTTAAGTAAAGTACTCATAATAAATGTCATTTCACACTTTTTGAATAAAAATGTATTATTTTCATTTCATATTTCTTGAAAGAAATAATGCATATCCCTATACATTTATTATATTATATTATTTTTATATAGTATATTAATTACATTTTATTATACAATTTAAATAATATAAATTTTAATTAATAGCATATAATATAATTAAGAATTTATAAATTTATTTTTATATTTTATTTGAAGTTATTTAAGTACAAAGGACAAATGCATTAGTTGTTCAATGATAATGAATTTTTCTTGAAAAACTCATTTTTATTTATAGTCACATCAATACAATTTTTTTATTAATTTTATTTTGGTACAACTTTTGAATTGAATTTAAATATGGTTACATTGATTGTGGTGCAAAAAGAGAATTGAAAATTCATAAATATTATTTTATTGGTTTAGGTATTATTTTATTATTTCCTTAGGAGGCCCATTTTAGACCTCAAAATTCCCCTAATGGAAAGGAAGCATGAAGAAGGAGGAAGTAAACAATGAGGAGTAGGAATCAAGCAACTACAATAGGATTCTTCGCAGGTATCAATTTGCATGTGTGTATTCCTTGCTAGATCTAGCATGCATGGTATTGCATGTGGTTATTTTCTATCTTGGAATGGGTTTTTGATAGGTGTGACAGTGTTTTCAGCCTAGCCTTTCCATTTCCGGATAGCCATGGTGTTGTAGAGTTCTCATGTATTGGTTTAGATAGATTACCAAATGGATTCAAAGTTGAGTGAGGTATATCTCCAAATATTATTATTATTATGACATATACCTAGTTTATGTGTTGCCTCGGTTTAGGGCATAGTGATCCGTGTTTGGATTGTGGTAAATCCTGAGAGGTGTTGTCTTGGTTTAGTGCCTAGTGATCTGGGATTGGATTGCAGTAAATCCCGAGAGGTGGTTTCCCTTGATTAGGCCTAGGAATCCTTTCTAGTGAATGGAAGGATATACGGTAAAGCTTAGAGGGTGGTGTCTCGGTTTAGGGCCTAGTGACCCTTGATTCATACTATGGGTTGCAGTAAATCCTGAAATACTAGGAGACAAAAAATTCTTCATGGTTTAGGCAAAGAGAATTCGGTGATATCCATGCTTGTGTTATCCTAGTGATCAGGTGTATATCATAGGTAAAGTCGATTATGACATGTTTATTGTGTTGGCCTAGTGATCCGGGATGGATTACGGTAAAACTTGATTTCTATTGATGAGGGTGAGGTGGTTTAGCCTTGGGATGCCATGGTAGGTTCTTTTGGTTTGATTCCCACGTTCATGCTTGGAATATGTGTTGTGTAACCAACTCCAAAAATAGAAGAAAAGAGATATCAACGCCTTAGAAATAAGCCACTTCGAGGGGGAAACCTCCAATACATTACATAAATGAATAATTCTTGGATGATACAATTTACAAAAGCTCCTTTCTATATATAGGAGTCCATGGGGCCATAATGTAATCCTATTGGGGCCACAATGTAATCCTAGCCGACCTAACAATAATAATTTAAGGGCACAATAATAACAATATGGGGGTTACAAGGTTACAATAATAACAATAAGGGGGTTACACTAACAACAATAAGGGACTATACTAGTAATATAGGGACCTAACATGCCCCTCTCCTTCAAAAAAGTGTTGTCCTCAACGCTTGAGTAGCTCTGGGTGCTTATGTATAAAATTCTCATCCTCCCATGTAGAATCTTCAGTGGGTAAGTTCTTCCACTTGATGAGATACTCTGAAATTGATCGATTCCGTAGTTGTCGAGTTCTTGTTTCCATGACCGCTTCTGGTTCCAATATGATTTTTCCTTCTTCATCAAGTTCTGGAAATATTGTTTGAACTGGAAGATTTTCACCTATAACCTTCTTTAAGCATGAAACATGGAAAACTAGACGTACTCACGAAGAAGTGGGAAGCTCCAATTTGTATGCCATAGTACCAATCTTTTGCAACACCTTGTAAGGACCATAGTACTTTGGCGATAATTTATTATCCTTTTTAGCTTGCTTGAGGGACATTTGTTTGTATGGTTGTAGTCGTAAAAATACCCAATCTCCTACATCAAAACTTCTCTCGCTGCGATGTTGATCTGCCTGTTGTTTCATTCGATTTTGTGCCAAATTAGGGTTATCCTTTAAGAGTTGGAAAACTTCTTGTTGATGCTCGATGTGATCTTCCACTGCTTGAACCTTCGAATTTTCCCTTAAAGATGATGTGATCGATGGTGGATGATATCCATAAAGTGCCATAAATGGGGTCATTTTTGCTGCAGTATGGAAGGAAGTGTTATACCACCATTCTGCGAGAGGTAACCACTTGACCCATTGTTTTTGTTTATCAGATACAAAACAACGAAGATATCCTTCCAAACATTTATTTACTATCTCAGTTTGACCATCAGATTGAGGATGATAAGATGAGCTATGAGCTAATTGAGTACCCAAACAAGAAAATAACTCCGTCCAGAAATTTCCAGTAAAAATGGGATCTCTGTCGCTCACAATAACCCTTGGGCTTCCATGTAGCTTTTGAATTCTGTCCATAAATGTAGTAGCAACTGTACTTGCTTGAAATGGATGAGATAATGCACAAAAGTGTGCATACTTGGTAAGTCTATCAACTACCACCATGATGACACTCTTTCCTTCGGACTTAGGTAAACCTGTGATAAAATCCATTGAAATCTCCTCCCAACGTTGACTTGGAATGGATAAAGGTTGTAGAAGTCCCGGGGTCCTAATTGTCTCAACTTTATTCTGCTGGCAAACCAAACATTCCGCCACAAACTTTTGAATATCAGATTTAAGGCCATCCCAAAAAAATTCTTTCTTCACCTGTGGTAAGTTTTTAAAAATCCTGAGTGTCCTCCTAAAGGAGAAGTGTGCAATTCCAGAAGAATCTTTTGTTTTAGTTGGGAATTCTTACAAAGATATAAGCGATCTTTGTACCATAAGGAATCATTTTTCCAACTAAATGTATCACATGTACTAGGATCTTGCTGCAACTTTTGAATGAGTATCCATACATCTTTGTCCTTCTTCCATTCATCTCTTGCTTCAGTTATCCAATCTGGTTGGATAATAGAAATGGCACAAAGCCATGCTTCCACCTCTTCATTCTTTCTTGAGAGTGCATCTGCAACAACATTAAGCTTTCCTTTTTTGTAAATTATTTCAAAGTCATAACCCAACATCTTTGTGACCCATTTTTGCTGCTCTTCTGAAGATAGTCTTTGTTCCAAAAAGTGTTTAAGACTATCATGATCATTTTTGACCTTGAAGTGTCTTCCCATTAGGTAAGTTCTCCATTTCTTTAGTGCATGCAGTATTGCTAACATTTCCTTCTCATAAATAGGTTTCTATAAATACTTTCCTTTAATTGGACGACTTTCAAAAGCAATGGGTCTTCCTTCTTGCATTAAAACAACACCAATTCCATTTCCTGAGGCATCACATTCCACAATAAAGGTTTTTGTGAAGTCTGGCATAGCTAAGACCGGTGCTAGGCACATTGCCTCTTTAAGATGTTCAAAGGCCTTAGTTGCTTCAGGAGTCCATGAAATTGCATCTTTCTTCAATAATGTTGTTAGAGGTGCTGCTATTCTCCCATAATTCTTAACAAACTTGCGATAATACCCTGTTAACTCGAGAAATCCTCGCAACTGCTTTATGGTTGTGGGGACTTTCCATTCCTTAATGGCTTTAATTTTGTTAGGGTCTACTTTAACACCCTCGTGAGATACAATATGATCCAGATATTCCACCTCTTGTACTCCAAAGAAACATTTGGATGTTTTTGCATATAATTGTTTCTCCTGCAATAGTTTGAGCACCCTGTCAACATGTTCAACATGATCCTTCCAAGACCTGCTGTAGATTAGTATATCATAAAAAATACTAGCACAAATTTTCTAAGGAAGGGTTTGAAAATGGAATTCATCAACCCTTGAAATGTAGAAGGTGCATTGGTAAGGCCAAAAGGCATGACCAAAAATTCATAATGACCCTCATGAGTTCGAAATGTTGTTTTTGGAATATCTTCGGTCTTCATTCTAATTTGATGATATCCTGACCGAAGATCCAACTTGGTAAAATAAATTGCTCCATGTAATTCATCCAATAATTCATCAATCACAGGAATGGGAAATTTATCTTTAATGGTGAGCTTATTGAGCTCCCTATAATCCGGACACATTCACCATGATCCATCCTTCTTGTGTACCAATACTACGGGAGCAGAGAAAGAACTTTGACTAGGTTGAATTATACGCGCCTCTAACATTTCTGCAATCATACGTTCAATTTCGCTCTTTTGTAAGTAAGGATATCTATAAGGCCTAATGTTTGGAGGAACACTTCCTGGAATCAAATGAATAGCATGATCATGATCACGAATAGGTGGGAGTCCTTTGGGAGTTTCAAACACCTTGGAATGATTGTCCAAGACTTGTTGGAGATCTGCAGAAATAGATGATTTTGACGTTGGAACTTCTAGTGAGCATAATTGTGCAATTACGCCTCGTTGTTCTTTCTTTAGAAGCTTTGTCATGACATTAGAGCTTATTATCTTTCCCGGCTTCCCCGCAATACCCCGTAATTCGACTTCCTTTCCTTCTGAAAAAAATTTCAAGAAAAGTTCTTGAAAATTAAAAGCTACCGTCCCCAAAGATTGTAACCATTGTACTCCTAGTACAACATCAGCACCTCCCGTAGGAATGGAAAGCATTGGACTATTAAATACATATTCCCCCATGGTTAGCTTGATATTATGGCATTTTCCAGAGCAATTTATAGTTCCTCCATTTGCAACCATCACTTGACATTCTGGTGCTGGGTATAGGAAACAATTTAATTCCTTGGCTACCTTACAATGAATAAAATTATGGGTGCTACTGAATCAATCAACACTATTACCTTTTTCTTCTTGATATGTCCTTCTATCTTGAGAGTTTGAGGAGTGGTAATTCCTGCCAATGCATTACACGATATGGTCGGACTCATTTCTTCCTCTTCTAGGGATGGTTCCTGGTGTATATCCTCTTCTTGTTCATTTTCTTCTTCCTCTTCACAATCTATGTAAAATAATTTCTTCTCAGCACACTTATGACCTTTAGTGTATTTTCTATCACAACTGTAGCAAAGCGGTTTTTCTCTTTTTTCTTCCAATTTTTGTGGTGTCAAGCTTGTAGGTTGTGGAAATATAGGCGTAGAAACACTTCCTTCTTTATAGAAGTGAGTGGTAGGCTTCCTTGTCGCCATAATTTTACATTCAATTTTTCTTGCCAACCTGAATGCCTTCTCCAATGAATCAGGTTCCAAAACTTGAACTTCATGTTGGATGTTATCCTTTAAAGTACCTATGAAGAGATCAATCCTGTGTTCCTCTGGAATATCAGTTACCCTTATATTCAATTTTTGGAAGTCCTCAATGTGCTCCCCCACTAAACCCTTTTGTTTGAGATTTATCAATTGGCTAAAGAAGGTGTTGCTCTTTGTATTCTCATAATGTGCTATCATTTCCTCCGTAAAAATTGACCAAGTGACAATTTTTTTACGGGAGCAAAGCCATCGATACCATACAAATGTATTTTTTTCTAAATGTAAAGTTGCAATGCGTACCTCTTGTGTGTTTTTCACATTATGGAGATCAAAATATTGCTCCATCTGTAGTATCCATGTTACAGGATCCTTTCCATCAAACTTCCTCATATCCATTTTTGGAATATGGTGGTTCTTCCCGCCAACATTAGAGTTTATGAAATCACGATTAACATTTATTTGTTCTCATCATGAGTTTCCTCTACTATCTTTTCACCATTAGGAAACATTTCTTGTATCAACTTTGTCAAACCTTCCATGTCTGCTTTTAGATCATTCTTCATGTTTTCCATGTTGTCTTTCATGTCATCCATCTTAGCTTCCATGCCATCTTCCATTCCATCCATCTTAGCTTCCACGCCTTTCTTCAAACCATCCATCTTCACTTCCACGCCTTTCTTAAAAACTTCCATTTCATTTTTTGTTGCTCTTTGCGAGAGAGAAATTTGGTACACTTGCTTTTGTAATTTTGATAGATCATGTTGCAATTCTTCATCTTCATGAGTCATAGTAGAGCCTTATGAAAACTTAATGGGTGTTGAATTATTTTTAAGGGGCATATTTTAGAACCCAATACTGATATCTATTCTACAATATTCCCTTGGAATCAATTCAAATTGATTATTCAAACAAGACTTATGCAATTCAGAAAAAAAATACACACCTTTTTCTTGCTTTTGAGGAGCTCGATATTGAAATTGGATTATCTATGTGATTGCAAATCTTCAATATTTGAAATTTGGCACTGACGTATCCCTCTAAATTCTCTTTTGAATGCCACAAGTCTGACCTAATTTGGATTCTCCAAGTCAAAGTTGTGTCCAATCTCCCATAATGACCTAATTATGGACTGGTTCATTAGATCAACCTTGTACGACTTGCCATGTGTGACTTTTTCGTCCTTAAGCTCTGAAATTGATAGTCAAGAAACTACAGTCCGTGTGCTTGCAGCAAATTTTTACGGCACTCCAATCTGATGCTCAGAGAGAGAGTTATGAATATTTTCCCACGATCACCTCTTTGAGATGAAATTCAGGATCCTGAAAAATCACTACCTTCCACAAATCATATCTCTGAAAATATAACGAACCAAGCTCTAAAATTTTTTGACGAGTTTTCTCATGATTTATTCTTCGTACCCTAAAAATTTCATATTCTGAACATTCGTAGAAAAAAAGTTATAGCGAAAATTCCACAATGACCTGTTTAGAGCAGCGAAACCCTCGAATCCAAAGCTCTGATACCAAATGTTGTTTAACCATCTCCAAAAATAGAAGAAAAGAGATATAAACGCCTTAGAAATAAGCCACTTCGAGGGGGAAACCTCCAATACATTACATAAATGAACAATTCTTGGATGATACAATTTACAAAACCTCCTTTCTATATATAGGAGTCCATGGGGCCATAATGTAATCCTGGGGGGCCATAATGTAATCCTAGCCAACCTAACAATAATAATTTAAGGGCACAATAATAACAATATGGGGGTTACAAGGGTAAAATAATAACAATAAGGGGGTTAGACTAACAACAATAAGGGACTATAGTAGTAATATAGGGACCTAAAAATATGGCATGGGATTGGCTGAAGAGAAATTTCGCTCAACCAATCTATGGTCGAGTGGAACATGGAAGTCTCATCTCCAGTTGGTTTTTATATTTAGTAGTGAAGAACTAATTCCTTTGGTATTTGGTATGAAAATGTACTAGTTTCTATGTGGATTCTATTTCTATTGAATCCATGGTTTTTATGTTGTTATTATACTGGTTATAAGCATGTATTTAATTATTGATGATGTATGGTTCTATCCATGCTTTTACTTGTAAATGGATGCACAATGTATCTATGGTCAAATAGATTATATTTCAGCTGATGATTTAAGGGATCAATGCTTCTTAGCGATTCTCAGATAATTATGAGACCCCTATGCTTAAATCTATTGTTTACACATGTAGATTCAATGTTTGTGACATGTTTGAAAAAATGTCTGTCATGGCTAGGAGGGGTCCAGATGAGTTCTTTTTGATGTGATTGTTTCAGTATCATTGTTCCAA
Source organism: Pinus albicaulis (assembly GCA_034641835.2). Taxonomy (NCBI): domain Eukaryota; kingdom Viridiplantae; phylum Streptophyta; class Pinopsida; order Pinales; family Pinaceae; genus Pinus; species Pinus albicaulis. The sequence goes on along the minus strand of CM076584.1, from coordinate 571,252,922 downwards.
TTTTATTTATCATCCCCTAAGTTTTCATGAAGTTCTGGGCAGGGACGTGGGCTCTGGGCCTAAAAAGGTGGTTCAAATCCTGGAGTTGCAGGCACAAAACTAAGTAATTATGGTCCTGGTTGTATGCTTTCTATGTTGTACTTGCAGCTATAGCCTCGCAACTACTACGTTGTTGTGTTATTCTTGCAGATAAGGCTCAATGTGGTCAGAAAGTCAATCTAACCCATGGGTAAGAGGCCTAAAGGGTTGGGATACCCCCCAGGGATGTTGTTGATGTTGTGTAAGGTTTGTTTGTCAGGTTTCTGTCGGTTCCACTTCCTCAAGGTCATCTAGGAGGTTAAATATTGTATTAGTAGCCTCTCATTACATGTTTACCCCAGTTGGACAGTTACTTGGGTAGATGTGGGAAGAGGGTGTTATACCGGAGTTATGAGTGTTACCTATCACAAGACCCATAGGTGGGAGGGGAGTAGGAGGCCAGAGGGGGGAAATTTTCTCACTTCATTTTAGAATAGTCAACCATCCTACCCGAGCGTGGGTGACGATGTCCCCAGGAGCCAAATTCCATGTATCCGAGAGGAAAATGATTAAAATAGGAAATTGGCTCAGAGGGAAAATTAGTATTGAGGTTTTGAGAACTTTCCTAATGAACCAATTGACGTGGAGGTACAAAGTACTCAAAAAAACCAAATTTTTTTAGATAATATCAAGACCATTTAGATTGGAACTATATTGTATGCAATTTACACTCACCAAAAATTGACTCTCCCTGCTTGATCAAAGTTACCAACAATTGACACTCACCAGAACGAGGGAAAGAGCTATCCAACATCGAAGACTATTGACTGAAAACCATGACTCTAACAAAGATTCCTCTCTCCTACGACCCTCTCGATAGAGTCAGACACATTCCTATTGTAGAGGTTAAGACAATTATTCAAAAAATTATATATATTTTCGAACATAAGACTCATGTGGTTTTTAAAGGCAACGAGCTTACCTTCGGGATCACATTGCTCGACCATGATTTCCATGGTACCTGAAACAACCTTCACCTTAAGCAATTTCTCCTTCACGTGAGTGAACCATCTGATCCATACCAGGAGAAGTAAATGCGGCTCTCTCTCTAAGGGATTTCACATGGAGATAACTTGATTATTCCTTCTATGGACCTATATATGAGGATTGAATTGTAGGATTCCCACACTTAAAAATTTCCTCCACTCCAAGTGGCCTTACCTGCTGAGGATTGAAACCACGAGTCAAGTGAGTAGGGAGGGTATTACTCATATGATTCCATATGGGAGGGGAGAGGGGGCATAAATAGGGAGGGATTATATGATGGAGGTAGGGAGACAGGGAGGAGGGTGGGGGGAGGGGATGATGAGGGTGTGTGTTGGCTTGAGGGGTCTTGACCTAGGTTCAAAGTTAAGGTTAACCAACATAAACCTCTTACTACTGGCCCTTTTAGTAATGACTTGCTTACGCAAGTCAAAGTCTCACTCGAAGTAGTATGGGGGGGTGCTAGAACTAGGTTTCCACACCTTGAGAGAGAATTAAATGATGTGGGTGTCTTCAGATATAAAACAGTCGTGATCGGACCTTCACAATAGAATCCATAACCAGAAACCCTAACCAGACCAATTTACGTCAATTACATAGGAAACCTTGTGCACACACCATTACAGATCCACAATCCCTTTCAATAGTCCTTAATACACAACAATAACTGTAAATAGAAATAGATCCATGCATTAGCCATTCATTTAAGGTAAAAGACAATCACGTAACTGATTCAAGACAAAAATACACAGTAATCGGAAATAACATGAAGAAACAGATCATAAAGTAAGCAACATATGCATTTGATACTCATATATCATCCAAATATATCCTTTATTCCTTCACAGTTTAGATCTTCCTTACAACACCCTCAATATACCCGTGCACATAGACAGCGGGGTCCACACACAACAGGACTAAGGTCTCCGCACACAACCAACATGAGCCTTCTAACCCAGAAAAGTTTGCTCAAAATATCAAAGCATAATTCAGATCTCAATCATCATTCATTTCCTTCTTCTCTATCGACTCTATCTAGACTCCTATATATACTTTTAGCATGCGCTCATCTAAGGTCTGAAAACTGTGGTTTGTAACCCCTAGTTCTACCCTTTGACCCATTACAACTCATGAGGGGATTTGAACCACCCCAAATCCCCTTGATTTGTGCTGTGAATGACTAAACTTACAAAAAATTTACAAAAATATTTCAAAAATATATCAAAATTCGGTCCTAAGGTACCCCGCTCCAACAGTCCCCCAACACAATCTTGTGACTCGTCTCAAGTCAAAACGATGTTGTGTTCTTCATCTTGTTATGTAGTTATTCAATGGCAGTGGCAAAGGGAAACATGATGCCCACACTCTGATCTGCTACACTTTGCACAGTATCTACCAACTTCTGCGATGTCAACCCTTCTGCGGCTAGATTGATACTTTGCAGGGCCTAATTCAGGTTCTTAACAACTGCATCCAGGTCTTGAGACAACTTCGTTTCTTCATCTGCCCATGGCTTTATATGATCAGTCATGATCTGCTTCTTTCTGCAAATCTCCTCAACTTCATCACGTAGAACTTGGCTTGTCTGTAGGTGGGCCATGCACAAAGCAGGGACGAAAGTGGGCAAGGCCTCCTAAAGGCCGTCAAATGTTTGCTCCTTGGTGCGCAAATCCTGAGTGATAGTTTTGACTAGTGGGTTTGTTTTCACAGAGGTCCATAGTCCCATTGTTGTCTTGAGCAGTGCAGAGCCCTTGTCAACATTAGCTGAGATGCTTTCTGACACTTCTTTCACCAAGGATGCACGTTGCACGTGCACCTCCGGGGGAGTCTCAGGTTGCAGCTTAGCTTGCAATGCTGCAGTCTGTTGTTCAAACTCTGCTTTCACCATCTGCACTTTTTTCCTGGAAGCCTTGAGCGTGGAAACCAAGCTTTCAATTTTGACCTGCGATGCAGTAGATGCAGGAATGGATACTTCGGGAATACCACCACACAACGTATTGATAAAGTGTTCCAACTCAGCATGCTAAGCCACAGTCGCCTGATACGTTGTTTGTGCCGGAGCGATTCTTCGGTTTTTGCTGCAATCATCTATTATGCTTCATTCAACTGCTGCTGCACGCACCCCTCCATGCACTGCAGCTCATCGAAGATAATGGTTTGGATATCATGTAGCTTTCCACTTGGAAGTTTAGATAGATCGATCCCGACCTATGGGCAGGTCTGCACCTACACGTGCAACTCCGGCTACTCCACTGAGTGGCCCTTCATCCTTCCAATAAGTTTGGAATTATACTAATATTGAAAACCACTCCTGTAATTCTTGCACAAAGGTCATGAAGAAGATCTCGTGCAAGTCTGTGAAAATATACTTTTGTTTCCAATCTTTAGTATACAACTTCTTACTTCTCTTCTCTTTAAGCGAAAATTCTTGAATTTACTTTTCAAACTAGTCTTCTCATTCAGGATTTGATGGCCACTACATCACCCAATCTCTCTCAAAATTATCCTGATCATGGCAGCATAACCATTTTTTGGCTCGAAGGGTGCTGACCCAGTTTCAGAGTTAAGGTTAAACAACAAAACCCTCTTAGTACTGGCCCTTTCGGTAGTGACCTGCTTGCGCAAGTCAAAGTCTCACCCGAAGCAGTATGGGGGGGTGTTGGAACTAGGTTTCCACACCCCGAGAGAGAATTAAATGATGTGGGTGTCTTCAGATCTAAAACAACTGTGATCAGACCTTCACAATAGAAGTCTTAACAAGAAATCCTAACCAGACTGATTTAGGTCAATTACACATGAAACCTTGCACACACACCGTTACAGATCCGAAATACATTTCAATAGTCCTTAATACATAACAATAACAATAAATAGCAATAGATCCTTGCATTAACCATTCATTAAAGGTAAAATACAGTCACACAACCGATCCAAGACACAGATACACAGTGATCGGAAATAACATGCAGAAACAGATCATAAAGTAAACACCAGATGCATTTGATACTCAGATATCATCCAAAGAAATATTTTATTCCTTTGTAGTTCAAATCTTCCTTACAACACCTTCAATCTACCCGCGCACATAGCCAACGGGGTCTGCACACAATAGGACTAAGGTCTTCTCGCACATAGCCAGCATGAGCCTTCTAACCCAGACAAGTTTGCTCAAAATATCAAAACATAGTTCAGATCTGAATCATCATTCATTTCCTTCTTCTCTATTGACTCGATCTAGACTCATATTTATAAATTTAGCCTGCACTCATCTAAGGTCCACAAATTGTTGTTTGCGGCCCCTAGTTCTACCCTTTGACCCATTACAACTCACGAGGGGCTTTGACCCAACCCAAATCCCCTTGAGTTGTGCTGCGCACGACTAAACTTACAAAAAATTTACAAAAATATTCCAAAAATATATCAAAATTCGGTCCTAATGGACCCTGCTCCAATAGTGTGGGTGAGGGGGCTGAGAGAGGGGGGGGTGGTCATAGGGTGGTGATGTGGAAGTAGGGGGGAAGGGAGAAGGGAAAACATGGATGAAGGATGATTTCACTCGAGGGGAGGAAAGGAGGGACATTAGGAATTATTAAAACATTTGTAACCATGATTTTTTACTTTTGGACACGATCCTTGTTGTAGCGGGGGAATTTTATCGTCAAAATTAGGACTTTCATGCAAATATTTAAGGTATGGGTAAATAACCATCAATTTCATTGACCTTGTTGCAAACTCATTTCATTTGGCAAGCCATATTGGCTTGCGTACCTAATTCCTTATTTAGGCCTCTTAGAATGTGAAACAATTGCAGATTCCCAAAGTGAGGAAGCATTCCAAGGGATCCCTTGAGAATATGATTTAGCTTGTTATTCTAGGCTTTAGAGTTAGAGCTCATGTGTTTTATGACCAAGAGTGAATCACCTAGGATATTCATTTCCTTAATTCCTTTTTGATGAGATAAATTGAGTCCAAGATATAATCCATAGGCTTTTGCTTGGTTGTTGGTCTTCTTTCCCAATCCCCAGGCATAACAATCAACAATTATTCCTTTAGGATTAATGAGAATCCCCCCCTCCTGCCACCCCAATATTTTCACAAGAATTAATAACAATAAATTAAAATATTTTCAATTAATGTTTTAATTTTAACATTTTTAAATTAATATTACGAAGATAACAATCTTCATTTTTCCTCACCACCACAATTCATTTTTTCAATTCTCAAACAAATTTCCAAAATAAATACCATTTTTTCCAAGAAATTTTATAAGTCTATTGTTAACCAAATTTCCAAAATAAATACCATTTTTTCCAAACAACTTTAATGCTTATAGTAATTTTTGATGAAATTAATAAAGTTGTTAACTTCATATATCTTATGAGGATAGTACCCAGGGTAAGATGGTTAGTTGAAATTTTGGTAGCCTAATTTTCTGGGAACATTAAGACCAAACAGGTGGATTATCGCAAGGATTGAGCTTCAAACCGTCCCCTTATAAATCACACACACACACACACACACCAAATTGGAAAATTTATATTATATAAAGTAGTAGCTAGGCTAATAACAAAATTACATATACTTCATATCCAAAAATTTAAAGCAAATGTGAGAGCTCCTTACATGCCAAATATAATGATTATGTACATCTGTATAAATTATACAAAGAGCATGTATATCATGGATTCAATCCAATCTAACAGTGTGATAAATATAGATACTGAATCACTTCTACAAATCAATTTCGGAATTAAAAACACAATCGCTAAGCACATGAAGCAAAGAAGAATCAATCAAACCACAACACAGATAATTTCCTGGGGAAAGATTTCTGCTCAAAACTCCACCATCTTCTATTGTATATCAACATTGATACATAAAACAATTACATACAACTCTTCTCACAAGAGCCCTCTTGTACTCAACTAACTGTCTCACACTGTCCTAGACAAAATTGACCAATACTTAGTCAATTATCTGCCTCCTGACAACTTGCCCTGCTTGCGAAATTCATGTGGAATGCAATCCCTATTCCATAGGAATTTTTGACTTCCTTGACTATGCAAGGATCATGGGAAATCCAATGGGTTTTTGGTTGCATGGGTGCAACCCAATAATCCTACAACTGATAGTCAACTTCCATTTCACCTAGATCACAACTGGTTCTCCACTGGAACTAACATGCATGCAACTAATAATAGTAAATCCTTAGTTGCATGTGAGATCACTGATTGTGAGTTAAATAATATTTAATTCACTTTATCTCTCACTAGTGTATCAAACAATACAACTAGCACAACTGAGTTTAACTCACCTAACTGAGTTAAACTGATTACAACCTGCATTAACTAATGCACCACTGCACTTCGAACTCTATTACAACTAGAATTACTCTTCATGCCTCACCAACTACCCTCAAATCAATTTATGAGTTAACTGAGTTTATCACACTCAGTTAACTATTACAAGCTATCTTGAGATTAGATTACATTTTATTGTACATATTAATTAAGGGATAACTAAAATAGACATGCACCAAATTTAGCCCAAACCAGTGTAGGTGCTTCTAAGACCTGTGGTACCACACTAGTGTAGGTGCTTCTTGGACCTCCTGGTCCCACACTATTGTAGGTGCTGCTTGGAACTCCTGCTCCACATCTTGAGGCTCATCCTTGGGAACCAAGAGTTATTCCTCTGCATGCAAATCCAACTCCCTCTCAAGGGACAATCACATGGCTTTCTCCTCATCAAATTTTATATCTGGTCGCACAACAGTCATTTTTATGTTCGGAAAATACACCCAATAGTTGTGGGGAGTATCAGTGTACCCCACAAAAATCCCAATCTTAGCTGTTGTTTCCAGCTTCTTCCTGGCGTCTTTGGTCACATTCACATAAAAAATGAGCCAAAAATCTTAAAATGTGAAACATCAGGCTTCTTACCAGCGAAGGCCTCTTCTGGTGTACTCATGCCAAGTATCCTATGAGGACAACGGTTCTGCACAAATACCGCTGTGTTTCATGCTTCCACCCACAGATGCATCGGTAGGCCTTGATCATGAAACATTTCTCTTGCTGCACCCACAATCATTTTGTTATTTCTTTCAACGACCCCATTATGTTGTGGGTTATGAGGCACTATCAGTTCTCTCTGAATTCCTTCTTTGCTGCAGAAGTTCTTGTATTCATTAGAGATGTACTCACCACCATTATCACTCCTAAGAGCTTTCACATGCTTCCAAGTGTCTTCCTCCACTAGTGCTTTAAACTCAAGAAACTTTGAGAATGTATGATCTTTCTTTTGCATGAAGTAGATCCAAAACTTACGATAAAATTCATCAACAAATATCACATAGTACTTATGATTTGTTGTCGAAGCAACAGATAATGGTCCACACATGTCTGTGTGAACTCTCTCAAGGAACCCCGAAGCTCGGTTATCCTTCTCATGAAAGGTGGCCTTTACATATTTTCCCATAGTACATCCATTGCATGTGTCTGAATCCACAAGTGTAACCTTGGGAAGACCAGTAGAAATCTGCTGCATGAATTTCAAGGCTTCATGGTGAAGATGGCCCAATCTCCTGTGGCATAACTCACCCTCATCCTGACTCACCACATTTTACTCCTTTCCCATCAATGTTGCACAACCATATACATCCACCTTGTAGAGATTCTTAACTCAAAGCCCAATCTTCTTGGCTTGTCTTTTTTTTTTGTGCTGCAAGAAATCTTTTCCTTCACTGAAAACAACATCATAGCCTCTGTCCTCTAACATTGCAACCGAGACTAAATTTTTCTTCAAACCTAGTACATGCATTACATCTTTTAATTGAAAGGGTTTACCTGATTGTCTCTAGAAGGTAATGGTACCAATCCTGGTAGCACTGTACTGCCCGTCATCACCCATTTCGATATGCATCTGGAGATCCTTCTCCTCCAAGCTGCTGAAAAGTTCCTTGTCTCCCATCATGTGAAAGGATGCACCACTATCCAAATACCACACAAATCCCAATGCACTTGACACCATGCATGCGATCAATGAGAAGCCAAGCTCATATTGCAAGGCCAAAGCCTCACCAACTGTAGATCCTGAAGCCTTCTTATTCTCCTTATTTTGTGGACAATTAGTAGCATAATGCCCATGCTCGTGATAGTGAAAACAATTCACTCTAGACATGTCGCACTTCTTGCCATATTTGGACTCGAAATTGGAATGGAACTTCTTTCCTTTCCCCTTCTTCACCTTGGAAGCCAAAGAAAAATATTCTTCATCTTCATTCTTAGATGAAGATCCATCTCTAGTATTCTGTCTGAACTCCTCCTGCACCAAATCCGACCACAGTCATTCCAAATATGGAAACTTTTCCCTTCCATTGACAGAGTCTTGATAACTATGCCAAATCTTGGGAAGTCCTAGGAGAGATAGAATCACCAAATCATCATCAAAGATAGTAATGCCAATGCTCCCCATCTCATCCCAACATTGGACAAAATTTGTTAAATATTTTGACATGGAGTTTCCTTTCTCCACATTGATATTCTCGAGTTTATCTTTCAGTGCCAATTTCCTATGGTCACTGCTGCTCTAAAATAGATCTGTTGAAGCCTTCCACATTGCATATGGTGTGGCTTTCCCATGGAGATTTGAGACAATGTGGTCTCGTACTCCCTCTAGTAAGATCCTCCTCACCTTTGCCACTTTATTTTTCCATGCATCAATATTTGCAACATCTGTCACAACGGGTTTATGAACATCATTGTCAATGAATTCCTTCAATCCATTGTCTTCGACCACTGCCTCCATCCTGTACTTCCAAGAAATATAGTTAGATCTTCCCTCTAGTGCATACTCTAATCTCAAGCCATTGAAAGCCATTTCGATCCTGAATCAGCTGTAGCACCAAGAAAGTCTTCTACAAATTCGAATTCTATTCAGTCACGAACTCAAATCCTCCTCAACTATTGTGATTTCCTATGTTCTGATACCATGTAGAAATTATACAAAAAGCATGTATATCATGGATTCAACATGATCTAACAATGTGCTAAAGCTAGATACTGAATCACTTCTACAAATCAATTGTGCAATTAAATACACAATCGCCAATCATATGAATCAAAGAAGAATCAATCAAAACAAAACATAGATAATTTCCTGGGAAAAGCTTGCTGCTCAAAACCCCACTATCTTCTATTGTATATTCAGCATGGATACATGAAAAAATTACATACAAATCTTCTCACAAGATCCCTCATGTACTTAGATAACCATGTCACACTGTCTTGGACAAAACTAACAATTACTTAGTCAATTCTCAGCCTCCTAACATACTACCTTACTTGCGCAATTCATGTGGAATTCAAGCCCTATTCCATAGGAATTTTTTCCTTCCTTGAATACGCAAGGATCATGGGAAATCCAATGGGTGTTTAGTTGCATGGGTGCAACCCAATAATCCTACAACTGATAGTCAACTTCCCTTTCACCTAGATCTCAACTAGGTCTCCACTGGAACTGAAATGCATGCAGCTAATAATAGTAAATCCTCAGTTGCATGTGAGATCACTAATTGTGAATTAAATAATATTTAATTCACTTGATATCTCACTAGTGTATCAAACAATTACAACTAGCACAACTGATTTAAAATGATTACAACTTGCATTAACTAATGCACCACTGCACTTCAAACTCTGTTACAAATAGAATTACTCTACATGCCTCACCAACTACCCTAAACTCGAAATTCATGAGTTAATTGAGTTTATCACATTCAGTTAACTATTACAAGTTATTTTGAGATTAGATTACATTTTATTGTACATATTAATTAAGGGATAACTAAAATATACATGCACCAAATTTAGCTCAAACCAGTGTAGATGCTGCTAAGACCTGTGGTCCCACACTGGTGTAGGTGATGCTCGGACCTCCTAGTTCCACACTAGTGTAGGTGCGGAAATTTCTTGTTGAACTTCAACAACACCCTCCTGTAAAAATTCCTAATACTTATTGTAATTATCAAGTCTAAATAAAACTTGTATTTTAAAAGATTTATCAAACATAAAACTTATCAAAACACATGATGAATGATAGCCTCATCCAAGAAAAATATTGATGGAACAATGTCTTGCTTCAAAAAATTCATGTCTTCAATCAAATAGTACAAGGTGTCCTATTCCTTTAAAATCCCTAATGCAGTGAATTCATTGACATTATTTAGTTGGAATCCTCTAACTAGGATCCCTTGCTCAAATTCAGAATCATATTTCTTAGTAGAGTGTATCATGTTTCTAGAGTAGCTATTTTTTGTACTAATATTCCCAAGATTGATGAAAATTGAGAAATGACTTATGAAAATTGAGAAACAACTTGGTGCTCATTATCATGTACCTTTGTAGTGATTGAAAAGATATATGTTCTATTTCCCTAAATTAACTCCTCATGATTCCGTAACACATTCAAAATTTATTGTAGCTCCTAATAATCCCTTATAACAAGATAACGACTAGGTATGATGGATAAAATTACTCTATCCTATGACTAGGGTGAAATCACACATATTGGAATTCAAAGGCAACAATATACTTTATCCTAGATTGGATTAGAACAATTCAACTATAACTCCTAGGTAGTTATAAGGACTCACTTTTATGAATTGATGGTTGTAGATGAGATAGACTAACCATCCTCAATCCAATTTTTCTACTTCTCCTTGGTCTCCAAAAACCTAGATACATGTAACCAAGAAACGCTTCTCAAGCAAAATTGGAAAGAAACACCAAATTGTGAAATGATCAATCAACTAATTTCAGTCACATATATTAGTACCAAATCTAGAAGTTGAAAACATAAGAATTAAAATACATAGTATCTATGTGGGTATAAGAAGACATATATTCATTTTTATTATGATAAACATTAAGATAACATGTTATACCTAATTTCCACTCTCAACATTGTCCATATCTATTGTTTGGAGTCTTCTTGCCTCATGTTACTCAAGATAATGACACCTCCGATTGTTTGCTTTGCATGAAAGGAGGAATACAAGGGTGTCTTAGGCATATTTTTAAAACAATGGGAGATGATATCAACTAAGAATAAGAATTCTAAAGGAGATTTTGGTCACAAAAACCAAGAGGATAAAATAGTCTAACTGATTGGATTAGATGATAAATTTGGTATGCAAAACTAAGATATTATTTATACCACTTAATATGGTTAAAACTACTTCTCATGGGATTTAGGACATCATGGGACCATTTTCCCTATAATATTCACTTGAAAGAGTGTAATTTTATTGTGATTTTTGAAAGAACTTGCTACTTCTAGGAAACAAATGAGTAATCACTCTATTGAAACCATCAATTATATTTCAAGGGAGTATTTTATATAGAGTTATAAATGGGCTGAACAAGCCAAAGAAAAGTATCTAGTGATTCAGGGCCTATAGGATGCATCTTAGCTAAATGGGGTGAGTAAAGATGCTATAACAGGTGCCCCCTAATGTGTGAGGTTAGAAGGGAATTTAATGGCTTGAATTCATTATAATCTAGAGGAAGAATCTATTGAGTGGCTAGGTGGATTTCATCCAACTTTGGATAAGGGAAGTACTTACAACAAAATACAAGGTATCAGATGAATATCTTCCTAAGGTAGGCATATTAATGCTTAGGTGTGAAAAGGCATGGGAGAAAAATCAATTACATCATTGATCCATGAATCATATATGTAGGATTAGTGATCATGGCCATGAAAATATACACAATAATTAGTTTTACATAATATTGGTGATGATGGGCATGAAAATATACATGGTGGATCCATGAGCCATATATAATATTAATGATCATGGCCATGAAAATATACACATTAGATCCATGTAAAAACATATCATAGCCACAAAAAATACACAGTGGAGTTATGCCTCAATATGGACCAAAAGATTAACTAGAGAAATGGAGTAGAAAAATAATCCTCCTAATGGTACCAAAGTCATATAGACGAGTGGTATTGTATTATGAAACTCAGGAAACAACATGATGAGGTGATGTTGCTATTTTACGAATTTATTCAAATCAAAACCCTATGAAGGTATGAGTACATTCCATGTGAATATATTACTTGAGGTCAAACATGGGAGACACCATTTGATATCAGGCATCGGTGTATACCACTAAAAAAGGTAAAAAAACCCACCGATAATGATAACGGGCATCAAGTTCCCTAATGCATCTTAAGAAGTGTGAATGTATATTATGGTAAAGTTAAACACTTGTAGAATCTATTAATAAGGAGATATTGATATATTTCCATTTTCAATAGTGAGGGGTCCTTCCATTAATGACTATAAGTCCCATGGTACTAAAAATATCTAAATCCCATTCCCAGAGGAAATGCTCTAGCATATATGGGAAGAGATTCGTTGGACAGATGACCTTAACGCATCCCATGTCATCCAACATGAGTGAAAATAAGGAGAATAATTTTGAATGAATCATATGAAAGTTAGAAGAACATATCACTAAGTATGTCTCTCACATGCACCAAATGGAACAACACATAAAATAGATCCTCTAAGTAACGACCAATAACGAAAGCCATTGATAGTAGTGAATAATTCCACTACTTATGAAAAGAAATTAAGGTACTACATGAATCCCATTGTGTGAAGAGAGGTTTTGACATAAAACACAAGGGAAACCACTCAATGGAAACAATCATTGATAAAATTTCATCTACTAATTGCAAAGTAACCTATCAATGATGAAAATAGGCCCAAGGTGCTACACTAGGTTAAAATCTCATATCAATGTGTTGCAATTGATAAGAGATGAGTTGCATGCACGAAGTCATTGGAGACATTCCAAATTGGCATGAGTAAATAAAAAAGATACAAATGATATTGAGACAACTTTACTATCAGGAAGGTCAACATGGACAATCAAGAAAAACCGAGGAATGGTTAAAAAATTGAAGACTTCCCTTAAATAATATAATGGAACAATGGTGAATTAGGAAACATTAAACTTAAAGTGGAAAAATGATATAAGTTTGCAACAAAATAGGCATAAACATAATCCACATAATGTTTGTTAAAGTAACCAATTGAAGGAGTAAAAACCTCAAAAATAAAGGTTTAGTTTCATAAGGCCATACTAAACCCAACTTGTCGAGAAAATGAATTAAAACTTGGTGCTTTTCTCAAGGGTGACATAACTCAAGATGATTGCCATAAAAAATAGATATGATTATTCTCCCCGTCTCTTCAGTTTTTTTTATAATATTTGTTTTTTTTTCATATTATTAAATATTGAAAAATAATAAAATAATGGTATTTTACAATGGAGGAAATGAGTGTTGTGAGCAAGAAATTTGGTTCTAGGTGTGAGGACCATACAAATGCAAAATGAAAGTAGGCCATGTAGGATACATAAAATATTGGGGATGCTTTCTCTAGGGATAAAGGGTTATGGGTTACAATGACAATAATTTCAAAGGCAAGCAACTAAAGAACAATGAGAAATATAATGGTAAATTTAAATATGCATTAAGCTCAAAATCACAAGCCAACATTTGATGCAATAATGAAACTCAAAACATATAAAAGTGTGTGGTCCCCATGAGTAATGACCAGAAATACTAAGAATAACATACATGGCTTCATTGCAAATTCATGGTGGAACTTAGAGGGCTCCTGAGCCTATGAAAACCTTCATCATGGGTGAAAAAAATGTAACCAAGGTTATAATTAGGGTACCCATGAACAATAGGCTCTACCACAATGCAAACAAATCACAAAACTTCCAAACAATGAGAAGGATTCATGTTGCATCTTGGTGGTGTCGATCCTAAAGAAAAAATGGAATAAGAAACTAGTAATGCATAATCAAAGGAAACAAGTCTAACTTAGATGCCAACTTCAAGAAGGCTTACCTGTTGAAATGGAGTAGCATGGGATGATTTTGATGGAAAATGCTCATAAAAATATTGATACTTTTATCAGTTGAAAAAGCAAACCATAAAATCAAAATTATACTTGTTAATCATTAGGCTTGGAAAAAATTGATAATGAGAAGGTTGCATAGGAAACTTAAACTATAGAAAAGTGGGTAAAAATGAATTAAATATATGAAAAGTTTAATTTTGACTAGATTATTATTACATTTTATCAAACACTTGTTTTTAAGCCTAAAATTTACTATGAACTTGCTATGAAGATTGCAAGAGATTACACTATGGATTCTGTTAGGTTCAAGTAGTTCCTAATCCTGTTCCCTTCATTTTCATCTATTCATTTGTCATTTTCATGCAATTTTAGCTAATGGTATGTATTTTGGAGTGATAACTGCACACTCATTCTTTCTCCTCTCATGGGTGCAAGTACACAGACCTACTCCTACTTTTCCTTAAGGAACAAAGTGAGTACTTACACTTGTCCCTAAATAAAGGCACAATTATCCATTAAACCATAAAAAATATTCTAACCTACTTCAAAATGTTCAAATATTGCATATGGAAATTACTTAGAGAGAAATGGAACATGAGGAGGTGGATGGCATAGTTTTTGATGATTTAGAGGAAATGAATGCCATTCATGCTTATGGCGTACTCAAATGCTTCTACATACCAAACACGAAAGCTCAAAATCTACTACGGAAAATACTAATAGGATAATGGGACCCTAACAAATACTTATTCATGGTTGATTATGAACCTCTAAGATAGAGATAGATAATATGTATTTTATTACAATTTTTTCCTTGCATTGGGCACCGAGAATAACCTGAAAGAAGGGGACATGTGAAGGAGATACATTTACTATTCAAGATTACATTAAACCTTATTACTCCATGGGAACTAAGAATACAAGCTTCCAAGTCCTAATTTAAAACAATGAGATTTTGAGCCTCAAATTAATCAATTTTTATAATCTGATTTTGCATCACATCATTTGGCCTCACACCCACAATTATACTATGGAGTAGTGTGCATATGACCTATAGTATTTGATCAGGGGTTCTAAATAATACGAAATCCCACTTGACATAGTGCATAATGGTGTGATATAAAAAATTTTGTTATTACAAAATCTTATGCTCATTATTTATAGAATGCATTATTCCTACGCATCCACACATTTCACTATCCCCATCTAACATGTGAGAGCCCAGGATGGTTTGACGGGAAGATATGATGTATAGAATCTGAGGTGGCTAGGTCACCAACACTCTTGATCAGGGATTTTTCAGATGGTTGTATCACCAAATCATTTCTATTCATGTCTACCCTTACGTCAATTTAGACTTCTAGGGAGATCGAGAGTTGGTGTTTCCTCTAAATGCTGCTTCGTGCAACATCAATAAGTAACAATGTATTTATTATTTATTATTTATTTGATTTTTAGTTTTTTTATTTTTTATCAATAAATAAAAGGAAAATATTTTCTTGTGTGGAGCATAATTAATAAAAAATTACGATGACAAAAATGTTAGACTAGAGCGCCTTACAAGCTATTCGTGACATGTAGAAATTTGAATAACTGATATGTTATCCACCAATATTCTCGTGATCACACACTATTTTATCTTCATGCACAATACAAAATCTCTTCTACCATTGATCATCACATGCGGAAATAAAATCAATTGCATGAACACATTAAAGCCACAAACAATCACACATATGAACACAGTATTTAATGGGAAAGCTTAAAGTTGAAAACCCCAACTATCTGTATATTATATTTCATGGAGATCATGTAACAATCATAGTACAAAAGCTCCTCACAAGCTCTCATGCACCCTCAGTGCTGCACTACTCAATGGGATCTGTAAACACAGAAGCCTCTCGATCCACCCAGCAGTGTGAGCTCTATTGCGTAATTAATGCTATGGGATGGCTTCATTAAATAGATAAACCACCTAGCTTGAACTGCGCAATCCTCATGGACTACTCCACCTATCTGTGTGTTGCAAATAGCAACTATATAGTCACAACTGATAGTTAACCTGCTCTTTCACCAATTTCTGCACTGGTCTCCACTGAAACTATCCATGCACTAAAGTTAACTGATGCATTCTTTAGTTGATTTATGAGTTTATAATTAGTGAATTAATTAATAATTAATTCACACCACTCTCACTAATTGTATCAATTAGTTAAACTGAATACAAATGAAATAATATAACACAATTGAACAAACTCTTCAGCTCATAACTTCCTCAATCGACTCCTGATATTATGAGTTCAACACAAAATCATCCTTACAATGACTCCCCCATAGCCCTTGAGATAGCCTAATTATACATTGTCTGTTTTTTGTGCACTGTGATATGCAAGAGAATAAGATAATGTTTATAGTCCAAATATTATTAAGAGCTAATAATATTCGACATATCTATTTTTAGACTGGCAATCTAAAAATAGATTCCGCCCAGTATGTCTAAAAATAGAAGTCCATCTATTTTTTTCCAACTTGACCAACCATCCACAAATAGCATCCTGCAACTCATAGAACATGATCCATATGTCTAAAAATAGACATAGTCTAAAAATAGACTTTGCGCCAAAAATAGCCTGCGGGCCCACTTAGTGAAGGCGACTCCTTTCCACTAAGCTCATAATCTTGTTGCAATCTCAACACTCCCTCCCAACAAGATATGGATTATCTGAAACTCCTATCATGCCCCTGTGGTATTCGAATTTGCTCTGATATGATGCCTTAATGAAAGATATAGCATCTGAGTCATGCCAAGATGTTCGGAAAGTAACCATGACATGCCTTTCACCTGATCTCTGATATGATGATATCGATCCGTGAAGCCATGCCACCTCAACTCATCCTCCTGTCTGTACCATGATCCATATCCTGATGTGCCTCTGAGATATCTCAATACATGCTTGCCTGCCTTCCAGTAGAGCTTGGTAGGCTTAACCATAGCTTGTGAAAGCTGGTTCACATCATAGCATATGTCGGGTCGTGTATTGACCAGATACATAAGCGACCCCACCAACTGTCGATAAACAGTGGCATCCACTACCTCCGCTGAAGTAGCATCCTCCTTCCTCCAACCACCAGGAAGAGGAGTATCAACAGGCTTGCAGCCATGCATGTTGAACTTCTCCAGTATCTCCCGGGCATACTTACCTTGAGAAACAAACAGTCCATCACTGCGCTGCCAAATTTCCAATCCCAGGAAATAATGAAGGAGGCCCAAGTCCTTCATCTCAAACTCTTTTGCAAGATCATCCTTGCATGAGAGTATCAATAGCTCATCACCTGTCAAAATCAAGTCATCTACATAAAGTACAATGATCAGCAACTTACCCTCCACCACAATCTGGTATAGGTTCGGATCCGCCTCACTCTTGGAGAATCCAAGTCCGGTGAAATAACTGTCTATCCGTGTGTACCAAGCACGAGGTGCTTGTTTCAACCCATACAACGCTCTCTTGAGCTTGCACACATGCGACTCGCTGCTGAAGATCTCGAAACCTTCGGGCTGCTCTATGTACACCTCCTCCTCAATGACTCCATTGAGGAATGCAATCTTCACATCCATCTGATGAATGTGCCACTCCATCTGCGCTGAGAGAGCTAGGATCGTCCGTATGGAAGAATACCTTGCGACAGGTGCAAAGGTCTCCTCATAATCGATCCCCTCTATCTGTGAAAAGCCTCAGGCAACAAATCTTGCCTTGTACTTCTCCACACTCCCGTCAGCTGCCTGCTTCACTTTGTAGATCCATCTCGAACCCACCACTGATTTCCCTTCCGGCCTCGGGACAATCTCCCATGCACTGTTTCTGACAATCGAATCATACTCTTCCACCATGAAATCTACCCATGCGGGGTCCTCCACAGCTTCCTCGAAAGAGGATGGCTCTGTCACGATACACTTGCTCATAAGAGCCATGTATCCAGTATACCGGTCAGGTGACTGTCTCTGTCTGCGCTGTGATGTAGGTGCTCCTACAACCTTCTCTGCATCTTGAGCCAGTCGCTCAGCTTCTGTAGTGCACTTCCGCCCTCTGATGGTTGGCGTTGCATGAGTGGTCTCTTCCACTCCATGAACCTCATCTTGTGGCTGATCCACATCCTGAGACTCATCCTTAGGAACTAATAGCTCCTCATCTGCATGCAAGTGTGGCTCCCTCTCAAGCGAACACTTCATGGCTTTCTCCTCCTGAAATTTGATATCCCGTCGCACAACAGTCTTACGACTGTCTGGAAAATACACACGATAGTTGTGGGGCGTATCAGTGTACCCCAAAAATATCCCAACCTCCGCAGTTGGCTCCAGCTTCTTCCTGGCATCCTTCGTCACATGAATGTAAATAGGTGAACCAAAAATCCTCAAATGGGAAATATCAGGCCTCTTACCAGAAAACGCCTCCTCGGGTGTACTCATGCCAAGTATCCTGTGAGGACAACAGTTCTGCACATATACTGCAGTATTGCATGCCTCCGCCCACAAGTGAATGGGTAGGCCCTGATCATGCAACATCGCCCGTGCAACACCCACGATCGTTTTGTTCTTCCGCTCAGCAACCCCGTTCTGCTGTGGGTTATGAGGTGCTATGAGCTCTCTTCGAATTCCTTCTGCGCTGCAAAAGTCCTTGAATTCGCCAGAGATGAATTCACCACCATTTTTGCTCCTAAGAGCCTTCACCTGCTTCCCCGATTCTTTCTCAACCAGTGCCTTGAACTCACAGAACTTTGAGTATGTCTCGCTCTTCTTCTGCATGAAGAAGATCCAGCACTTCTGAGAAAAATCATCAACAAAGATCACATAGTACCTGTGCTTTGCTGTCGAAGCTACTGAGAAAGGTCCACACATGTCTGTGTGAATTCTCTCAAGGATCGTCGTGGCGCGACTATCCTTCTCGTGAAAGGTGGCTTTCAAAAATTTTCCCAAGGTACATCCCTTGCACTGATCTGACTGCGCAAGAGTACCCTTAGGAAGCCCAGTAGAAATATGCTGCAGTATCTTCAAAGCTCCATGGTGAAGGTGGCCCAATCTCCGGTGCCACAACTCACCATCATCCTGGCTCACCACTCCTTCTGCCTTGCCTGCCATTGCTGCGCATCCATCTACCTGCAATTTATAAAGTTTCTTAACTCGAACCCCTATCCTCCAGGTCTCACCAGTTGCCTTACTGTGTAGGAAATCCTTTCCCTCGCTAAAGACAACATCATATCCCTTGTCTTCTAACATCGCCACAAAGATAAGATTCTTCTTCAATCCTGGAACATGCATCACTTCCTTCAATCTGAAGGGTTTACCAGATTCCCTCTCTAAGGAAATGGTACCGATACCGGTCGCACTGTATCTATACCATCATTGCCCATCTCGATGTGCACTCCAAGATCTTTCTCATCCAGATCAGTAAACAAATCTCGATCTCTTATCATGTGAAAAGACGCACCACTGTCCAGAAACCACACTGAACCCATCACACTTGAAACCAAGCATGTGATCATCGAAAAATTCAGCTCAAAATACGAGGCTAAGGCCTCTCCAGCTGCAGTTCCAGCAACCTTCTTATTTTTCTTCTTCTGCAGACAATTTGTGGCAGTTACAACTTTCTCCATCTTTATGTTCCTGAGTTTATCCTTGAGCACCAACTTCCTTTGGTCGCTCTTGCTTTGGAATAAGTCTGTTAAAGATTTCCACATCAAGAATGGAGAAGCCTTACTATGAAGGCTGGATACTATGTGATCCTTCACACCTTCCAACAGAATCCTTCGACACTTTGTTGTCTTCTTTTTCCATGCGTCAAGTACGGCATCATCACTAGAAGTAGGCTTTGGAATTTCTGCATCTATGAACTCCTTCAACCCATTGTCATCTAGCACCGCTTCCATCCTATCCTTCCATGCAATATAATTCGAATTTCCCTCAAGGGCATACTCCAATCGCAATCCGTTGAAAGACATCTCAACTTCGACACCAAGAAAACACTGCTACAAATTCGAATTCCACCAGCACAAAACTCAACCGCTTCAATGTTTTGCAATTTCTCCAATGATCAATAATGCTCTGATACCATGTAGAAATTTGAATAAATGATATGTTATCCACCGAGATTCTCCTGATCACACACTATTTTATCTTCATGCACAATACAGAATCTCTTCTACCATTGATCATCACATGCGGAAATAAAATCAATTGCATGCACACATTAAAGCCACAAACAATCACACATATGAACATAGTATTTAATGGGAAAGCTTAAAGCTGAAAACCCCAACTATCTGTATATTATATGTCATGGAGATCATGTAACAATCATTGTACAAAGCTCCTCACAAGCTCTCAGCACAACCTCAATTGCTACACACTATCAAGCTAGATCTAGCAAAACACATGCTCCAATCTTTTGCCACTTGATAGCCAGCCTCTATTGTGTAATTAATGCTATGGGATGGCTTCATTAAATAGATAAACCACCTGGCTTGAACTGCGCAATCCTCATGGGCTAATCCACCTATCTGTGTGTTGCAAATAGCAACAGTATAGTCACAACTGATAGTTAACCTGCTCTTTCACCTATTTCCGCACTGGTCTCCACTGAAACTGTCCATGCACTAAAGTTAACTAATGCATTATTTAGTTGATTAATGAGTTTATAATTAGTGAATTAATTAATAATTAATTCACACCACTCTCACTAATTGTATCAATTAGTTAAACTGAATACAAATAGCTCAACTATGTTTAGATTATTTAAACTGAATACAACTCCACTAACTTCCTCAATCAACTCCACCAAACTCTGTCACATGAGTTCTAACTGAAGTATCCATGCAATAGCTCCACTTAACCCTCAGGAATAGCGTAATTCCTTCTGTCAGCTCCTGTGCCACATCTGTGCACTTAACTGAAGTGCTCCAAGAGAAAAAGATAATGTTTAGAGTCCAAATATTATTAAGAGCTAATAATATTCGACATATCTATTTTTAGACTGGCAATCTAAAAATAGATTCCGCCCAGTATGTCTAAAAATAGAAGTCCATCTATTTTTTCCAACTTGACCAACCATCCACAAATAACATCCTGCAAATCATAGAACATGATCCATATGTCTAAAAATAGACATAGTCTAAAAATAGACTTTGCACCAAAAATAGCCTGCGGGCCCACTTAGTGAAGGCGACTTCTTTCCACTAAGCTCATAATCTTGTTGCAATCTCAACATGACATAGGTGTAGGCATAGAGGTGAAGATCAACCCAAGGGAGAGGCTGAGAGTTTATGATATTCAGTATAGAGGAATATACAGAGTTTGAATCATAGGTTTCCTATGGCATAGATCAAGGACCTTATTGAGCACACTCAAAGTCATGTGGTTGATGTACCATGAGTTTGGGTGTGACTATTTTGATGGGTGGCAAGTGCCATAGTTTTCTATCACAAGAACCAAGTTTGGATAGAGCTTAAGGCCCAGATTTTAATTTTATGGTTGGACATATATGTATTATGAGGGCTTAGTATGCCCAATTTTGTAAACTATTATCCACTTTTTGTAATTTATGATATATTAATATGTACATACTTTTCAACTTATATTCATAAAAATGATTATCTTGTTTTTCCATGACGTATGTACATGTACGCTTTGATTTTGTTTAATGAGAGAGATGTAAATTTAACACATCATTAGCTAACACTTTATATAAATAATTAAAAAAATTTGGATCATGCACACAATTAATGGACTCAAAATATAGTTTGAGAAGCCACATCCATAAGAAATTTTGGAGAAGATAGGATCGTGCACCCTATACAATCCATTCAATTATGATGCCACTAGTTATGAATCCATGTGAAATACAACATATTGAATTCCATGCGAAATTGATTTTATGATTAATTCAACTATCATACTATACTTGAACACATTATTGATTGATGGGCCAAGGCAAGCACCTCCTAAAGACAAAACCTGACATGTGGGAAAATATATAATCTAAGTAGAGTAAGTAAGGTTCTGGCTATGGTGACTAGCACCATCGACGAATCCCAAAATGTAGTTGTTTGTGACAAAACCTACCAACCCAACAGAAATCATGATAAGAAAATATTTAAAATATTTAAAACTAAAATCTAACTAAATATAGACTACTAATATATATCAATTACAAGTGATAATTCTCAATCATTACTTCCTAGCTATAATACCTCTTGAGATAGATCTAATTCTTGGCTTAGGGTGCACATTCGTTTTATATTATTCTAATTTTAGGATCCTTTTTTAATAATTCACCTCACTATGTAAGGACTGTTCCATATGTGGTTGAAATTTCTTTCCCCTAAGGCATCCTTGTAATGATCATAGACTAGGGTTAAGTATCCTTGTAATAAAAATTGAGTGTGGATGGACTTATCATATTGAGCCTTGACATGTTTTTTTACTCTTCATTCACCATAGTCGCATCTCTGAATTGCTCATTGAGTTCTTATAGGTAAATCAAGCACCCCTTAACGGAAGTGGTGTTAGGAAATAACTCAATAGCTATATTTAGAGAAGGGATTTCAAATTCAACTATAATAATTTGTTACACCCCTTGAATTCTTTAGAAAGCTGTAAACCTAATGGACATCTCAACTAAAGTTTAGTAGGCCTAGAGAGATGGAAAGAGAATTAAGTGCCAATTGTTTTTTATTGCATCAATAGTTAATTAGAGAATGGTATTCATAGAATCATTCATTTAATCTACTTGAACATCAAACTATGTATGGTAGGGTAATAAGTGTTCTTGGGATATCCCAACTTGGTTTCCAACTTAGTCATCATATTGTTTTGAAATGATTGCCATGATTAGTTAAAATCTTTGTAACCACACCAAATCTTGCTATAACATGGGTAAATATGAAAATTACCACCATATCACTATAATTAAATAAATTTGGCATGGTTTCGACCCACTTTTTATAGTAACCTACTGTTGCAATTATATACTTATGCTTCCTAGCCAAAGATGGGTGGAAGGTGGTGAAATTGGCAACCCATTTAGTGAAGGGTTTGACAATATTGATGGGAAAAAGAGGATTTAGGTGCACCTGCATCTTCCTTGTAGACACTTATCATGCGTGGAACTTATTTAATGCTTCCACACAATCCTTGAAAATATATGGTCGAAAGTACCTAATGTGTAGTATCTTTTGGGTTATTTCCAACCTAGATATATGACCAACGTAGGCTCCACTATGGAAATTGTTTATAAAATTCTCAACCTTCTCATGAGTTAAATAATGATGTAGAATAAAATCCACCCATTGGCGATATATGGGGTCACTGATGATGAGGTAGCTCTTGTTATGGTGACATACATGATGCCACTCATCTTAGGAGAAGCCAAGAGGAAATGTTCACATCTAGATATAAACATGTATATCACTATAATAAGGATCATTTGAGTCAATGATGAATAAATTATTTGTGAGTGTATATTTCCATAGCCCGTCGTCATGTTGATGTCAGTTTTTGGATATATGTTGTGTGTGAGTTTACTAATGTCCTATGTTTTGAGTGGTCTCACCACCCATCATTGGGGACTAAATAATGGGTGGTGAGACTACTTGAAACATAGGACATCAATAAACTCGCACAAAACATATATCCAAAAAATTACATCAACATGACTATGGGCTGTGGAAATATACACTCAAAAAGCATTTATTCATCATTTCCTCAAATGATATTATTTAAAACAAAATTAGGATTTTTGTTACACCATTTTTTGGTCATCTAACCTGTTACTATTAGATGGACCTAAGTACACCATGTAAGACCAATTTTACCCTAAGTAAAATTGCTTTCACTATGAACAATAACTTAGTAAAACACCTTTATTAAGTTGTTTATGGTCTAAACAGGAAACCCCATGAGGAAATATTAAATAAATCCACATTTGTTTTATTTTCCTCAAGGAATAATTAGTTAAACAATAGTTTAATTAATATTCCTGGTCATATTTAACCCAAAATAGAAAAATTAATTATATAAATTATTATTTATCTTATTATTTTCTAGGAATAATTATTTAAACCTTATTTAAATAATACTTGTTAAATTTGACTAAATCACTCATAAATAGTTAAATAAATCATTATTTATTTAATTATTACTCAACCACATCCTTAAAATAATAAATAAATCATTTATTTATTTATTATTTACAAATAAAGGGATTTGACACAAGTCAAATTCTTTTTCACTCCAACAAATATAATAAAATATTCCATAAAAGTTGGATCTTGATTTGGTTAATAATATTTTAATTATGCACCAATATCTAGACTAACTCAATATTTTGTTATAAATAGAAGGTTTTTCCATTCATTCACCACCTTTTGTTGCCAAACGATCACTTTGGATCTATACCTTTAGTTTGAATTTGATCCACCATCATTGTCATATTTTTCTATCTTTTTGCTTGTGAGATCCCTTTGAGTTCCATTTTTGTCTGGGTTTTCTACACCATCAAGAGAGAGGGATTTTAGATCTGAAGTGCTGAGGACTTACAAGAACCCATCCCATTGAGGAGAACTGGTAACATCCTTCTATGTTTTTCTCCCAAGTGCCATTAATACAAAATCCATTTAACATATTCTTGTCTTGTCTATTGGATGCATGGATAAACTCTTGTTTTTATTTACTGCTTAATGTCTTTTAATGCATAGTGTTGCACTGAAAATTTTCATCTTGACATTCTGCTATCTGTATGAGCTCATTATCATTCATGCTTCCTCCTTTGCAAGTCTAACTCATCAACTCCTCATGTCAAGCCCTAAAACAGGAGAAAAAACCCTAAAAAGCTCCAAAACCCTGGGTACGCAGGTAATGTGAAGCTTACCTGCATTCCTGGCTAGGGTACGCAGGTAATGTGAAGAAAAATTGTGTTCCAGAACACAGTTTCTCTATGTAATGCCCGCGTACCCCCTTCAAAGTCAAAAGGGCGAGAAACCAAAGTAAAAAAGTTGTTTTTTGGTCAATTTTAGAAGCTTCTGGATGAGATTTTTTGGGGGTGAGTACGCTCTTGTAAGGTTCATGCATCCCACACCTTAAGGAGCTAACCCCTTGATGTGAGGAGCCTATCCCTTTGAAGGAGGATTCTATCCCTTCATAGGTGGAACCCTAACCTCCTCATCTGCACTATAAAAAGAGGCATTAGGTAGCCTCAAAGGGAGTTCAAACTTTAGTGTGTGATTGAGGTGAAGTGTTGTTGAGATTTAGACTCCTTTCTGCTAAGCTTTTGTGAGGAAAGATCACATACCTCTATGTGCTCCTGGAGGAAGAGTGCAAGGCTTATCAAAGTAGAGGAAAATCTTGCTTCGGACCCCGGGAAGGCCTGTTCAACATCAAGGCTAAGGCTGTAAGGTTCTTTTATTATTTCAAAGTTAATACAATCAAGTTTGTTTTTCTCAATAAATTGTCGTTCGATTGTTTATTTCAATAAGCTGTCATTTGATCGTTTATTTCATAGATTCCTTGATCACTATGATAGGTATGTTTTATAATTATTTTTTATATAGGTGCTATTTAATATTTGCTTGTTTGTGATTGCAGGTCTTTAAAGACGACACTTTCAAGCGACGGAAGAACTATTGTTGTGACGGAAGAACTATTGATGTGACGGAAGAACTACGGTTGCAAATAAGCATTTGGATCTAAGGTAGGATCGACACCTTTATAGCATTTACTTGTAAAATGAATATATGTAGAGAAAGATAAACTTAGTTGTTCGTTTGTTGCTAGATTGTCTTCTAACACTAAGGAGATCAATCTTGTCCACAAGATCAATTTATCCAGCCAACACATAGATCTATACTTTTGCAACATTTATCTTGATCAACTAATTGCAGATCTAAAGATATTGGCAGCCATCTTTGCTGTTAACTCTGTTTTTTATGCACAATAAAGTGGTATTTTTTCGTACACTTCTGATTAATATTCATACTAACAATGTTTCTAAGCATTCAGACTGTTGTTCCAACAAGCATTAGCCTTCTCAAGCTTTAGGAACTAATGGGTAATATGGTATTCCTTACATAACTTGCAAGGAAATTTCATATTCTTCTTATATTTTTTCCCCTTATCATATTATTGTTGTTACTATTCACATTGTTCCCTCTATCTCATTTATTATTCTTATTTCTATTCTTACCTCTAGGTTGTTGGTTACCCTTTATATTTTATGATTGCATAGTTTTCACATCAAATTATTTAAGTGTCACGAAGGTTGAAACATGAGCTTGGTTAGTCATATGTAGAGAGATCTTCTTCATTTGGTTTATCACTTGAATTGAGTTAGAATTATTTTTATAACCCACAAAACATCGATGTGTGGTTTACACATTGATTTTATAGGGTCAATACTAGGTATTGATGCATTTGAGAAGATCTCATATAGAAATCTAGACTCGAGTAGATAATATTTAACTATGAGTCTTTGTAAATGATTTCCTCCTCATTCATAACTCTATATATAGAGAAAGATTTTAGGAACCATTCCAAAGGGAACTCTTGGATAATATGATCCTTTATCATTTGTTTTATTTTATGCCACTCTTGGATGTGGCCATATATGTGGGTATCATTGTCTTTCCTAAAGGTATAGAAGAGATCAATCCCAACATCATATTGAATAAGAAGTTGAAATTTTTTTAAGAAAACCATGGAAAATGAAGGAAATGTGCTAAATGATGCTCCTTTGAGCTTAATATACCGGTTTACTATCAATTCAGTAAGGGTACATTGGAATATCCTCAATCTAACGTAGTCATCCATAAATGAGTTTAACGAGAACAAAAATGGAACATTATCACATGATTTGTTAGATATTCATCAAAACCCTGTTTAAACTTTGGAATGTATAATGGTAGTTTACTAGTGACCCAAGTCCAATTTATACTAGAATGCATTAGATTGTTGGTTAGATTTAAAAGGTTTAGAAAATTATAAGTTTCCAAAAAGGGAAGTTTTTTTATGAGTAATATAATTCCATTCTACAAGGTTATGTCCTAGGATTTAGTTGATACAGGATAATTACCTATCCCATAACTAGTTTGAAATGCATAGGGAGAATTCATTTGATATCTAGGATTTTGATTAAAATTTGCTAGGACTTTGACATATGGAAGGAAACCTCCTCTCATCAGATTCACATATCCTTGGAAAGGATTGCTTCCCTTTGGCATATATGAAGGTAGAAAATTTTTACTCATTCAGTTACCAAAATTGGGGAAAAAATTACTACCCATTGAAATCCATTAAGAATGGAAGGAAAAACCCATGAAATTCCAAAATCCCTGGAAGGGATCAACCCCCTCTTGGAATTCCATAACATAGAAGGGATGTTCTTCCCAAAGAAATTGCGGACATAGGAATGTCGCCACCTCTGAACATAAAAGCATGTAAGGAAGTATAAAAACTTCTAGCTGAGATGTTGGCACTAAGAAAGAGTGGGGTTGTATTCTATTGGATGTGTGGCATCCCAACCAATGACATAATAAATAAAAATATCCCCCAACATATGAAGTAAGAGTTTGGGAACCCATGCCACTGCTAAATATAGGGATGCGAGGTACAATATCTTCTCATGATACTCATAAAATCTAAGGACTGGTGCTAATGGGATGACTAGGGATAGGAGGATTAACCACCCCACTATATTTTCCCAATGTGGAGTGTGAGTGCATCAAGATCTTGAAGGATTTCCATAGTTTTTTGTCACTTTTCACTGAAGAAATGGTTTCGGAACATTTCAAAAATACTTAATGAAGGGAGGATTAAATTTCTTAGGAATTAAATAATTGAGGTCCTCAACCTCAAGGGGATCAAGCATATTGAAGAAAATGAGAAGGAATAATCCTTTGGATATGTATTTTGAAATACTTGAGAAAACCATCATCTAAAAACTCATCATTAATTAATTATTCATTGAGTAAATTTTCATAACAACAGGGGTACTATATTCCATTGGCTCTTATGGAATGATTTTTTTCAATGTGCGCCTTTGTAGAATTATCTCAATACTTTTAGGTGAAATTCCTTAGGTACTTTGAGAGTAGTAGAGTGATTTATTAGCCACTTTGAATCAAAGATTCAAAGGTAGTGAACCTCTATCAATCTAAGCCAAACTAAAAAAAAAAAACATAGAGTACAAAACTACAAAATACCTAATTAAAATAAACAATAAAACCACTCCTCCAAAGCACAATCTAGGGTGGTTAGGACTTGGGTGTGTAACAAAGTTTACCAAGGGCCTTCTAGAGCTTATATTGGGACAATGAGGGCCCAAGTCTAACAAAAAAAGGCATGGGAGACAACTACAATAAGATACACATAATATCCCTTCTCGATCCAAGTACCCTTATGAACATGGGGCACTCTCTAGGGGTATTGGAATGGAGATTTTAAAAAGAAACGTCTCACAAGAATGACATGCACTTCCCACCCATAGTCAACTATGTGAAAACCTAGGGAAAACTACTAGAAGTATCAGTTAATAATCATGAGCAAGTGAAACATTTGTGGGTTAGGACCACATGTGTGGGTAAGGAAACAAATCCCTAAACTTTAAGAAGTGTTTGTCTACAAAGATGCTTGTACCTCAGAAATCCCTGTTCACATAGTAATCCACATACACCAAGAAAATAAAAAGAGAGGATATTACCTCCACTTTTCCTAATGAAGCCTCAAGATTTAAAATAATGTTAGATGTGCTTTCTTGGAAAATGATCTTCGCTGCTACTAGATTTTGCATTCTTTAATTTGATCTAGTTTTAGTTTTGAGTTCTTGGGGAATCTATTTTCCAATCTATCCCAAGGTCTTAGGTCTTAAAGCCTAGAATAATTTGGTTTTCTATAAAATCAAAGTATATTTGATATTAATTTGAGTGTTGAATTTTAAGGCTATTCACTTCTCAAGGGTATGGACATGGAATAAATGATGCTATACACTCTTGTTTAAAAAAACTTATAAGAACATTGGAAAACTAGAAATGCATGAATTATTCAATGACTTCAATTTAGATGCATGATTTTTTTTTTTAAATTATATTTCAATGCAACACATATACTTCAAATTCATTATATATATATTTTGGTGATTATTATGATGTAGACCCTAATAAACAACTAAACTAAAAAATATGAAACTTCTAGCAAACTTCAAAATGTGTAATCAATCATGGGAGGCAAGTTATGGGGTGGGGGGGGGGCATTTTTCCCAGAGGAATAACTGAAGGAAAATATGCTTGGAATTTAAGGAATTTGTCAAATATCTAGCCAAGGCATACACTCTTCTCCAAGGTATCATTTTGTCTCATTCTCCTCATCTTAGACATATCAAACTCATCGTAGAGTCATATATCATTCTGAGACATATGCACCTCGGAACATAGGCCAATAATATAAATCTAGAAGAAATTCTCAATAGATTTTGACCTTTAATTGAAAATATGGACAGTCCATTTGAATGGTATCATGTACAAAAACATAACCGAGAACTAGCTGAATCCTAGGCCAATTTGGAAAACCAAATAGGAAAAAAAGAACATTTTTTTATACAATGGGAAACATTTCATACAACCTATCCCATAAGCATGATTTTCCTTCAAGTTTCATTTCAGTGGATATAATTGGGGGCTTGATGGAGGATTTAATTACACACAAAGGAAAGAGCTCATCCTACAAGCATTTAATCCTCTTCAAATTCTAAGTGTAATTATGAATTTAAAGTGCAATATTGATTTGTTGGAAAATGTGGTATTAAATCTTATTAAGTTAGGTATAATAAATTATTTGAAAGCTCATTCTATTTTCTTGGGTCACACAAATGAAGTTCCTCTTTCCTCTACATCGAATAAGAAACTTCCTATGGAGAATGGATGATATGCTCTTTGTTGGTTATGGAATTTATGATGTAAGTTTGGGGAAGGATTTGAGACTTCTGAATTAATTTTATTTTTAAATATTTAGTATCAAAATAATCCTAACTCTAATGGATATCCTACCTATGTAGCTCATCTCTATGCTATAGCAACACTCTTTTTGTAAATAAATATTATTCTTTAATTTTTTATAAAAAATATGCATGAAATAAAACAATATTAGAATGATCTTTTATTTTCATGATGATAAATGTGAGATACAATTATTCAAGTATGACATCAATTGTTAAATGACAATAAACACACACTCAATGACTATAAACAATAAGTAAGTTGACAAAAATAAGGAAAAACAAGACTAAAGAGGAGAAAAAATCACTTTTTAGAATGCACTTGATTGTTTTGTAAGATAAAGATGTGATTACTTGCACCTTTCTTAAGGAAAACTAGTGAGTACTTGTTTTGTTTCCAAAAGGAAACCTAAGAGTGCTTTCAGTTACAAGGAATTTGCCTCAAAAAACTAGAGAAGCTAGATAAATTTAACACTACTACTAAAAGTAATATGGAACACCCTATAAAGAATAAAACTAGGAGTTAATCCTCCACAAAGTCACAAATTCTATTACAGATAAACTTACTCTATTCTATGACTAGGGTGAAATAAAAATAGATTGGATTTTGAAGACAACAATCTAATTTCTCCTAGATTGGGTTAGAATAATTCAAGTATAAGTACTAGGTAGTTACGAGGACTCACTTAGATGAAATATTGGTTGGATATAATATGCATGAACCTTCCTTGATCCAATACTTCTACTCCTCCCTACTCTCCACAAGCCTACACAGAAATAACTAAGAAGACTTCCTCAAACTAAATTAAAAAAAATAACCAAATTGTTAAATAACCAAATAAATAAATGAAATTAGATGCATTGGTACCAACAATATAAGATGAAAAAATATGCATGAAAATACATAGTAACTACTTGGGTGAAGAAGAAAAATAATAATACAATATGTTATACATTATATTGCTGACAATGCCCATAACCACCATCCAGACTCATCCTACCTTAGGCCACTCAATACAACTACACCTATGATGCTCTACTCCATTTGAAGAAGAGGAAGACAAGGGTGTTTTGGGCCTCTCTCTCAAACAATAGGGTAATGGATCAACTAAGAATAATAATTCTCAGGGAGATGTTGGTAATAAAAACCATGAGGATAAAATGTCCTAACTAGTTAGGAAAAAATTATAACTTCGATATGCAAGGGCATGATGTGATTTATACTTCATTGAAATGTTATTTATATCATTTAAATATGGTTAAGATTGTTTCTCACATGAATTAACACATTATGGAACCAATTTTCATATAATCTCCACTTACGACTACATTTTTTTCCAGAAGAAAAATTGAAACTTTCTATTAGCTATAAAATGTTTACAAAGTACATGCAGAATGCATTCTATTTATTTTCTCTCTCTAAAGAGTGCAAAGAATAGATCCATACAGCTGATCCTATTACAGCCAAAATCTCACAAAAATCACAGAAAGTAACATCTCTGCCACAAGCTTGCTCTAATAGAGCAATCAATCTTTTTTAGTCCTACACTCTCTCTGAGGCTCCTCCGGAGAGGAAAACACCCCAAGGTAGAGAATGAGACAAAATACCACCATCCAGTGGAATCCGAGCTCCCTCTTAGGAGGAAATGAGCTCAAACAAATCCCACATCCGACCCAAAACCATAGATAAATTCTGTCAAAAATTTAGAGCAGTGTATCATTGTAACAAGATAAAGAAAAAGATAATATGGAACAAAAAAAAACAGAACCAATGGAGCAGAAATAAACTCTGCAGTCTGTACAGACCACAACACCAATAAAAAATAAGGAGCATGGACCAACTCCACTGGTCCCTCAGCATCAGAATCACTTGTTTTCCAGCTACCCAGAACTTGCTGTAGGCCCTCTTTAGAAAGGAGGTCTGCTGCAACGTTCCTTTCCCTGTAAATGTGGGAACAGAGATATAAGTAAAGCTATTTTTAAGTAAACAAATCTCTTCAAGGATAGGCATTAAAAGATAACTTTGGCAGATGTAGTCCTTATTAAACCATTTTAAAATATTTAAGGAATTCCCAAAAATCTGGATAGAGCGAATGCCCGGCCAAAGAAGCCAACACAGAAGCAGATGAAGCGCTTTGATTCTGTATAATTATTTGTTTCAACCCCTAAGCCCATCGAGGCCTCTTTGAGTCTGTTTGTGCTGAATTGGATCACAATACTTGCCCCACACCTGTCCTCACTACTACAAGCTCTGTCGAAGTATGCCCACGACATATGTTCATTGATAACTTCTGGGGCTACCATCCTTCTAGGGTGGTTTGGTTTGGGAACGAGCATGTTAGCAAGAATAGCCATACTTTCAGTCGCAATGAATTGAAAATTGGGTTCTATCTCCTTAAAAATGGCTTGATTCCTCGCCAACCAAATTCCCCAAGAAATAATCAAGGGCAGAGCTTTCCAATTATCCCCAAACCTATCCTGCCACCATAGCTCCCAGGAAACCCCAACCGATCTTCCCACCCATCATTGGTGCTTCCTAGCAATGGCCATCACCTCCCCCCACATATCCCAGCTAAAATGACAGCTAATGAATAGATGATAGACCGATTCCGAATCGAGTTTGTACAGAGGATAGCTTCTGGGATCGACTTTATTATGATTCAAAAAATTATCCCATGTAGGCACTTTATTATTGAGCATGCAGCAAAAGAACATCCAAATTTTAGCTGGGCATTTCAGTTCCCAAAGCTTTTCCTCCCACCATGCTGGTGCATCCCAGCCTCTTTTAGCCATCAAGAAAGCATATATGAATTTTTGCGTGTATTTCCATGAAGGGCTAGGGGCCCATCTTAAGTCATACTCCTTGTCCCTAATCCAAACATGGGTGCGTTCCAACTCCCCAATATAATTTTTCCAAACTTCATGCCATTCCAGGTCGAGATTCAGGTCCTCTCCATTCTTCCATCCTTGTGCCCAACATGAAGAGGCCTCCTTCTTAACTATTTGATTCAGGAACTGGATCCCCTTATCCTTTAGCATATCCATCAAATCTAAAGGTAGTACGAATAGATCCTTACTTCCAACCCAGGAGTCAATCCCGATCCTCACCTTTTCACCATTTCCCACCTACCAGACAAGCCCCTCATCTATTATATGAATGGATCCAAGGATCACCTTCCACACCACTGAAGATTTATATGGTTTTTTCCCCACCGCACATAGCCAATCTGAAATCTCCAAAGGGTCTTTATACTTCCTCTTCATAACCTGCGACCAAAGAGATTCTTTATATAGAATCCTCCAACCCATTTTGGCCACCAAAGAGTTCGAAAATGCCATAAGATCTTTGATACCCCACCCTCCCTAATATTTTGGTCTAGCTATGTTGTCCCAAGTCACCCACAGCAAGATCTTTTCCTCCTTTGATCCTGCCCACAAGAATTTGTTGCACAACTTTTGCACCCTTGATAAAATATTCCGAGGAACCCAAGCCAGCATAGCTCAATACACTAGAATATCCATCAGCACCGATCTGACCAAAACCATTCTTCCAGCTCTTGACAGCCAGTGGAAACTCCAGTGAACAATGCACTTTTCAATTTTAGTTATCAGCCAAAGCCAATCCACTATTTTTTAATTGTTAGGCTTAGTAAAAACCCCAAGTATTTCAGGTTTCCTTCAAGATTTTTGACCTAAAAAGGTAGCTCCTTAGAAATATTCCTGGCTTCTCCTCCCAAGATGCCTTCAATAATAATAATAGATTTTGCATAGTTAATACTCATCCCAGTGGCTTTCAGAAAAATATCAATAATCTGCTTGAGAATCTGGGTCTCGCTTCTACACCCATTGCTGAAAACAAGAATATCATCAATGAACAAGAGGTGTGTAATTTGAAGATTGATGGCTACCTCTATTCCATTGAAAACTCCCATCCTTTTTGCATCCACAATCAGCTAACTCAAACCTTCTGTTGCTAAGAGGAATCCCTGTCTTAGACCCCTTTGACTCTTAAATAAAGGCGATGCAGCCCCATTAATGAGAACAATAAAGCTAACATTTGTAATACAACTCATTACCCAATTGATGAAGCAAATATTAAAACCAAGATGAGTTAAAAGTAGTCTAAGGTACATCTAGCTGATTTTATCATAGGCTTTATCTAGATCAATATTTATAATCATACCCTTCCTTTTGTCTTTTTTGATGCTATGAAGGGTTTCCTGGGCCACCCCAATGGCTTTGTGAATCTGCCTCCCTTCTCAAAACCCAAATTTCTCCTTTGAGACATTCTTAGAGAGGACCGGTTTAGGTGAACAACAATCACTTTCGAGATAATCTTATACACACTATTACAAAGGGATATTGGCCTGAAATCATCGAAGGAGTTTGACTCATCTTTCTTTGGGATAAGAGCAATGAAAGTAGAGTTCAGAGGTTTCAATATGGCACCATTCCATCGAGATTCCTCCACCACTGTCGTGAGTTCATTCCCCAAATCTTCGAAAAAGTGAAGGAAAAACTCAATGGTCCATCCATCTGGACCTAGACTTTTGTCCTTCTACATGGTCTTCAGTGTCCCTTCCACTTCTTCCTTGGTCACTTGAATAGTCAAAACTAGATTATCGTCTGCATCCACATAGCCCGGAAAGAGTTGGGCCACCCTTACGACCTCAACTATGGTCACTTCTGGAGGGGCCTTGAAAAATCTGCTAAAGTGCTCCTTGCTCATGTTTTCTAGCTCCGAAAAGGATTTTTCCACCCCTTCACCCTCCCTCCTCATCCCCCAAATAGTGTTAGCATTCCTTCTCCCTTTCGCATAGTTGTGAAAGAAATTTGTGTTTTCATCCCCTGCCTCTAACAAAATCATCCGACTTTTTAATCTCCATTGTTCTTCTTTTTCCATAAGGATCTTCCTTCTATCCCTTTCTAGAGCAAGGATTTCATCCCCCTTTTGTCCTGATTCATAACTATCTATCTCCGGGCTTTCCATTTTTTCTATTTCTGCTCCTATCCTCTTCAGTCTTTCCTCCTTCTCTTCTCTTATTAACTTGGCCCAACCAATAGTTTCCTTCTTCATAGATTTAAGGTTTTCCCAGAAGTGGCCCACTTTGGACTGAGGTTCAGATGCCCCCCAATGTCTCCAAGTAGCTTTAAAGAGATCCTTGTAAGAATCCTCTTTTAACCAACCCGAGTTGAATTTGAAGGGAGCCCCTGGTTTGTCCAGGAAAACTTTGATTTTAAGGAGGATAGGGTGGTGGTCGAAGCCCCCCCCCCCCCTCTCCTATCCGCTGACGAAAATCTTGATGCCTCTCCATTAGCTTGAAGAAGTCTGATAAGGGTTCAACCCTTGCATTCAACCCCCATGATTCAGCTTGCCCCAAGGAGAAATTTAAGTCTCCTCCAATTATTAAGCCTGGATCCTTCATGAAGGACCCCCTCAAAATATTATTCCAGAAACTTTCCCTCTCTAAACAAGGCCAATATATGTTCAAGAGCAGAAAAGGAGTGCATAGCTCCAGAAAGTAAATTTCAGCAGCCAAGACATGATCTCTCCCAAGAATTTAGGAGTTTTATCTTACTAGTTTTATATCCAACCGCTAACCCCCCAGATCTTCCACTTGCATCCAATTCCGTAAAGACCAAACCTGGGCACAAATCCTAAAGCACCCCTGCCACTTCAGCCCCAACTCCTAAAGTTTCATGTAGGAGTATGAAATCCAGACCATATCCAGAAAACAGAGCCCGAAGAGACGATTTTTTTGGCTTACTAGATAAAACCCTGCAGTTAAAGGAAAGAACAATCATTTGATAACTTGGCCTAGGGCGTTCACTGCTCTAAGTGCCCCTTTAATAGATTTTTGCTTCCCATCAACTATATCCAACTTGGCTTTTAGTTGCACTTTGGA
This sequence comes from Pinus albicaulis, assembly GCA_034641835.2. Lineage (NCBI taxonomy): Eukaryota > Viridiplantae > Streptophyta > Pinopsida > Pinales > Pinaceae > Pinus > Pinus albicaulis. Next base: position 571,216,968 of record CM076584.1, on the reverse strand, counting down.
TAGGTTCGATTTTCACCCTCTTGGCTTAGTCCCTGACAAAGGGACTGAAAGATTTCCTAACCCACCCACAATGTCCATAAGTGAGTCATGTTTTCTCTCCTCCCCCCCCCGCGGTCTTAAGTTATAGGGGCAAGGAGCTTCATTGGCTGAACATTCATGGGGATCCACAGGGGATATCGGCCCCAATGAAGTAGGGAGACACGAAATAGATGTAATGACACTGTCCGAAGCATTCTCAACAAAAGCAGGAAAGTATGAAGGCCCAAGAAGATGACACAGCCTGGAAGGAATAGGCTTCGAAACATCACTATTAATAGATTGATAAAAAAACAGAGAAGGGGTTAGAGAGAGCAGTACTCACCCGAGGAGGCACCTCTACATCTTTGGCTTCCGACGAGGGCTTTATACTTTGGGAGGCATTCACATCCATCTTTTTTCCCACTCTTTCTTCTCTTATCACCTCGGCATCCCCATCTACAACCTCCATATCAGCCACTATTTCCTAAGATGGAATAGATCCTTCCTTCGTGCCCTGACCCAAGTTCCCGAGATCTACCCCTACTTTCCTTCTTGTTGTGCCTTTAGTCTTCCCTTTGAAGGGTTTCTTCTTTCTCCTATTCCCCAATGCGCACTCTTTGGCCAAGTGGCCATACTGATGACAACAGTGACATTAGAAGGGGATCTTCTCATAGTCTAGTGATTGGATATAACACCAATTCATATAGTGTAGTTGAATGGCCTCTTGCAGACCCGATCTGGGTTTTAAGTGAACCAGAATCCTTGCAGTCCCTAAGTCACAAGTTTGGAAGAAAGACATGTCCGCCTCCAAGTAATGGCCAAGTAGATTCCCTATGTCCTTGAATACATTTAATGTCCAGATAGGCTTAGGGAGTCCAGGTAGCTTGACCCAAATTTGGAGTTCATCTAACTTCTCCTTCTGCGCATCAAATAAAGGGTGCCATTGTTTGAACATAATTTTTGCCCAGTCAAAACCCCAATTCTACTCCACAACCCAAGTTGCCATTTCCTTGCTTTTGAAATGAGTCATAAACCAACCATTTACTAAGAGGCAAACTTCAAAACATGGATCTGAGCTGGCTTGCCAAGATTTCTCCTCCCAATTTTTCAAAAAAAGGGGCGTGACCTTCTTTCCTTTTGCCTTTCCTACTAAAGTGCGCTCAGTGGTATCCATAGCCGCGTCTATAGTCAGATCGATACCCAAGACTAAATTCAGCACCAGATCTGTCCTCCTTACTGGTCTGGCCTTCTTCCGCGATGGGTCTGAGAGCTCCAGCTCACTGTCAGAGATGCTATCAGTGATTCCCGACTTCTTATTTGTTTTGGACCCTCCCTCTTCCGACACCACGCTTATTTCCTTTAATTTCCTAGTGGCCTTTCCACTCTGCTCCGATCCCCTTCCTCTGCTAGACTTCCTAGACCTCCCTACCTCTTTTCTGACGGGATCTCCATCTTGAGCTGCAAGCCCTAAATCTTACAACTCTAATGGGATTTGTCTCAGATCACTTCTCAGCACCTTTGCCCTTAACCCTCCACCAACTGCTAATTGACCCACAAATCACCTTAGCTATTTTTTTTTCATCTAGAAGGACATTTGATCTCTGTTCCTCAGCTGCAAACCCCAGTACCCCCAACAACCCCGATGTTTCCCCTCCTCCAACAAAAAGGCCGTAACCTGCCCTCTTAATCACCTAGTTTTTCTCTTCCTTCCTTCGCAACCCACAACTTGCAACGATGTCTTCCATACCTCTAGAAGACACAAAACAATTATTTTCTTCTAAAAAATCCCTATCAGCCTGAAACAGACTCCATTATGCTCCTTTTGACCTGAAAACTTTGGATCCCGGCAGGGTTTTCTCTGGCAGTCTGCTAGCCCCTATAGCCATAACCATCAGTGGGCTCATAGGAAGCATTGGAGTGCTGCCCTTCCTGCCACCCATTCCCAAGCCTCCAGACTTACCAACAAATCCTAACTCACCCCCGAAAACACCCTTTAAATTCATCTCAGAGATCTCCATATCCCACATCGTAAGGAGGTCCTCGGGCTCGGGCTTAATCTCCACGTGTTCCAAACCTCTTCCCATCCCTGCAACCCTAAAGAAAATAAAAAAGTGGCAAATCCTACCGCTTTCATAACCGACACCACCTGCCTCTTTCAATAAAAACCATTAGCAGGTAAAACACAGTAATGGAATGATCGGGTCTTGCATTACTCCAAAAACTGTTTTACCAGGGATTAAACTTCTCAGACTGCGAGCGGCACCAAAAATTCCCGTCAACTCGCCAACACACCATCCAAGGTCATTTACAAGATGCCATCCATATCAATATCCTGTTTTCGTGTACTATACTCCACTGCCCCCACAGATCAACATCTGTCTGCCTTTTGCAGCAGCCCCATGATGGCTGCTGACCTAGGTTCAACCCATCCGGACCTCTAGGGTTTCAGTCATTCGATTCCTCGACATCCTACCCAATTTTGGTTTTCTTGCTGAGGAACTACGAATTTCATCTTGATGTGCACAATAAGTCTTGATTCCTTTACCCACTTACGACTACATAGTTTTTGCATTTTTTTATATATTTTTGTGATTTTTGAAGGCATTTCCTACTCTCCTAAAGGAAATTAGAAATTACTTTCTCCATTTCTGAAGGAAAGTAGCAAGTATATTGCAAGGAAGGCCCTTTTATAGAGTTATAAATATGTTGAGTTAGCTAATGAAAAGTGTGCTTTAGCGATAACAGGATGCATCTTGACTGAATGGGGTGGTTAAAGATGCTATAACACTAGGGACAATAACAAACAATATACTAGAGCACTAGTTAGGGCCAAGAGAAAAAAATATACTAGAACACCAAATTAGGCCCAAGACCAAACAATAAATCAGAAACCAGAAAAGGATCCTTCTTACCCACAAGACCATGGCCTTCAAAATTCCCTTCGCTTGACACTTTTAAGAATTTTGAAGCCTAGAAACCTTGAACCCAACAAAAGACCAAACTAACCACGAAAGAAATCCACATTTCTTAAGTCTAAAGGCACAAATATGTGGAGACAATCCACTATAGGATGGAAAAGGACAAATATAATTTGAGGATAAACACCCCTCATGTGCAAATCCTTACAATGATGAGGCACATTAGCCTCATTGGACTAAAATTAAGCACATCGAATATACACATTACCACTATAAATACAATAACATCTCTTACTAGACAATGGCCAAGAATTTGAAGCACATTTCCAATTTCCGTAGGGCACCTTCATCTCTTCATTTCCATAATCCTACCTTGACAATGATACATCAATCATTGATTCCAATTCGTGCTGTACCATGAAGTCAAGCATGTGAGGGGGTACACTAGTCTCATCAAATTACTTTCCTTGCTTTGAAAATGAGGCCCATGGGTGGATGCCACAAGGGGATTCACTAAAAATACTCTTACTTTTCGATTAGTTTATATTTGATTAAGGTATGGTTTAATGACTTTTGGTTCCATTAATCCTAATTACCCCGACTTTTAGATCAATGTCCTTATTAGAAAACTCGTTTGCTTGTTGTTTGTTCTCCCTGAAAACTTGATAGAAATATATTTTTTTGGATATTGTCGATCTCCTTGTGATCTTGATCAAATATAAATGTAATATTATAATAAATTAATAATATTTCAGGGTCATTTGATTAATTATTGTGCCTAATTCCCCACAACAATCTATGTTTGAATTTGAGAGTCAACAAGTATACACAATCCTTGTAATAAGAAATATGCTTCAACTTGATTATTGGAGAAGTTCCCTAACCCCACACATATATTATTTCAATAGTCATTCGAAATCAATAATTATCCATCCCACATGTACCATCCCCACTCAACTACATAGATACATAGATACATAGATATTTATATATAGAGGAATTAGAAACTAGGTTGTGCCTGTACTCATATGACACAAGGCCCATTCTAAGCACTACCACTGTAACCTCTAAGTGAACCACATATGCCCATATGTATTGCTGACATGACAAATCAGAGAAATTTATAAATTAAACCACTTAATCTACTTCATATCAAGACAATTTCCAATCAAACTATTCCTCAAAAACTTCCATCCCTACTAATATATAATAACAACTTATAAATAAATCATATAACATATATTAATGCATAATATTAACTTATATATTAATGATAATATCCATATAAATTGAGGTATCACGACTCTTTGATAGTTAATTAATGCTTAATGCTTAACGTGATAAGGATGCCCTTTATTTCCTCACACACATGTAATGAGAGTCACTCAACATAATATTTTCTTTTAAATATTATATACGATAACAATCTACAAATCCGTTTAGGATGCCCTCAAAATAAAATAGCAATCTACAAATCCGTTGAAGATGCCCTCAAAATAAAATAACAATTTAAAATAGGTGAGAATTTATATAATAATTTTTTATTTTTTATTTTTATGTCCAATGTCTCTAAATTTCTACTTCTTTGATGTCAAACTAAATTATTTTAAACAATAGTCTAATAGTGTGGATTTTAGGATCTGACCTAAACTAACAATTTTATGTCCCACATTCTATATTCCACATTCTAAAGCACCGATAAAGTCATATAACAACTATATAGTTCCACTTTAGATTATTTTAAGAAGTACATACCAAATGATGAATGATGCTAACTAAGGTCCAACCTAAAGTCTAAGGGGTTTCCTCTAAAAATTCTATATGGTTGTTTCAACTTCCATATGTGTGATACCCTTATATTAATCGAAACAAATCTGTTTTTTATTAGCCCATAATGTTGGGCATCCTTCCTCTCAACCACCACTTAGGCGTTTGGGAAATCTATTTTTGAAAAAAAAAAAAACTTTATTTAGCTATGTTATTTTTCTAAGTTTGATAGGAATGAATTTTAAACTTGCGATTTTATTGCCCTCCTCTATCCATATCCTAAAAGTATACTCTTCCAATTGATAATCTCTAATGGTTCATTACGGTTTTTTTTTTTTTTTTTTGTGTAACATGTAAGCTCATTAGAATCCATTTCTTTATGAATGAATAAATTAAAATAAACACATTTTAAACATGGTTATTTTTCCAATTTTACTTGATAGGACGATCTTTTAATTTTTCCAACCTCCACATGCATACTTTGACAGAAACTAGGAATATTGTCCTTGATCTAGCACATATTAAGAGGTTGCTTAATAATTAAGGGTCAATCCTTGCATAATGAGTTGAGATCCCTCATTCAAAGTTGTACTTCTCACTTGATTAACCACATTATTATAAATATAGAATTAAGCCGCATTGTAGAGTCATTTAGCTCTAGAAAGTAATGGATGAAGGAGAAAAGAGCACCACTATTAGCCATCTCCTCCTTGGCTTGATAATTACAAATATTCTTGGTTGAATCTAGGTCTTTCTATGAAGAAATGTTGTAAGTTGTGGAATGATGATGGATGAGACCAACCCACCTCCGCTTCTTGCCCTTGACTGATAAACTACTGATTCATGAGTGGGTTTTGAATATTGGTGATTGTCACTATCCTTCAAACATGGCATATTTTGTTGTTTTTATTTAAAATTAACGCTTGTCTTTATTGTGGCTAATTTACCACCATTTGGTGCTTCATTTTTACCCTCTTTATTTATATCAATTATTTTTACCCTTGTAACTTCTTAATCCCATAGTTATATTAGTTTTATTTTAGCCACTAAGAACCTTTGTTTTTTCTTATGACTTCTACATTATGTGACCCACCTCTTTAAGGAAATAGAACTTTTCATAGTAAATGATGAAGGTCTATTTTTAAAGAAAACGAAGGTTAATTTTATCACCAAAAATCGATCACCTAGCCATTTCTAACTAGGTAGATCGAAATACACTATGTGAGTTCAATTTTCCATAGTAAAATCACTTTCACTATAAGAAACATTTTAATAAACCACTTTTATTAAGTTATTTTTTATTAAAACCCATGGGAATAATTAAATAAATAATTATTTATTTAATTTTCTCTAGAAATAGTTATTAAATCATTATTTAATAAATATTCCTTGTCACATTTGACTAAATCATCTAGGAATAATTAAATAAATCATTATTTTTATATTATTCCTTATTTCCATTTTTGAAATATTTATTAAATCATTATTTAATATTTGTTTTATTTTCACGTCTTTCTTATTATTAGCGAAATAATTAATAAGTCAATTATTTGTTAATTATTTCTAAATAAATATATTTAACCATCTTAAATATCTTTCACTCTCAAAAAATATAATAAAGTATTCCAAGCAGTTAGATATATATTTTGGTCAATACTATTTTATTATTCTCCATTTTCGAGATCAACCCAATATTTTGCTATAAATTAGAGGGTTTTTCATTCATTTTCCACCATGACCATTATCATCATCACCATTATCGTCACATACCATTCAAGCTCCCATTTTTGAGTTCTTACACATCAAGACAGAGGAAGATCTAAATTCTGAAGCGACGAAGACATCAAAGGACACACCCCATTGAGGGGGACTTACACCTTTTGTAAATATCCTTCACTAGATATATTAATATAACTATTTTCTTTCAAAAGCTTTTCCAAGATTGGTTTTTACATCGATTTTTTATATCTGTTGTTTATGCTTTTAGATTTGCATACATCCATTGTTTTTGTTAGTTTTCTCATATATTTGTTGCAGATTTGAAGTATGAGCAACCACACTTGTTGTAAGAGTCACTAGTCACTCATGACTTAAATGAAGAATTTTTGGTACACCTTCCAAAAGATTTCATACTAAGAGTTAAGTGAGAATTTTTTATAACTTTATATACATAGCTATAATTTATTTAAAAAAATATATATTTTTATAATATTATAATTTAATAAAAAATCATATTGCATTTTAATAAAATAAAGTTTAAATGATTATTTGATTTTAAAGTAAATCTTTACTTTTGTATTTATTATTTAAAAATTTCTCTTAAATTTAAGAAAATAATTTACTTGATTTTAAAATAATTTACTTGTAAATCTTTATATATAATTATAATTTATTAAAAAAATTAAATTATGTTTTAAATTATAATTTATCTAAAAAAAATCATATTGCATTTTAATATATTAGAATTTAATAAAACCTAAATTTTGACTATATAATAATAATATTTTAGTTAATAACAATTAATTAATAATAATTTTTTAACTGTTTTGAAACAATTAAATATTTTATTATAAAATATGTTGGATCCACACTTACATTCGTTATCATAGTCTTAAAAGAATGTTACACTTCAACTATCCACAAGACAAAGAGCTTTTGACTATGACCTTGTTTACTTACTATACAAAAGATGTGACTATTATAGAAACAAAGTAAATTATAATACATTGATCAAAAAAGGGGCATTGGAGGGTTCCATACATTTGAAATCCAACCACCTACCATGGATGCCTTGTTCGAAAATGGCACAAGTTCTCAAGGTCGACTCCTCTTTTTTACTCGTCTTAGTTGTATTTGAATTCAAATTGAAGTCAATGGATAAATTATCTTGTAATTCTTTAATATGGAAATATATTACTTCCAAATCAATCCAAATTTCCCACTGTATGCATTCAAACTGGCTATGCAGTGACTTAATTTGAGTAGTGATCAACAAGTGGAATGGTGAGCATTCCAGTTCTTCAGTTCTCAGGACAAAGGTCCAAGGAGATTGTCTTTGGGAAACATATGTTTTCCAAAGACTTCACATATTCAATTTTATCCATGCAATATTTCAATATAAAATTTATTATTAAAGGACTAATATTAATAGTAGTGGGCATATAATTGAAATACTATGATCCAATTCCATTACTTCTTGATTCATTCTGGTCTCAACGTGACTCTTTGACTTTTAATATTTTGGGTTTTATTATGTCAAAAAGGAGTTTTTCGCATTCTTTATTAATGTTATTTTTCTTCATTTTAATATTTCAAGTTAAGTGAATAAGTTTTTGTTGTTGTTGTTGTTGTTGTTTTTGTTTTTGTTTTTGTTGGTCTAACCCATGGGGAATTGAACGTTGAATCTCTTGCTTTACACATGTCTTCTGAACAAGGTGATCACCAATTGAGCTACATCCTGCGGGCTAAGTGAATATTATTTCACTAAGTTGTTTTTAAATAAATAATTTCTTTACAGTTTAAAATTCTATAATTTTAATATTTAATTCTTTATTTGTAATTATATTCTATGGAAACAATTTGTTGAAAGATGTCTTTTCCACAATTTTTGGAATAATTTTGAATTATAAAAACATCAAAGTTCCAATTTGGTTGACATATATCTTCGTCATTGTTTGGAATGTTTTATTTTTTCATTTTAATATTTTAAGTTTATATCGCATGAGAATGAAATTTGTGGATACATTTCGAAACAACTAGTGTGATTCATTCAGAATGAGATGAGAGATCAGATCCAAACATTAAACTTAAATAGATGTAGAAAGGACCAAACTAACCATTGGAACAACGACTAATTTGACTGCGATAAAATAAATTAACAAATTATTTATGATTTTAAAATTTATTCGGTTAAAGTTTTTTATATTTTATAATAAATAATTTCAATATATTATATATATTACTATTATATTTTTAATACAAGGGATTCTACTTTAAATATAACATTTATATAAATGAGATGGAAAAAGGGGGCACAGGCCAAAAAGAAAAAGATTTTTTTTGAAGTTTTAATTAATTAATTAATTTCTTTATTTATATTTTTTATTTTTATCTAAATAATTTATTATAAGTAAGGTTCAAAAAATATATATAATCTATTTATGTCTAAAGGATTAAAATTAATTAGAATAAATGATAAAAAAAAGAAAAGAAGAGAGGGGGCGCTCGAATAATAAAAGAAAAAAATAACTAAGAATATAGGGTAGGGATCCAACACCTGCTAATATTTCAACCATCGTCTCTATTGAGATTGACAAGTCTTATTTCAATATCTAAGGCCTCCCTTAATTTACAGTGATGAAAATGGTCAATCCTAGCAATAACCTTAGCCTCCTCAATGTAGATGTGATGGTTAGTATTTTCTGCATGCTCAACTAAGGTTGATGAGTGAGATCTTCCATGCTTAATTTCGGAAGAATTCTCACAAATCCTTTGATTTATTGATCGACCAGTTTCACCAATGTATGGAGTCCCACAAGAGCATGGAATGATGTAGACACCTTTCCCATCCCTAGGGTTCATAGGATATTTAGCCGATTTGAGAGAGTTGCGAATAGTGTTAAGGGGTTTGAAAGACGAAGAAAAATTATCGCTAGGATCCTAAAAAAGCATAATGTTTCTTCGTCTTTCAGACCCCTTAACACTATTCACAACTCTCTCAAATAAGCTAAATATCCTATGAACCCCATGGATGGGAAATGTGTCTAAATCATTCCATGCTCCTATGGGACTCCATACATTGGTGAAACGGGTCGGTCAATAAATCAAAGGATTTGTGAACATGCTACTGACATTAAGCATGGAATATCCTGCTCCTCAGCCTTAGCTAAGCATGCATAAAAGACTAACCATCACATCTGCATTTAGGAGGCTAAGATTATTGCTAGGATTGACCATTTTCATCACCGTAAATTAAGGGAGGCCTTAGAGATTGAAATAAGACCTGTCAATCTCAATAGAGATGATGGTTGGAATATTAGCAGGTGTTGGATCGGTGCCCTATATTCCTAGTTGTTGTGTTTTTCTTTTATTATTCGACTACCCATTTTTTTATATCCCCTACTCTAATTAATTTTAATCCTTTAGACACAAATGAATTATATATATATATATATTTGACCCTTTTTTGTAATAAATGATTTAGATAAAAATAAAAAATATAAATAAAGAAATAAATTAATAATTATATTTTTTCCTTTCTCTTTTTGGCCCGAGCCCCCTTTTTCCAACTCATTTATATAAATATTGTATTTAAAGTTGAATCCCTCAGATTAAAAATATAATAGTAAAATATATAATATATTGAAATTATTTATTATAAAATATAAAAACTTTAAGATAATGAATTTTAAAATTATAAATAATTTGTTAATTTATTCCGTCATAGTTAAACTAGTTGTTATTCCAACAACTAGTTTGGCCCTCTCTACATCTATTTAAGCTTAATGTTTGGATCTGATCTCTCATCTCGTCCTGAAGATTAACCACACTGGTTGGTTCAAAACAAGTCGACAAAGTTCATTCTCATATGATCTTAACCAAAAGATTTCCGGAAAATTACTATGGATCAGAGAAGCCTCAATTCAAAATTTGTTAAGTTTAGTGAGTATATATATATATATATATTAAACTTGGCAGGATTATATCTTCATCATGTCCAATATATCACCTTGATTGAGGAGAGAAATTGAACCAGTGACTTCACATTAAGAAGTGCCTTAATAAAATCCCTGATCACCGTGTATTCAAGACTCTATAGACAAATACATTTTATTTTTTTTATATCTTTTTATAGCATTGTAAATTTTAAATTTGTATATCTTATATATATTAATAATTTTGTTATTATAAAATTAATATTAAAATAATTACAATTTTAATAATTTATTTAACATAAACCTCAAGTAATAGCAACAAAATTCCCAACCATAACTAACATAAGAAGGGCTTAGAATCTAACATTTATTGTAAATCACAACAAACAACTAAAATTAATTTACCAAACTATATTAATAACTTATAAATAATAAAATATAAATATATATTAATCTATATTTTAACCTTTGCTATGCCACAATAGATTTTCCTTACAATCACAATCTAGAGATCCTTTCAGGATTCCCTCAACTTTAGAAATGAAAAAATGTAATGAAAGATTTGAAGCGGTTGATAGGGACGATCAGATTATTTTAAAATAAAGTTGGCACAATAGTATTATTTTCATGGAAAGGAGAAATTGTGGGCCACTTAAATCACAAAAAATTTCCCACTTGTTCACTTTGTACCTTTTCTATATATAATTCAACGTACTACTTTCCATCGTTTGTCATTTTACTCCATTCTCCACTTTTTCCTAACAAAAAAAATATATTCTTAATAATTTTCTTTTTAAATTTTTTATTCTCATAGAGTAGTATCATGTCAAATCTGAGTGGAAAGGTGGGCCATTGTATGAATTTAGTCAATATCAATTAGTACTAATAGAAAAAGTATTACAAGACCGGTAAACAATGCAATCTTTAATAATATTGTTGAATATATATGTGTCGATTGAATGGATGTGATTTTATAAGTTTTAATTGTAAATAATAATTATAAAATCAAGTTTTAATTATATTATATTTTATGTTATGTTATGTTATATTATATTATATTATATTATATTATATTATATTATCTTATATTAGTGGCAAAAAATTAAATGATAAATTATTTTAGATGGCTTAATTTTTTTCAAAAATAATAATGATGAGTTAATTTATATTTATACAGAATATAATTGGTTATTAATTGAACTTTGGTAGGCTTTGTTATTTACACTAATGAGAATGAAGAAAATTCTATATTGAATATTGATGGATGAGATTTAATAGTTGTGAAAGTAGAGTTCATTGATATAGATTGCAAATTTATAATGATTATGATGATTTTCTATTTGATTCAATTTTTCTCAACAATAACTTAATCACACTTTAATTATGCTTACATCTAATATAGAGAAATCACATGTGGGAAAATGCAAGAATGATGCCACTTAAGTATTTCATAAAGGTTAAAGATTAAGACACTAATATTTAGGAAGTTAAACCCTGAAAAGGAGAAACACCCATGGAGCAACACACAATTTATATTAGTTGTTAAGAAAGAAAGTCAAGATCTAATATAATACAATTTCCTTTGTCGTTGACCATCAATAGCAAATGATTCTCCATAATGATATCTATATAGAGATCATGAATGCAAATATGATAGGATAATGATGAAAGTTACAAATTCCAAGAATATCCAAGATCATAGATCACCTATGTATAAATAAAATGGTGATCATCACATAAATAAAGTATAAAACACACTAGAGAAGAACAAAATGATCAAGTAACTATATTACATTAGTCTTAGGAAACCTCTAATGTCTAATAATGTAACACTCCTGTTTAAGAACAACTTTTGAAAGCTCAATGATTTATAAAATGACATATGTGAAGGAAGGAGACATTTCGCCTATTCCCCCTAAATGACAAATTACTTCACTCCTAAAAAAGCTCAAATATGAAGATACCTGCCTTATCTTAGAGGCTTCACAAATATTTCAACAATATGATCTTCTATTTGGAAATATTTCGAGTCAACAACTTGAATTAAAAAATCTGCTAAATTAGATGCTTGGTAACCTCAATGATACTCTAACTATCATGGCCAATGAGAATTCTAGAAAAAGTGACATAAGATATGAAAATGGTAAATTTAAGTGTGATTAGATGAAGTTGTAGGAAAGCATTGAAGATAAATTAAAGAGTTCAAATCAAACCAAGAATTATTGCTCAAAAATGTATACCAAGATGGTGTCTAATAAAAAAAATGCACATGTATAAAGAAAGGAAAAGAGACAACCATCATAAATATGTAGAGAATTGAATGCGTTTAAGGTAGGGATTGAGGGAGAAGCTCTAAAATATAAAATCCATGTCGATGTAAACAAGAATGTTTTAAGCAACCCAAGGATCATGCAAAATCTAAATTTGATCTAACATTGTTGTAGTTTATAATGATCAACAATTGCCTAAAGGAATCAAAGAGAGTTGACTTGTCATTTGAGCAACAAGAAAACAAAAAAAGAAACATCAAATTCTCCAATTATCACACGAGCCAAAATTCATGTGTACAAGGAAGAAACAAAATTTTTAAAATTTTATGAAGATGAAAAGATAAAACACATATGCACTAAAATATAAAAAATGTTGATGTCAACCTACCTAAATGTTCTAGGACAAAATTTGTGTTAGTGTACAAACTGGAAGCAAAACTGATATTACCAAGATGGATAAATGTGATCAACTTGAAGAAGAATGCATACAAATGCATAAATGGGAAAAATATGGATAATGATCTACATAAATTCTTGAAGAATAAAAGGGTTCTTACATAAAAAAAAAGGGGCAAGTGATTCGTGAAAAAGAAGAAAAAATCATAATTGTTAAGATGGTTGAATGCACTAAAACTAAAGAAGATTGGGTGCAATGAACAAAATGAAATAAATTGACACTGATCAAAATATGTGCTCCATCAAAAAGATGATGCAAGAGTAAAAAGTTAGACAACATGCTTGATGAAAAAGAAGAAAACAACAACCTATCAAGATGGACAAATGGGTTGAAGCTAAAGAGGATCAGATGTGGATGCATAAAACATGATGCACTCAAAGCATAAATGGTTTCAATTTAAAAAAACTAGATAAAGTTCCCGATGAAAAGGAAGTAAACACAATTGCAAATAGTTATTAGAAGAAAGGAGAGACACTGAATGAAGCTAGGGTTTTATACTTTTGAAGTAGATTATAAAAAGGGTTCACAATGGCACCCTCTGGAGGACTGGGATTGACCCCATCCTACTGAATTGTAGTAGTTGGTGGGTGGTGTGGCTTCAAACTAAAACTATTCATACCCTCAAATACCTCGCATGGAAAAGGCCCTATGGCTGATCTGTCACAACAAATGAAAAAAAATCCATCCTCTTCAATATAGGTGACATAGCAATAATATCTTGGGAAGGATATAACACAACATAATAAGATGGGTTCCTACATACCCCAAGTTAAGAAGATCCCATAATATGAAATCACATCAATAATAATATTAGGGAAGATCTAGTATATGAAAGGTCATGAATTAATACACAAATTTATGGGGATTTGGCCCACAGAATGAGCCCTAATATGGTGGATCTAGAAGAACTGACAACCAAAAGGAGACTTTCAACTAAACCTATAGTCTAAAGGATTGTGTTGATTTTTTATTTTTTTTTAATCTTGGTAGGTACTCCAAGCCTTGAGGATCGAGGGTTTGGAGGAAGGAGTTCCACAAGTGGCCATGTGGGCTTGAAACCCAAGCCTGGGGTCTTGAACCTGAAATTTTTGGGCCAAAAATGTGATGAGGTTTTGGCATGTAATGGATGAATATGATAGAGGATGTTGATATGAATCCAACACAATGAAAATCATCAATTCTGATGTATACAAGTGAAGATATTATTTTTTTGTGTTATGGTGGGAAAGGAGGGACATGAAGGCGATTTGACCTTTTGTTATAGGTTCCATTTAGAGGGTTGTTCGATACCTACATGAAACATATAAATAGATACCTTGTGAGACCTCATTAGGATATACTAAGTGCATTCAACATCAAGAAAACATCTGAAATTGGTAAGGATTTGAGGTAGACTAGCGAGGAAGCAAGGATGATGATTTGTGGAGTATCCTTTCTCTATTTTGATGCAAATTTCTTATGGAGATAGGCTGCAGGTGTCTAAGGTATGAGGTAGATGACAAACATTCCTAGAAGGAAAGTTCTAGATAGGTTTGGGTGCATATTACTTTGTAGAACTAGGCCGCAGGCATAAGGTGAGGTAAGGGAATGTTTTGTGCATATAACATCATGTGTTTAGTATCTGTTCTGGGCCGTAGAGGTAGCTGTAGCTAAAAAAAGTGTGGGAGGTCTATTTGAGTGGGAAGATAGGGCTAGGAAGGCTCCTCTTCCCTAGTTGAAACCTCTCCAATATTAGCACAGGTGGAAAAAGGATACTAATCCTTGCTAGAAGGTAGATTCTAGAACTATGGATAATTCGTGAGTTGTATAGGGCCTTATGGAGGTGCCCGAGGACTATGATAGTGCGAAGATATGATTGGTACAAAAAGAGAAGGAAGGAAGCAAGTATAGAAAGGTAAAACAATGTTTGGATAATGGTTTGGGATTGCATTATGTGCCCTAACTAGTTCCATGCATGCATATAAATCAAGGACAAGGAGGGAGAAACAGTGAGTTGCAGATGCCGTCTTATTAATGTTTGATTTGCAAGGAGGATGGTGTCCTAGGAGAGGATTGATTTGATGGAGTATATTGGAAACCATGTGGAATGGTTTCCATAGGTGTTGGATTCCGTAACTAGGAGCAGATGCTACAACAACATTGGTCACTCATGGTATGTTGGAGGGAAGCGTGAGAGTGGACCAAGTGTGAACAAAGATTGGGAATTTATGGTATGCTGGAGGACAATGTGATAGTTCCCAAGTTGGAACCCGATTTGTACCATATTCATGGACCTAAGTGGTTTCTAGAGTGGTAGTTTTTGAGCTCAAGGGTTGAAGATCCATAGGAGAATTTGAGCAACCCTAGACTTGTGTGTGGAGAATGATTTCTACAACAAATGATGGGAAATCCTCCTTGCTCGTGTTCATTGTGGGAGATGGACATATTGTAGTGATAGGTGGAAGCCCTCCTTACCCTATGTTTTTCTTCATTGGAGAAATGCATGAAGGCCATAGTGGGCTGAATTTATTGAGTTTCTAAGGAGCCACAGTGGGCAGGTGAGAGTTGTTCACAAGTGGAGCCGTGAAAAACTCGACATGAGTCTTAATGTGTTATGCCCTTGATGGACTAAGGAAAAACTAGAGAGAAAATTGACAGCTGAGTTTTAGAGGCTAGATGGACTTGGAGCATTGATAGAGGTAGGAGATGAAGATAGGGAGCCATAAGATTGGGCAGGTACATGGTATGACTAAGGTAGTTGTGAGGAGCTCTACATCAGCTAAACGGTTAGAGTATCTTGTTGAGTGTAGATTGGTCGTCGATGGACTAACATCAAGCCCCAATTTTGTAACTTGTATAAGTGGATTTATGAGGGCCATTATCCATGGTACGGGAGCCCTAGACTATTGTATTATATTAGTTGGATTATTGTTCAAAATTGTGTAAAAACAAGTTGTATATATTTTGTGCACTAGTAGATTTACTGTTGATTATATTCGTTGTGAAAAGTAATATAATTGTGATTCTTGGTTTGGTAGCATTAGAGATTTAAGATTCTATCCCAAACACCAAGGTCTTTGAAAAACCACATGTTATCAAAGCGTATCTGAGCTACTTTGAGGGACAATGAATCAGAGTATGCACAATGAAGCAACTCCGAGGAAGTTGTGGCTGGTATCTAGATCATGGAGCAGAGACTTCATTTGAAGACATGGAGATGTGGTCTTGATAGAATAGATGGTGAGATGGGTTGGGAGTTCTGGTGGATCGGTGGCAGACCTTGTGCACTTCATTATGTTGTGTGGAGGTTTTCAGATTGTGGGTTTCCTATGTCTTGTCATGGAAGGTTGGGACAACTTGATGGTTTCTTTGGCACTGACGAGATCAGGTTGATCGAGATGAATTCATTTGATGAAATACATATTAGAAGGCTAGAGCCTTCATCAGATCGGATGACGCATATGCGAGATTGGAGGGATTTTCACGAGTGTATTTGATACAGGAGGATGAGTGCTTGTAGGAATAAGCTAGTGGATATCATGTAGGCTCAAAAGGATTCTATCCTTAGAGGGAAAACCTTATGGAGGTTTAAGATCTTTAGGTTCAAATGTGATGAGGAAGAGCCACTACCGAGATTGTCAGATTCATTCTACAGGCTATGTTGTAGTGTTGAATTCCATATGGGCTAGTGTTATCAGATGATGATGGATACTTCCAAGACTTGGAAGTACCTCCATCACTAAGAGGGAGTGTTGATTTTGTATCTTGGAAGGTACTCCAAGCCTTGAGGATTGAGGGTTTGGAGGAAGGAGTTCCACAAGTTTCCATGTGGGCTTGAAACCCAAACCTAGGGTTTTGCAACCAAAGTTTTTGGGCCAAAATTGTGATGAGGTTTCAGCATGTAATGGATGAATCTGATAGAGGACGTTGAGACGAATCCAACGCAACACAAATAATTGAATTTCGGGGTCTATAAGTGAAGATATTACTTTTTATTTGTTATGGTGGGTGAGGAGGGACATGAAGGAAAGTCGACCTTGTGTTAGTGGTTCCCTTTGGAGGGTTGTTCAATCCCCACATAAAAATATAAATAGAGACCTTATGAGACCTCATTATGATATCCTAAGTGCATTCAACATCAAGAAAACCTTTGAAATTGGTACGGATTTGAGGCAAACTAGTGAGGAAGCAAGGATGACGATTTATGGAGTATCCTTTCTCTGTTTTGATGTGGATTTCTTGCAGAGATAGGCTGCAGGTGTCTAAGGTCTAAGGAAAACAACAAGAAGGCCTAGAAGGAAAGTT
The DNA here is from genome assembly GCA_034641835.2 of Pinus albicaulis. Taxonomy (NCBI): domain Eukaryota; kingdom Viridiplantae; phylum Streptophyta; class Pinopsida; order Pinales; family Pinaceae; genus Pinus; species Pinus albicaulis. The sequence goes on along the minus strand of CM076584.1, from coordinate 571,199,600 downwards.
CTGGACAGGTTTGGGAAAAAAATCTTTGGTAGAGCTAGGTTGCAGGCATAAGGTGAGTTAAGGGACTGTTCTGTGCATATAACATTGTGTGTTTAGTATCTGTTCTGGGCCGCAAAGGTAGATATGGCTACAAAATGTGTGGGAGGTCTGTTTGAGTGGGATGATAGGGATAGGAAGGCTCCTCATCCCTATCTATAGCATCTCCAAGCTTACCGCATGGGTACTAACCCTTGCTAGAAGGTAGATTCCAAAGCTGTGTCGAATCCGTGAGCTGTAGAGGGACTTGTGGAGGTTCCCAAGGACTATGAAAATGCGAATATATGATTGGTAAGGGCATCGAAGGAAGGAAACATGTCTAGTAGGGGAAAAATGTATTTTTACAGTGGTTTTGGATTTCAGTGTGTTCCCTAACCAATCCTATTTATGTACAGAAATCAAGGACAAGGAGGCAACAATAGTGAGTTGCAGATGCCATCTTGTTTGTTGAGATTCAACAAGATGATGAGCTTAGTGCAAAGAGTCGCCTTCACTAAGTGGGCCCATAGGCTATTTTTGGCGCAAAGTCTATTTTTAGACTATGTCTATTTTTAGACATGTCGATCATATTCTATGAGTTGCAAGATGCTATTTGTGGATGGTTGGTCAAGTTGGAAAAATAGATGGACTTCTATTTTTAGACATATTGGGTGGAATCTATTTTTACATTGCCAGTCTAAAAATAGATATGTCGAATATTATTAGCTCTTAGTAATATTTTGACTCTAAACATTATCTTATTCTCTTGGAGCACTTCAGTTAAGTGCACAGATGTGGCACAACAACTGACAGAAGGAATTACGCTATTCCTGAAGGTTTACTGGAGCTAATGCATGAGTAATTCAATTAGACCTCATGTGACAGAGTTTGGTGGAGTTATAGAAGTAGTTGGTGGAGTTATATTCAGTTTAACTTAGTTAGACTCAGTTGAGCTAGTTGTATCTAGTCTAACTGATTGATACACTAGTGAGAGTGGTGTGAATTAATTAGTTAATTAATTCACTAAATAATAACTCATTAATCAACTAAAGAATAAATCAGTTAACTACAGTGCATGGACAGTTTCAGTGGAGACTAGTGGAGAGGTAGGTGAAAGAGCAAGTGTGACTATCAGTTGTGACTATAGTGATGCATTGATTGCATCCAACACTCCGTGGAGATGCCAATGAGGATTACGCAGTGAAAGCTTGGTGGATTCGAGTTCATTAAAATCCTTTCTTTAGCAGGGATTGCACAGTAGAGGTAGGCTAGCAAGTGGGAGAGATTGGTGCATGGATTTGCAAGATCAAGCCTGATTAGTGTGTAGTGATTGTATTGTACTGAGAGCTTGATATGATCAGCTTTGTATGAGGTTTGTTACATGATCTCTATGACATATATTATATACATATAGTTGGGTTTTTTAGCTTCAGGCTTTCCCGTTAAAAAATTATGTTCATGTGTGTGAATTTTTATGGTTTCATGTGTGCATTGCAATTGATTTAATTTCTGCATGCGATGATCAATAGTGGAATAGATTCTGTATTGTGCACGAAGTTAAAATAGTGTGTGATCAGGAGAATATTGGATATATAACATATAATTTATATAATTTCTACATGGTATCAGAGGGATATTTATCAGAGCAGATTGCAATTATTGAAGTGGTTGAGTTTTGTGTTGGTGGAATTCGAATTTGCTGCAGTGGTTTCTTGGTGTCGAAGTTGATCATTCATTGAAATGTCTTTCAACGGATTATGATTGGAATATTCCCTTGAGGGCAGATCGAATTATATTGCATGGAAGGACAAGATGGAGGTGGTGTTGGATGATAATGGGTTGAAGGAGTTCATAGATGCAGAAATTCCAAAACCTGCTTCTAGCGATGCAGCCGCACTTGACGCATGGCAAAAGAAGATAGAAAAGTGTCGAAGGATTCTATTGGAAGGTGTGAAGGATCACATAGTGTCTAGCCTTCACAGTAAAGCTTCTCCATTCTTGATGTGGAAAGCTTTGACATACTTGTTCCAAAGTAGAAGCGACCAAAGGAAGTTGGCGCTTAAAGACAAGCTCAGAAAAATAAAAATGGAGAAAGGCGACAGTATACCCAAGTACCTCACGAAGTTTTTCCAGTGCAGGAATGAGCTGGGAAGTGTGGGGGTTACTGTAGATGAAGAGGACTTGGTGAGCTTGGGTCTCCTTGGGATTTTGAAGAGTTGGCATAGCTACGAGGACTCTGTCAATGGTCAGGAGAAACTGCTGGGATGGGAGTGATTTTGGTCGGATCTTGTGCAGGAGGAGATAAGGCGGGGTACCAGGGATGGATCTTCATCGAAGAAAATTGTGCTTTGGCTGCCAAAGCAAGGAAAGGGAAGGGAAAGAAAAATCCTTCTCAATCTGGTGCGAAAGGCAAGAAGCAGGACTTGTCCAAGGTGAAGTGCTTTCACTGTCACCAACATGGACATTACGCCACTAATTGTCCATAGAAGAAGAAAAATAAGCAGGCTGTTGGATCTGCAGCTGGAGAGGCCTTAGCCTCGTAGTTTGAGCTGGATTTTTCACCGATTGCATGCTTGGTTTCAAGTGTGATGGGATCAATGTGGTTTCTTGACAGTGGTGCGTCTTTCCATATGACCGGAGACAAAGATTTGTTCAATGATCTGGATGAGAAGGATCTTGGAGTGCACATCGAGATGGGTGATGATGGTAGATACAGTGCGACCATTATCGGGACCATTTACTTTGAGAGGGAGTCTAGTAAACCCTTCATATTGAAGGATGTCATGCATGTTCCAAGATTGAAGAAGAATCTGATCTCTGTGGCGATGTTGGAAGACAAGGGTTATAATGTTGTCTTTAGCGAGAGAAAGGCTTTCCTGCGCAGTAAAGAAACTGGTGAAACACAGAGGATAGGGGTTTGAGTTAAGAACCTTTATAAATTGTAGGTAGATGGATACGCAGATATGGCAAGAAAAGCAGAAGGAGTGGTGAGCCGGGATGAGGGCGAATTGTGGCACAGGAGATTGGGCCATCTTCACCATGGCGCTTTGAAAATTTTGCAGCAGATTTCTACCGGGCTTCCCAAGGGTACACTATGCTACGTATCGCTGCAAGGGATGCACTTTGGGAAAATTTGTGAAGACCACTTTTCACAATAAGGATAGTTGCGCCACGACGATCCTTGAGAGAATTCACACAGACATGTGTGGACCTTTCTCAGTAGCTTCGACAGCAAAGCACAGGTATTATGTGATATTTGTTGATGACTTTTCTCGTAAGTGCTGGATCTTCTTCATGTAGAAGAAGAGCGAGACATATGTTACACCATTTTTTGGTCATCTAACCTATTATTATTAGATGAACCCAAGTACACCATGTAAGACCAATTTTACCCTAAGTAAAATTGCTTTCACCAAATAAAATAACTCATTTGTTTATATTTCCTGGTCATATTTAACCCAAAATAAGGAACTTAATTAAATAAATCCTTATTTATTTAGTTATTCCCTAAGAATAAGTTATTTAAATCATTATTTAAATAATATTCTTAGTTAAGTTTGGCTAAATCATCCATAAATAATTAAATAAACCATTATTTATTTAGTTATATTCCCATCACTTCCCTAAAATGATAAATAAACCATTTATTTATTTATTATTTATAAATAAAGTAATTGACCCAAGTCAAGAACCCTTTTCCCTCCAACAAATATAATAAAATATTCCTAAAGGGTGCTTCTAGAATTCGATTAATAATATTTTATTCATGCACCGAGTTCTAGACCGCCACAATATTTTGTTATAAATAGAGGGGTTTTCCCCATTCAATAGTCACCTTCATTGCATTAGATCACTCTGGATCTACTCTTGGTCACCATTTTCCATTTTTGTTTTATAAACTCCCATTGAGTTCCATGTTTGTTTTTCTACACCAATAAGAGAGAGGAATTCCAGATCTGAAACACTGAGGACTTCCAAGAACCCATCCCACTGAGGAGAACCGGAAAACACCTTTCTTGTTTTCCTCTCAGGTGCCCCATTCTTTAATATAATACAAATCATTATTTTAAACACTTTTTTCTTGTATTGTCTATTGGATGCATGAAGCCATACTATATTTTATCTGCTTAATGTCTTTTTGTGCTTAGATCTGAATTTATGCAGCAAAATTAAAGATATTTTGCAGCCATAATCGATGTTAGGGATATTTGTTATGCGTAGCTAAAGGGATCTTTTACGACGAAAGATTCATACTAACAATTGGTGACTCCACACCGGTTTTCTTTTGCGACCGTTGTCGTTTTATTTATTCCTGCATATCCAGCTGTTTCAGACCCTAGGGTTTCTCTTCCATTTTTTGTTTTTCCTACTTTTATGGTGATTTTCACCCCTAAAACCCTCAAATAGTCAAATTTTTAACTTCCGTGTGTTTCTGGCCTTATTGCGCAGGTGATAGACATCAGCCGCAGCTGAGATGACAATTTTTTTTGAAATCTGCCACCGAGAGAGCCGGATCTGCAGGTCACACTTATCGGCCCAAAAAGTGCGACCTGAGCCTTAAGACACACTTTTCTGCCCCAAACCTGTGACCTGGACTAAAAACAGGTCAGAACCTGTGACCTGCAATTTTTCAGCACTTTTTCTGGGTTTGTCTGAAGCTTCTGTCAGGGTTTTCCAGCCTCTGTCTCTGCCCGTTTGGACCTGTTTCTGGTCTGCTTCACTCAACTAAGAGGTAATATTGCCCCTTAGGGCTCTAGTACCTTCCACTTTTTGTGGACGAGTATTTACTGTTTCAGAAGTCTGAATTTCCAGAGTTTCAGCCCTCTTTTTCTCTGATCTGATACCTCCTTTTCAGATCCCTTTAGATCAGCACTTCTCCCTCTCAAAACCACCTCATATCATTTTGTTTGGGTTCATTTCTAAGGCCACCACCTTGTCTCTTCTATCTTTAGCTGATCTCATCCTTTTTAGCAGCAACCTTGCCTCTACCTCTTTGTTGTTCTCTGCACCACTTTTTAGCAAATTTACCCTTTAGATCCCAGTCCCTCCAGACCTTAGATCTATTGGCATCTTTTTAGCATGCTTTGCCTAGTTTTTTCCCTCTTGTAGACTAGTTTTGAGAGACCCGCCTTTTTGGGTTAGATTGCTGCATCGTTAGTTGTTAATTTTCTATTCTTTCAGTCTTATTTACTGCAGATTTGTTTTCCATTACACAGCACACTTTTTATTTTACTCTCAAAAACGTCTGGGTTTAAACAATTAAAATTAACACACGCCACACACTGACCCTAAGCGAAGAAGCGCCTGGTTAAAACTGCCTGGCAAAGACTTTAAAATCAATTGTCACTGCACCTCTCTGCCCTTGACCTCACTTGATTTTGTTCCCCCTTGCCCTTGTTGGTTTCTCTTCTTCCTGTCATCATTGCGCCCCCAAGGCGCCTCTCCCGGAGACTTCTTGGCCTTCATCCTCAGTTTTCGCTTGGTCGAATTCCTCCTTCCCATCATCATCGAGTATGTCTTTCCCCGAGTCTGCACTCCGACTCTTCCTCTGATTGTTAGGGTTCTCCCCCTACTCCTGGTTCTCCTCCTGTCATTTTCACCATGTCTACTTCAGGGCCTACCACCAGTATTAACCCCAGTACTACTGCTGGGTCTGTTTCCAGTGGAACCACCTCGGGACCTACCTCGACTACCCCATTACTCCCTTAGATGGCTGGCCTTAGTCTCCCCGACTTCAATCAACTGATTAATGATCCTATCCGCCACGATGTTAGTTGGCCTGCTATGCCAACCAAGCTCCCCTCCGACATTCCCAAGTTTGAAGGCCTTGCTAGTGAGGATCCCTCCAACCATATCTGATCCTTCTATATGTGGTGTTCCTCCAATTCCATTACTGACGACTCTATTCGTCTTAGATTGTTCCAACGCACGCTTACAGGCGAAGCCTCTAAATGGTATGTTGAACAGGCCACCTCCTCCCATACCACTTTTGCAACCATTTCCCAAACCTTTTTATCTTATTTCCAGCTCCCCCTCCGATACAACACTGGTACCGAGCTTTTAACCTCTTTCCATCAATCCTCTTCGACCCGCCTTTCTGCTCATGTCCAGGAATGGCGGTGACGACGGAGCTTGTCACGCTCCCCCCTTTGAAGATAGGGTTTACATGGATTGGTTCCTACGCTCTCTCTTACCTCCCATTGACAAAGATGTCGCATCCCGTTTTCCCCAAACCGAAGAAGCCACCCTCCAAATAGCCTTGAAGTATGACCTTATCTACGCCCAATCTGGTTATGTTTATACCGTCCTCCCTGACCTTCCCAAACCCGATGGCCCTAATGCCTTGGGGGCATCTCACTCTGCCAACAGTATCGTTGGAGCCTTGTCACATACCTCTGCCCCACCTCTTCCGGGCCATGGTTTTCCTCCAGGGGCCAGCCCCTCCGGCGTTTTTTCCCCTCCCGGTAGCATGTATTCAGGCTACGGCATGCCTCCTCCTTTTTCCCACCCTCATGTGTACCTTACTACTGCCCACCCTACTCCTTACCATATCCGCAACCTGGTGTCCTAGCTCCTCCAGCATTTGGACCACCCACTCCCTTGCCTTCTCCACCCCCACAACCGCACTTACTACCCCCTCCAGGGCAAGTATTTGCACAATAGGGGGCACATACTTTTCCTCCTTCTCAAAGAAGGAGAAGAGGCAATCTCTCCGCTTCTGGTAATCGTGGACCCAATCCTTCCAATATCGACTCTACCACTGCCAACCAGCCACAGGGCTCTCAGCCCAAGCCGGACAGGCCACTTCGCACCAATAAGCCCTGTTCGTGTTGCGGTGTTTATGGTCACTACACTCATGATTGTCCCTTATTACCACAAATGCGGTAGCTGTGGGATTCTCAGGCCACCGTACGGGGACAACACTCCTCCCCTACTACCCCTCCCACCCCCGTTACTTCTCAACCTGTTGTGTTTACCGATCCTTTCCCGCAACAAGGATTCGTGGCCACTCAACCACCTCACGCCCCGGTAACCACTCAACCTTCCCCTTCTGGTTCCTCTGATTACTAGATTCTCATGATGGCCTCTGACCCACCTCTCACTGTCGACCTCAACCTTCAAACTCGGTCCCGTCAGTATTCCACACGTCCTGTTCCGTCTGTCTCTGAGTCTCCATCGTCAGGTCCTACAGAGCCTCTATCGACACCCAATGGTCCCTTGCAACTCCCTCCATGTAAAGCCGAGGTCCATCCCAAGACTCTTAAGGGACCATTACGCCGAAATGCTGCCTCTGTTTGGGCTGCGCATTCATACAACATAGTAGATGATCTGGCCCAATCTCCTGCTGCCATTTCAACATTGGAAATCCTCCAGTCGTGTCCTTCTCAAAAGAGGGCTCTACTTTCTACCGTGGGTGCTGTAGATCCTTCTGATGACCAATTGATTGTTTTTGACGCCCGTCAGTCAGACCATCCCCCTCTCCCTCCTTCGGTTGCTTTCCAAATCCCAGTCAAAATCCGAAACGCCAATGTTGCTCGGTGTATTATTGATGAGGGGGCATCTACCTGCATAATGTCCGCTTTGGTTTGGAAAAAACTTGGATCCCCTGAACTGGCCCCTTCCACCATCACCCTTCGTGCATGGGATGGCCATGCTTCCCAGCCCATTGGCCTATTCCGTAACTATCCTGTCACCCTTTCCGGAAAGACGGTTTGTGTCGACGTTGAAGTTATCGACGGCCCTCTTGACTACAACATCCTTTTGGGGCATAGTTACACCTATGCCATGTCTTCCATCCCATCCGCAGTCCACCGCAAGATGTTCTTCCCTCATAATGGAAAGATTTTCACCATTGACCAACTGACCTACCATGAACCCAACTCTCAGACCTCCCCTGATTCCACCATCTCTATTGTCACCAACAAGCAAACGGTTGATTCTTTGACCAGTTTTTCCCTCGGTGTCTACAAAGACTCCTCCTTTCTTGGCACCTTTTTCGACTCCCCTCCCGTCTCTGATCCTAACTCGGCGAACGTTTGCATGATGCAATCATCTTGGGCCCAACTTACAGAGCCCACTTTGGCTAGTCAGCAACCTCAACCTCAACTAGTTCCTATCCCTTCGCCCCCATTAGCCACCCTTCTTCCTTCAGAATCTTCTTCTACCGCCACTCCTCATGGGTCGATTTCACCTGACATCTACCCCCTTGGCACCATTCCTCCTGGCCATTTCCATGCTGGTCAGATCCCTTTCCTCGCTCCCCCTCCTGGAGCTTATTTGGTCCCTACCTTGGCCACCCTATCCCTCCCCAACTTGACCTTAGGTATACCCGTCTAGTATCTTGACCCTCCAGCCACCACTCCGCCCAGTCAACCTAAACCATATATTAATTTGACCCCGGTTCAACCAATCCCTACGACTTCTCTTGCTACGCTGGCACCTCAGTCACCTCAACAAGCACCGCTTCTTGTTACAACCACTTCGAGTAAAAATGGCAAAGCTTGCAGGGGGGCATCAAAGGACAAACCTACCCCACCCAACCCTGCCCCTCCTCGGCCTCCCAAGCATCCCATCCAGTGTGATCTGTGTGATGTTGTTGGTCACGCCACTCATACCTGCCCTGAATTACCACCTCTCAAGACCATGGTTAATGAAACGTTTCTAGAATCAGACATCCCAGAAGTCCATGTCACCATACCGGATTCTACCCCTAAACTTAAGAATTTGAGCACCAATCACCCTTGTTCTTTGTGCAATTTCCATGGCCACTATACCCACCTTTGCCCCCGCCTTGACGAGTATCGTGCCTCTTTAGCCACATATCACCAATTTGAAGCCGCCCTCGCCCGTAATCCTTCTTCCCTCACACAGGACCACCTGTCTACCATGATTACCATTTCCTACCTTTCCTCATCACCGCGATTCTCGGATACCACCCCGTAGTACCTTCCCCCAATGCTTCGCCTGATCATTCAACTGCTCACTCTGTCACCTCACATAACATCGTACCTATGAGCCCTTCCCATCACAATCATGAGTCTCATCCCTCTACCTCCTCAGGTCAACCTCTTCCATCCTCTCTTCCCATATTCCAGTCTGATGAAGACCTCATGGAAGCCATGACCAAACCTGATTTTTCATGGGACGATATGCACCATCGTGCATATTTCCTCCCACATCAATCCCATGACCAATATGCCCTCGTATCCAAATACTTCATTCCTGGTAAAGTCGATTGGTTCAAAAACCCCATCCCTGCACCTGATACTTTCGAAGAAGGCAATATGGCTAATATCTCTCCCACCATCAAAATAAACATTTTTGTCAAGCCAGGTATTGAAGAACATATCACCATGGGTGCCCAATTCACTCCGGAGGAAATTGAAGCCTACACGAACCTCTTTAAATAATTCCGTGATGTTTTCGCCTGGTCATACTCAGAAATGCTCGGATTCGATCTTCCCATTGTCGAACATCACATCGACACATGGCTTGATGCCATTCTAGTTCATCAAAAGTTGAGACCCATCCATCCTTCTAGACGTGAAGCCATCAAAGCTGAAATCGACAAGCTCCGACAGGCTGGTTTCATTTACCCCATTGAATATACCACTTGGGTGTCTAACCCAGTTCCCGTCCTCAAAAAACAAGGCACCATTTGTGTTTGCACCGACTTTCGCGATCTGAACAAAGCTTGTCCCAAAGACAACTTCCCCACACCATTTATTGACCAAATCATTGATGAGTGTGCAGGGCATGATATTCTCTCCTTTATGGATGGCTTCTCCGGATACAACCAAATTGTTATCCATCGTGCTGATCAACTTAAAACTGCGTTCATTAGTCCGTGGGGCACTTTCGCATACCGAGTCATGCCATTTGGCCTTAAAAACGCTGGCGCCACCTTTCAATGAGCCATGTCTTATTGCTTCCATGACTTAGCCCATATTATCCTTGTCTATTTAGACGACCTTACCGCACGTTCTAAACATCGGGCGCAACACCTTCATGACCTACGTACCATTTTTCTCCAATGCCGCAAGTATAACATTCGCCTTAACCCTTTGAAATGTGTCTTCTGCGTTCCTGCCGGTCGTCTCCTCAGCTTCATCGTGTCTAAAGACGGGATAAATCTCGACCCTTTGAAGGTTCAAGCCATTCTTGAAATTCCTCTGCCTCGTACCTTACGCCAGCTACAAAGTCTCCAAGGCAAAGCTAATTTTCTTCACCGATTCGTTCCTGACTACGCCACTACCGCACACGGCTTCCTTAGACTTCTTCGATCTCACACCCCTGTTGTCTGGGATACATATGCTTAAGAGTATTTTGATGCCCTCAAGCATGCTCTCACATCCACTCCCTTGATCCGTCCCCCTGACTTTGACCGAGATTTCATCCTATACATCTCCGCTTCCACATATTCGGTTGCTGGTGGCCTTATCCAGGAGGATGATAACGGTGTCAAACATGTGATCTATTATGTCAGTAAGAACCTTGTCGGTCCACCTGTGTCCTACTCGCATGAAGAAAAATTAGCACTAGCTGTTGTGTTCTCGGTCCAAAAATTGCGTCATTATATCGTCATGCGTTCCACCAAGGTTGTGATTGATTCCAACCCCATGGCTTTCCTATTGAGTCACTGCATCCTCAATGGGAAGTACGCCCGTTGGGTCGTTATTCTCCAAGAATTCGACCTTGAATTTTTCACCCCAAAAAGTAAGAAAGGTTTAGTCCTAGCTGAACTCATTTCTGATTTACCTACCCGGACGCAAAATACTCCAATTAATGACGCTCTTCCCGATGAACATTTGTTTGCCATCACCACCGACGATCCTTGGTACGGTGACATCCTTACTTACTTGCGAACCCAAAAATTTGCCCTTCACCTTGATCGTGATGCTCGACGACGTATCCGACACCAAGCCTCTCGCTACCTTCTAATCGGCAATGACCGTTATCGTCGCGGCGTCGATACTATCCTTCGTCGTTGCCTTACCCACGCTGAAGCTGAGCAAGTCCTGAATTCATGTCATAGTGGCGCTTGTGGTGGCCACCTCTCCGGCCTCGCCACCGCCCAAAAAATCATGCGTGCTGGGTA